>CM053769.1:154004610-154048156 GCA_028658325.1 Potorous gilbertii | reverse complement strand
GAAATAAGGTAAAATATGAAGCCAATAAATCAAGAAACATTAAGTTAATCCTACTGTATGCTCCTGGCATTGTGCTAGGAATTGTGAATACAAAAACAAACAAGAAAAGAAATAATTCCTGCTCTCCTGGAACTTACAGTCCTAGTAGTGATATTTCTGGGTCAAAGGGTATGCACATTTTTGTAGCCCTTTGGGCATAGTTCCAAACCATTCTCCAGAATGGTTGGATGATCTCACAGCTCCACCAACAATGAAATTAGTGTTCCAACTCTCCCACATCCTCTCCAGCATTTATCATTTTCTTGTTCTGACACGTTTGCCAATCTTAATAGGTGTAATGTGGTACCTCAGAGTTGTTTTGATTTGTATCTCTCTAATCAGTAGTGATTTAGATATCCTTAGATCTTAAAGTGAACGCTACTAAAGTATAGTGACACAGTGGAAATTGGAAGGTGGATACAAATATTTCATGATGTTAAGATTCAGAGGGGAAGATGATGAGCCTAGGTGATTGATTGGGTCGTGCCACTGAAGGAGAATGGGGTCACAATGAGGCTGACTTTGGAAGAGGATGAATTCTGTTTTTGTGAGTTTTGAGAGGTCAGTAGAGCTACCAAGTGGAGTTGAACAGGAAAAAAGACATGATTAGGAGTGGAGCTAGAGATTTGGCAGTCCTCAGAATGGAGAGGATAATTAAAGCCATGGAAGTGAATCAGAGGATCCTGTGTAGATAAGTCCCTTGGGCTGCTTGCATGCTGCAAAGGACTTCAGGCCACCTATGGAAAATGTGGGCTGGTCACTTTACTGTCTCCTGTTTGTCACAAGACGTGCAGCAACCAATCATTGTCTATAACTTCTGTGCTGCGGGAGAAATTTAGTCTTCTAATTTGTGCAGGTCTGGTGTGAGGAAGAGGGGGAAGGAGAGCAAGCCTAGAAAAGAAGGCAAATGGAAGAGAATAAGCACATAGTAGGAGTTTGTTCCCTTCCCTAATAATGATGAAAATAAAGGGGAGGAGAGGGTGGTCAACTTCCAAATGCTGCAGAAAGACCAAGGAGTACAGGGACTAAGAAAGATTGAATTTACTAATGAATTTAGTGGCAGCCTTGGAGAGAGTAGTTTCAGTAAAGTAATAGAAGCAAGATTGCAAGGGAACCACAAAAGTGAATGGGTGGTAAGGAAGCAAAGGCAGCAATGGAGGAGTCAGTATCAATATAATATTCTCTTTTACAGGTTCAGCAGTGAAGGTTCAGGAAACAGAAGACAGCTTGAACGTATATGCCAGGAGCAATGAAATAGTTTTTGTGTTTGTTTTGGTGGAGTGGGCTAAGTGGGTAGTATTAGAGACATCTCATGTAGAAAAGGGAGAGATAACTGATAGACAATCCCAATCTCGTTATAGCATCTATGATAGAGAACTTTAAAGGGTAAGACATGATCGCAAGGGAAAATCAAAGACTAGAAAGATTACACCCCCCTCCCTGTGGGAGCCAATCTTAGGGCTTATCTCCAGCCATTATCACTCAACACTCCCATTTTACCCCTTCCTTATTCTAGACTCCCATAGCAACATTAAGTTTCCAACCTCTTCCTTTCTCTTCCCAATCCTGATAAGCCTTCCAGAATGCTTGTAAGTTAATTGCAGTCTGGCCATGAAATTCTCGCTACTGGTACATCTTGCCTCCAGATCACCTTTTGGTTATGGCCAGTTTATGGACTCTGCAACTAGGTACGGGAGCTAGTTCGAAGAGCCTTACCCCATAAGAATCCTACTTCTTGTTTCCACCACTCTTTCAAACTTTGCTATTTCTGACATGGATGCTACCATCAGTTTGGTTACTTTGATTCAAAACTTGAGCTATCCTCAACCTCTATAACAGCAAGCACTCTAGCATGCACAGGATGACCTGCTAGCACAGGTTTTTGGATCTGCTTTTCTTAAAAGGAAAGCAACTTTTAAGGAGTCAGCAATCTTTAATTACATTCATTAGTTCAGGGGAAAAATCAGCCCTCTGAACTTCAGAGAAAATAGAAGCAGAGAAATAAAGACCAACAGATAGGGCTCTTAACTGCCTGAATCAAAGCAGTATTACTATACACTTTACATACATCCCTGGATTGAGAGAACCTTTACATCTGAGCAACTGGGGAGCTTTGAACGTATGAGACCACTCTAAAGTCTCAACCAGGGAATCATAAGATCCTTCTCGTTAGCAATCCCCTAGGCGAAATACCAACTCAGTATGTATACACTTCTCAAGGCCAGAAGGCATCACAATCCTGGTGACTCAGTGCCTAGTTAGAAATTAGCAAAAGGTGTGAAAGCCTTCCTACAAGCAAGCTTCCCTGGCTCCAGGAGAAGCCTATTAATGGGCAGGGAAGATCTTGAATCCCGTGAACATTACAATCTCTCACTATCCCATCCCATGTGTCCAATCAGTTGCCAGGTTTCTATCCGTTCTATCTCTACATCTCTCACATTCATCCCTTTCTCTCCACTCACACAGCCACCACCTTCATCCAGCCCCTTATCAACTCTTTTCTGAACTATTGCAAAGACAGTTTGAGTCTTCCTGACTAATCTCCCCTCACACCAATCTATCCTTCCCAAGGCTGCCAAATTGATGTTGCTAAAGTGTAGATCAGACCATCTTGATATCCCCTACAGGATGAGTTTTTGATTCTAGGATCAAATATTATTTATCTTTTAAATTGCTAAAATATTTTTTTAAAAAATCATTTTTATGTAAGTTTTTTTAATACACATACTAGTATAAAAGTAGTACAGGCACATAATGTATAAATCTTCACCTATTGTAGGTATATTCTCAAAATATTTTTATTGATGAGATCTGTGATAAAAAATGTTTAAATAATACTGGCTTCGACAAAGTCGTTCAGTGACTGGGGGAAAATATCTATGGAAGATTTATGGAAAGATGTAATTGAAAATCTTGGAGAATGTGAAGAAACAAGAGGGTGGTGATTTATAGAAAAATCCACAATAATGAGATCACAGATCCATTGAAGTATCTGTAATGGGAAGAGGGGAGGAGAGGTGATTGGTGGAGAAGGGGCTTTGTAAATATAGATATAGTTCATGGGTGGCATGGATAAATACAACCTGGAATCTGGTCTATTTTTGTACAGAATAAGAAGAGGGCCATGCCTTCACCTCCAGCACCTAGCTGGGAGGTAGAGGCAGGCAGGATCCAAGATTACTAAGAGGGTGGGGTGAAATTGGGCAAGAATGATATCTATTATTAATCTAGAACTAATTATGTGACCTATAAATATAATTCTACGCACTCCACAAATACCTCACTTGATTCTCCCAGATCCTGGGAGGTAGGTGTTGTTGTTACCCTCATTTTACAGTTGAGGAAACTGAGGCAAATAGAGGTTAAGTAACTTGCCTGAGGACACATAGCTAGTAGTCTGAAATCAGATTTGCATTCAGGTCTTCCTAACCCCACGCTCAGAGCCCTATTCACTGGTCCACCTAGCTGCCTAATGTTCTAGGAACGGAATCTTCCTCAGCTCGGCATATCCTCGATGCCCGTAGGATAGTTTTCTGCCGTGGCAAAGTACATCTCCTCATGTTTACTGTTGAAGTCTATGAGTGTCTCATCTTTCAATACTGAACCTAAATTACCAGATGAGAGGCACGTCACTCTGAGCATATTTGTTGGAGAGGAAAGAGGCAGTAAAGAGGGAAAGAAGGAAAAATGAAGCTGTAGCAAGAAGAAGGCATCATCCTGGAAAATGGATTTCAGCTTGGATGGCACAAGGGATATAGTGGAGAAGATGCAAAGAGATTCTGAAATCTAGAGGGAGCAGGCCCTGACAAAGGATCTCACACTTCTCAATACCAACGTTTACAAGCAAGGGCTACTATACCAGGTCCTGGAATTCCATTCCTCTCCATTCCACAAACAATTAAAACAACTATCATTGAGAAAGGGTAATGGCGCAGGTAGGTGGCCAGTGATTAGATCACTGACTGAATATAAGGAGGACCTTATATTCAGATCTGGTCTCAGACACTAGCTGTGTGACCCTGGACAAGTCACTTAAACTTGAATGCCTCAAAAAAAAAAAGGATAATAACTTCTTAGGAAATTAAAGAAGGAACGTAAGAAATTTTGTTCTGGTTCTGAAGTAAATGGTTGTATCTTGTTTAAGTAGAAATACATATATAGACAGTTATCTCTTCCACATTGAGACTTTCTCCATTGCAGTGTGCTATACCATGGGTTGACATGAGAAATTAAATGGGAATCTGGGGGGAGCTTTTCAGAAGCCACAGACAATACACAATGGCCAGCATATAACACAGAAAAAGTTTAGAAACTCAGAAATGCATAAAATATATGTATAGTATTGTGTAATATCAACCAAAATTTTACAATAAGATACTAAAAACACTCCATAAAAAAAATAAAAAACTCGGAATTTTTCTCTGGTTTGAAGGGAGGGTCAAAAAATATTCTGAGAATTTTCCAAATTGTGGGGATGCCATTCCCCTACCCACCGTGATGTAGAAGGAATGACTGTACTTTTCCATTGAAAAAGAATTATTCCTACCAGGAGGGGGCACTGTTCTCAAAGAGATCAGGGCCAAGTAATCAAAAATCTAGAATTCTATTAGGTTTTTTTTCTTTTGAAGTTTTGAGCAGGCTTTTTTCCCCATCATTCCATGCTGCCTCATATGTCAATTATGTGATCAGGCAGTCAAAGAAACTAATATAATCTTAGGCTACATCAAGAGAAATTTGAGATAGTAAACTAGGAGTAGCAGATGAATCTAGATTACTAGATGGTACCCTAGTAACCGGAATATATTTGTACATAAACCCAACATCTAGCATTATGTAGTACTGAATATTTGTGATATACAGTTTTTATATTTGACATCTGTTGCTTTCATGTAGCTTCTATAATTAAGACTAGTAATTAATAATAATAGCTAGCATTTATATGATGCTTGAAGGCTTTCAAAGAGTTTTACAAACCATGCTATGCCATTTGAGTGCATACAGCTCTACTCTGTGGGAATTGACTAGGATGCAGGGACCGAATACAGATTTTTACTGGTGTAGTAACTGAAATGTAGGGCAGATGTTAGTTCCGCCATGACCCATTCATTGTTGTTGAGGGCCTTCCTGAGGCTGATTGAAGTATTTTTTAAAAAAAAGAATATATATATTTCTTTCTCTCTCTCTCTCTCTCTCTCTCTCTCTCTCTCTCTCTCTCTCTCTCTCTCTCTTTCTCCTCACTCCCTTCTCATTCATCTGGAAAAATAAAAACAAAAACAAAACCCCTGCAACAAATAGGCACAGTCATGGAAAACAAATCTCCACACTGACCATGTCCAGAAATGGTTTCTCACTGCTTAATTTGGTCCATCACTTCATAGGGAGGAGAGGTAGACAGCATTCTAAATTAAATCATCAGTTCTCTAAAATTATGACTGATCATTGCCTTGATCAGAATTCTTAAGTCTTTCAAAATTGTTTCATTTTACAACGTGGTTGTTATAAATTAATCTCCTGGTTCTGCTCCCTTCCCTCAGTATCAGTTCAAGCAAGGTTCATAGTAAGGACTTAGTAAGTGCTTGTTGATTTCAGGAATTGACAGCTGCCCCTCCTAACTCTTTGTCTAGGCTTCTACTTTTGCTCCCTATGTCAGATACAATTCCCCACCCATTTCTTCCCTTTTCTTCCCTGCAGTATCCTCCCCAACCCCCGCTCCCTTTTCTTTCTTCTTTTAAGATCATAGGCATATAACAAAAATCACTTACAGATCCTTAGTCAGTAAGCTAGCATTTATTAAAAATCTACGTGGGCTGGGTGGGCAGCTAGGTGGTGTAGTGGATAGAACTCTGGACTTGGAATCAGGAATGCTCATCTTCCTAAATTCAAATCTGGCCTCAGACACTTGCTAGTTGTGTGACCCTGGGAAAGTCACTTAACCCTGTTTGCCTCAGTTTCCTCATATGTAAAATGAGCTGGAAAAGGAAATGGCAAACCATTCCAATATCTTTGCCAAGAAAACCCCAAATAGGGTCACAAAAGAGTCAAACACAACTGAACAACTCTCTGCTAGGCATTGTGCTAAATGCTAGGGATACAAAGAAAGGTAAGAGACAGTCCCTGCTCTCAGGAATCTCACATTCTAATGGGGGAGGCAATGTGCTAACAACTACATCCAAACAAGATGTCGCAGAGGATAAACTGGAGATAGTAACAGAGGGAAGGCACTAAAATTAAGGAGGAGTAGGAAAAGTTTCTTGCAGAAGATGGAACTTTAGCTGAGACTTGCAGGAAGGCAGGAGCTGGAGATGAGGATGTAAAGTATTCCAGTCATAGAGGACAGTCAATGAAAACTCTTGGAGTTGAAAGATGTAGTATTATATGCAAGAAGCAACAAGGAGGTCAATATCCTGTTTATTTGATTTCTGATGACGTTGCCCTTATGGTATGTTTGTTTGGGTTTTTTTTGTCATTCTCCTCTTGGAATGCAAACACTGCATCTTTATAAAGTCTTTTTCAATGATTTGGTTGTATTTGTCTTTGTATAGTTTTTGTTTGTATTTCAAAATTTCTACTTAGCTATGGTCTTTTCAACAGGAATGCCTAGTTCAATAAAGGTCCATTTTTCCTCCTCTTTTAAGTTTATACTTAGTTTTTCTTGGTAAATTATTCTTGGTTGTAAGCTTTCATCTTTGGCTTTTGGAATAGAGTATTCCATACTCTTTATTCTTTCATATTAATAGCTGCTAAATGTTTGTGTGGTCCTGACTGGTTCTTTGCTAATTGGGCTGTTTCTTTTTTGAAGGTTTTAGCATTTTTTTCTTTTATCTGGAAGCTCTGGATTTTAATTATGTTACTAAGTGTTTTAATTTTGGAAATTCTTTCAAGAGGTGACTGGTGGATTCTTTCTGTTTTGACTTTATCTGCTGGTTTTAAGAGTTTTCTTGCATCAATTCTTGAAATATGATTATTTCGGCTTACTTTTTGTTTATGGTTTTCAGGTTATCCAGTAATTCAGATGTTATTTCCCCTTGATCTGTTTTCCTGACCAGTTGTTTTTAAACAAATATATTTTCTTGTATTTTTTACATCTTTTGAATTTGTTTTCGTTTTTTTTGTTTCTGAGCTTTTGTTTGGTATATTTGAATTTTCAGGAGCTCTATTACCCAAGTAAGGTTTTGTGCTAAGTTGTCAATTCTCTTTACAAATTTTTCCTTCATAGTTCTCATTTCTTTTAGAATTTTTCTCCACTCATATCATTTAGAATACCATTTAAGCTCATTTTTATATATTTAATTTTTCCCCCAATTATGTGTTAAAACAATTTTTAAACATTTGATTTTTAAACTTTTATATCGTTTCTCCTAGGAATTCCAATTCATCTTGTGGAGGAGCTGTGTTTTTCTTTGACACTTTGCTTGTAGGTATTTTAGAGTTACACTCTTCTGGGTTTGTGCCTTGGACAT
This sequence comes from Potorous gilbertii, assembly GCA_028658325.1. Classification (NCBI taxonomy): domain Eukaryota; kingdom Metazoa; phylum Chordata; class Mammalia; order Diprotodontia; family Potoroidae; genus Potorous; species Potorous gilbertii. The sequence continues at coordinate 154,040,657 of CM053769.1, read as the reverse complement.
CCCTCACCTCATAATAATTATCTTTTTTGTTTAGTCATTCTGCCAGTGACTTACTCTGGACTATACGATGTTGCTGGCCTAACTGGGAGCTGTGGGAGCTGGGTCCATGATCTCAGCCTTTCTTGGAGACACTTTTTCTTTCCTTTGCTTTCCTGGGAGGGAGATGAGTCCAGGATCTGCTCTGAATTACCTCTCCTGAGCCCATGCTCCTGGGGCAGAGGGCTGTCTGAGATCTGCTCTGGGTGTCTCTGTATTGCTGGTCTAGTTTGGAGCAGGGAGCATGGAGCTGCTAACCTATTTACACAGTCCATTCTAGGTATCTCTGCTGCTGGTCTAGCTTGGAGCTTGCAGTTTGTGATCCTGCTCCTTTCCTGTTCCATAGTATCTGCCCTGATCACTTGCCTATAGGTTGTGTTTATAATCTTGGGCCACTATACTTTTCCTTGTCAGTTTTTTAATTGTTACATGGTAGGGCATTCTTTGATCATTGTTCCTGGAGTTGTCGGGGGAAGCTGCGTTATACTGCTTCCTCCTTCTCCACCTCTTGGTGCTCAGTCTAGTCAAAACCAAAGATAATTGGAATGATTCTGGTAACAGTTTCCAGGGGCATACCTGGAGGTGGAAGGAATTCATTCACTTAAACAGATCAGAGGGACCTGGAGGATCTCCAGGTAAGTGAAGAGCAATCTGATTGAGAAAAACGGTCTTTGCCACTCCAGGGGCCCTTGTGTTTGAAGCAGAGGGTAGCCCCAGGCCTGACTAACCAAAGAACTCGAGACCTGGTTAGCTTACAGGCATGATCTCTGGCTCACCAATGAGGAACCGAACAGAAGAAAGCCAAGCTACCAAGCACAGTTCCTGCAGGTGGCAGCAGCCGCCCAGCAGAGACACCTGAGGAGCAGAAGGTTCTAGGCAGCTGCCCTGGCAGAAGGTGGCAGGGGTGAGGCTGCAAACCAGAGCTGTGCACAACATGGCACAGCACACAGCACAACAAACACAACACAGCAAAGCATACAACACAACACAGCATACCACAACATGGCACAACAGAACACATAGCACGATACAACAGATAACACAACACATTGCAGTACAACAAACACAACACAATACAGAATAACATAACACAGCACAACAAACACAACACAGTGAAGCACACAGCACAACACAGCATACCACAACATGGCACAATACAGCATGGCACAACAGAACACATAGCAAGATACAACAGATAGCACAACACATTGCAGCTTAACAAACACAACACAATACAGAATAACACAACACAGCACAACATAACAGTACAATACATGAATACATGACACAACAAAATATCACACAATATAGCACAACACACAGCAAACCACACCATAACACACATCACAACACAAAACAGTATAATGCAACACATACAACATAAACCAGTGTAACAAAATACAACACAACAGCATACAGCACAGTGAAATATAACACAGCACAACATATAGCAGATCACAGCACAATACAATATAGCACACAGCACAACAAAATACAACACAGCAAAACATACAGTACAACACAGCATAGCACAACACAGACAACATAGCACAACACAACAGAACACACAATACATCGTAGCACAATATAATACATCATATCACAACAGAGCACAACATAACACAACAGCACAATACAGTATACCACAACAGTGCAACACAGTAAACACATGACACAACAAAATACAAAACAACAGCACTACACACAGCAATGTCCACCACAACACACAGCATAATACAATACCACACAGCACAATGAAATATATCACACAGTAGATTATATGCCAAAACAATGTAGCATGCAGCACAACAAAATACAACCCAACACAGCATAGTACAATGAAATACAACACAACACACAGAACAACATAACAACACAATACAGCCCTATGAATGAGAGCTGCATCTTTCCATCCCAATATTGGGAACATCTCCTTTTGAATCCTATGGGGGGGAAATAGGAGATGATTCTACAGCTTGATTTTCCCTTGTGATTAATTTTTGTTATTCTCTCATAATCAAAAGCTTTTCTATTTGAATAGAAAATGCACTAGGGGGTGAGAGTAGGGGTGGGGGGTGGGGCAGGGAGAAAATGGCAGTCATTTATCAAGTGATCATTCCCAAGCTGAGCTTGGGGGCTCTAGAGTCATGGAGGCCCTAAGGCACCTTACCAGAATGCGACAGTCCACATTGAACCTTCTCAGGGGTCTGCATGGACCTGGCTGCCTTTCCCCAGAGAGGCAGCTGGCAGAGTAGATAGCGGGTTGAATTCTGAGGTCTTGTCGCAATCCTCAGCAAACTGTCATCTCTCTCAGTCTCAGTTTTCCTTATTTGTGAAATGGGAATAATTAATAGCATCAACCTCACAGGGTTGTTGGGAGAATCAAATGAAATATGTAAAACACTTTGCAAGCCATAATACCCTAGGTCAATATTAGGTATTATTTTTAAACTCCATTTTTCTATGTGTCTTTAAGAAGCAGAATTAACACATCAATTGGAAATGCTCATTATTAGAGATTCCCTAAAGTAATCCATAAATCTTTCTGGAAAAGCCCTCTTTCTGAGAATAAATCAGAATGATTTTGATTGTTTTCTGTTAATTGTTTCTGTTTTCTTTCAGAGTCAAGGAAAACTTTTTTGCTACAAAAACAAGATTTATTTCTCCAAGTTCACTTTAAGTTTCATCACATGTTTAGTGTGACTTTGCCTTTTGCAATCCTAACCAATTATAAAAGCAAAAACTCCTTTCACCTGCCCTAGAAGGGCACTCAGACCTGGCCACTGGAAAAAAATGTATTGAAATAAAATTGTTTTTGAAAAACAAAAGAAAACGAAAGTGCATTTTCAAATCCATTGGTTTTGAATGTTAAACGGCCGGATGTTATTAAACTTGGGGAAATCTATCATGTCAGTTTTATATTGCAGACCAATCAGAAAGATTATTCAGTTTTCAATTTTTGTGTATGTTTTAGACCTAAGCTGTCTTTTTTTTTTTAACCATTTAAGGGAATACTCTACATTTCATAAAGGCAGATTTCTTTAAGTTCTTTCAAAGTTTAACTACAGAGGTGACCAAAGGTAATTTAGAATGAATTGAACATTGGGTGTCAATCATGTTATTTCAAAGGCAGCTGGCACTCCCAATATATTGTGTGAGAAAGATTAGAGCAATTCATTTAAAGTTAAGAAATATGGAATACCTTGTAAGAACCATAGTGTAATGAATTAAAAGTTGGAAGGCAGGGGTTTCATCCCATATTAGTTGTGTGATCTTGAACAAGTATCTTAATTTCTCTGGGTTTTAGTATCTTCCAGTTGAAGAATACTTAAACTTCCTTCCGGTTTTAAGCATATAACCTGTACAGTTCACAACCCATATATTCCTTTTTATTCAATTCTGTTTTTATCTGCAACTGTTCATAAATCCCCTATAATGGACTTACCCAATGCACTGCAGACTTTCCTCTTGGTCTTTTCCTGTTTTAGGGGTACAGATGTATTAGATGGCCTGTTCATCGGTAATTTCTTGTGTATGATACATGGCTGGTCAACTTTCTTTTCTGAGTATTCATGTGCTCAGTGATGACTTTTATAAGCACACATATGAAAGTCCTTGTCAGACTTCCTATACTCATCAGTCTGTCTTTGGGCCTTGTCTGATTTTGCTCCTTGGGGTATGTAATAGTATCACCAGATATAGATATTACAGCTAAAGTCAAGTCAAGAAACATTTATTAAGTATATTAAGCATAGGCACTGTGTTACGCACTGGGTGAAAAAAGTGGAATGTTTTTGTTTATTTGTTTTGGTATGTGTATTAGCAAATAGCTCAGGATCATTGAAAATAATCAGTCAAAAATCAACAAGCATTCATTATGGGGTATTCAAGGAGGGCTAGCACCTCTGAGGTGAAGGCCTGCTGAACCCTTTTCATCTACCTTTGATCTCCATCTTTTACCTGTGGCTCCAAGAAGCTGTTTCATGTTTAGCAACCAGACTCCAGTAGAACTATCTTCACAGATGGCCTAAACCAGATTGCAAATAACCAAGAGGCCTCAGAACCATCGATGAGTCAGGGGAATGTCCATCCCAACTTCCCCTGGCAGAATGGGAGAATGAGAACAATTTGCAATGGCTGTGAAGGCCACACTGAGAAGCACTTAAGAGTTTGGTCAGACTTGGAAGATGCCGCTGTATCCTGGGCTGTTGTCATTTTCACTTGTGTCTTGCCACTGAACTTGACTGACTTTGGAAGAGAGAGTGAGGCAGATGACTGTCCAACTCTATGTCTACTATGCTCTGGGCCCTGTGTTAGGCTCTAGGGATATAACAACAAAGACAAAGAACGAAATAATCTCTACCCAAAAGGAGCTTGTGTTTTAATGAATAAGACAAGTACATACAGAAATTGAAAGCAAATAAAATACAAATGTCCCTTTTTCTTCTAAAGCCTTTGCTTTTAATTAGCAGTTGTGGTGACAACACCCCCTGTGCTTCATAATCCTTAGCAGAGTTTTCTAGATCCCTTTTATATCGTTTGTACTCAGATAAATTGTCAGTCTTAAGATCTGACAAGTCTTGGGGGTTTCTCTGGTATGTCTTGGTTACACTGCCTGGGAAGACAGCAAACATCCTTATTTTAAACATCAGGTTGACAAATTACTGCCTCCATAGTCCTTGGCTGGGAATCAAACACTATTTCTCTTTTCTGAGCCTGACTGGATGATCTCTCACCTGATGAGGGACCCCTCCCTCTCTCTGATTGGAGAAGGTGGAGGGTAGTCATTAGTGAACTCCTCGTAACTCCTCCACCCCTTAAAGAGGGCACCCAGGGCGTTCAGCTCATCACTGCCTACTCGGCTGCTCTTTTGAACTTCATGATCTCCAGAGACTCATCATTTTGCAGGAAGAAATCAACTGTGAACCTCATCACCCTCTGCCCCTGAGACATCCCCCTCTAATTGGAGAAGGTGCAGGGTAGTCATCAGTGAACTTCTTATAAATCCTCCACCATTTAAAGAGGACACCCAGGGCTTTGACCTCATCATTTCTCACCCGGCTGCTCTCCTGAACTTCATGATCTTCAGAGACTCATAATTCTTAAAGAAGAAATGAATTGTGAACATCACCCCCCTCTAGTTGGAGAAGGAGGAGGGCAGATACCTGGGAATATATCCCAGATCTTCTGTTTGAGGAGGGTACCCTCAATGAAGCATTCCCTTCATCTTCTCCCACTCAGTTGTTCTCCTAAACTTCATAATCTCCAGAAAAATCATCATCTTGAAAGATGAAATCAAACCTGTAACTCACATCTCTACAGATCATTTCCCACCCTGGCTGCAAGAGTTCATCATACCTCTTCTACTCTCTCTTTTAAGTTTTTTTTATGTATTGTCTTATTCCATTAGATTGTAAACTCCTTGAGGGTAGAGTCTGTATTAAGCCTTTCTCTGCGTCCTCTCAACACTTGGCACAATGCCTGGTGCATAGAAGACACCATAAATGTTCACTGAATTTTAACTCTGATGGCACCAATGGATCCCCATGATCATTGGTTCAAGGATAAACAGCTTTTTCTTCCTCAGAAGATCTATTGCCATGCTTCTTGAAAGGAGCCTTATATTGTTTGGTAGACTTCTAAAAATTTATTTATTTTGTTAGTTCCAGTTATGAGTTCTTTCCCCTTTCCCCTCCCCTATTCATTGAGGAGGCATGAAATATAATTGTCATTATACGTATGAAATCATGTAATACATTTATTTCTACATTAACCATGTTATGATGGAGGGAAGCAAGAAAAATAAAGAAACTGAAAGAAAATATGTTTCAATCAGCATTCTGAGTTCATCGGTTCGCTCTCTGGAGGTGGATAGCATTTTCTGTTAGGAGTTCTTGGGTATTGTTGTGGACCATTGAATTATGCATCAGAGCAGTCAAGTTTTTCCCAGTTGATTATCATTACAGTATTGCTGATACAGTATACAATGTTCTCCTAGTTCTGCTCACTTCACTTTGCATCAGTTCATAAAGGTCCTCCCAGGTTTTTATGAAACCATCTCCTTCATCATTTCTTATAGAACGATAATATTCCATCACATTCATATGCCATAACTTGTTTAGTCATCTTGCTGGGCATTCTCTTAGTTTCTAATTCTTTCTACCACAAAAAGGGCTGCTATAAATATTGTTACACATTAGGTCCTTTTCCTTTTTCTTTGACATCTTGGGGATACAGACCTAGTAAAATGGTATTGCTGAGTCAACAGGTATTTGCAGTTTTACAGCCCTTTGGGCATGGTTCCAAACTACTCTCCAGAATGGTTGGAACAGTTCACCACAGTACATTAGTGTCCCTATTTTTCCATGTTCCCTTCAACATTTGTCATTTTCCTTTTCTTTCATCCTAGCCAATCTGATGAGTGTGAGGTGTTACCTCAGAGTTGTTTCAATTTATTTCAATTTCAATTTTCAATTTCAATTTCCTTAATTATTATTGATTTAAAACTCTTTCTTCTATGACTATTGAGAGATTTGATTTCTTCTTCTGAAAACTGCCTGTTCACATCCTTTGACCATTTATCGACTGGGGAATGAGCCTCCTATTATTTAGTTCCAGATGCTCAAAGGTATTTCTTTTCTTTCCCCTCTGGGTCACCCCTCACTCAAGACTTCCCCGCTGCCTCTTCAGATCTTTTTTCTTCTTTGTTGAAACTCTTCTTTTATTTTCTTAAAGAACACTTCATTGTCCCAATGACCTTTAAGAGGGACACAAGCCTTTTCATCTCGGAGGAAGACCGCCTAGCACTTTGACGACTACTATTAGTTTGTCGGGCAGAAGGGACAGACATGGTACACTTTATCTAGCCTTTGTGTGAAGGCCTCTCCTGAGGGGGTGCCTATTACCTCCTGTGTGGAGTCAGTCCACTTCTGAAGAGCTATAAGGGTTAGGGAAGTTTTTCCTTCTACTGAGACAAAATGTGCCTCTTTTCTTTAACTTCAATCTGCTCTCCTTAGTTCTACCCTCTGGGACTCAACAGAACCAGCCAATCCTTTTCCACATAAAATCTCTTCAAATACTTGAAGACAGTTATCACATTCCCCTTAAGTTTTCTCTTCCTTAGAATAAATAATCCAATTTCCTTCAATTAATCCTATTGTAGAGATGGTAAATTTTTATGACCAGGGGATACTAAATTAAGTCAAATCAAGAAGCATTGTATTAAAACACCTACTATGTTCTGGGTACTGTGCTAAGTAATGGGAACGCAAGAAAGGCAAAAACAAAAACAAAAAACAGTCCCATTTTTCAAAGAGTTCACAGTATAATGGGAGAGACAATATATGAATAACTATGTAAAAATAAAACATAGACAAAACAAACTGGAGGTAAGCAAAAGAGAAAAGGCACTAAAATTAAGGAAGATGGGGAAAGGCTTTTTGCCCTTAACCAGAGAGGCTTTCTAGTTACTACACCTTGGCAAGTTGGTCAGTAGGTGGTGCTGAAAAGATGAAGCCTAGCAATTTGTAGAAGGGATAAATGCCCAGCAGCCAACTATGAGACCAGAAGAGGAATGTGCCCAGTAGAGAGCAGAGACACCCAGGAGAGAGGCAGGAGTCAACAGGCACACGAGACTCAGTCAATCAACTAGCATTTATTAAAGCCTACTATGTGCCAGACACCAGTAATATAAATACAAAGAATGAAATAATATTTATTTGCAAGAAACTTAAGAGTCTAGTCAAGAGGCAACATGAACTTTTAAGTATATACAGAATACATATAAAGAGAACAAATGTGTATATAAATATAAAATAGTTAAAATCAAAGTAGCTTGGCTGAGAAGCCACCAGCAGTTGGGGGAGGGACGTATAAAGAAAGGCTTCATGTATATGGCAGTATTTAAACTCGAGCAAAAAGGATTCTTCTCTGGTAGAGGCGCAGGGCTTTCTAGAAAAAGGAATTCAAATGCATAGAAATGGGATATCAGAATACTGTGGGTGAGGAACAGCAGGTAAACTAGTCTGGGAGCACCTCAAAAGTGTAGGAGAGGGAAGCAGTGTTCAATGGGACTAGAAAGCAATTGGCGTCAAGTTGTGTAGGGCTTTAAAAACTAAATAGATAAATTTATATTTTATCTTAGAGGCAAACAGGAGCCATTGGAGTTGACTGAGCAGGCAAAATAACTTTGGTATAGCATGTACAGCCTAGAGGGATAGGTGAGAGACCAGAAGCAGGGAGACCAACCTAGAGGTTATTGCAAATGACAGATGATGAAGTCCTGAATGAAGGTGGAAACTGTGGGCAGAGAGAAGGGATGTGAAAGTGGCAGTAGAAATGGTAAACTTTGACAACTGATTAGATATGTAGGGTAGGGAAAGTGACATGTCAAGGATAATGCTATTATTATGAACCCGGAAATGGGCAAGGATATTGGTATCAACAAAAACAATGAGGCATAGAAGAAAGTTGAGGACAAGGATAATAGTTTTTGGCTATTTGGGGTTTGAGATGAGTCCAGAACATCCAGTTTAGAATGTCTAATAGGCAAAAGCTCAGGGAAGAGACTGGGACTGGGATATATAGATCTATGAGTCAGGGGCATAGAGATACTAGAGGTGATGAAGTTGGAGAGAGAGAGAGAATATGTGGAGAGTGCAAGGCTACGTGTGATATAGATAATGATGAAGGAGCAAACAAGGTGGAATTCTTAGGTAGAAATTCAAGTGATAGCAATGTCCAAAAACCCAGAAAAGAGAGTATCAAGGAGGAGGGAATGCTTAACAATACCAAATGTAGCAGACAATTCAAAAAGGATGAGTATTCAGGTTTGGCAATTAAGTGGTTACCAGTAACTTTGGAGATAACCATTTCAGTTGCGTGATGAGGTCAGAAGCCAGATAGCAAAGAGTTGAATAGTGAATGATAGAAAAGTGATATAAGAAGCCCATGCAGCTTTTTCCTATGTGTTTGAGAGAGGTGAAAACTTGAGAGGATAGTAGGATGCAGGAAAGTCAATGAGTCTACTGGGGTTCATCCCACAGAGCATGCCTGGAGCATGGCCTGAGATGAACTCTCCTGCTACATCCAATGACACAATGTGACTCAGTAAGGAAGAACCTTCCTCCTTACAGGATGAAGCAATCCCTTGATTGGTTCCTTGGTCCTCATGATGGTGCTGGTGGTGGTAGGGAGCATGCCAAAGAGGCTTGACTTCTGAGCAACAAGAACCACTCATTCAGTAGGTTTAAAAGGATTCAGCTTTCCCTCTCACTATCCTCCACACATGTGGCTTAGGACTCAGCTCTCTCTTTATGGTAAGAGGAAGGGGGCTAGGGTGTTTCCCTTAGCAACTATGAAGTTGCATGTAGTAGAGAGAATAAGCTCAAGTCAACAGAACCTGAACATTGTACGCAATAACAGCAATATTGTTTGATCAACCATGAATGATGTATATGTATTCTCACCAATTTAATGATCCAAATCAATTTCAAATGACTCATGATGAAAAAAGTTATCTGTCCCTGAAGAAAGACCTGATGGGGTCTGAACGCAGATCAAAGCATACTCTTTCTCATGTTCTTTATTTTTTTTTGTATTTTTTTCCCTCTTTGGATCTGTCTTCTTCCACAACATGACTAATATGGAAATGTGTTTTGCATAACTGTGTATGTATAACCTATATTAATTTGGTTACTGTCTCAGAGAGGAGGATGGGATGGGGAAGGAGAAAATTTGGAACAAAATTGTAAAAAATGTTAAAAATTGTCTTAGTAAGCAAATGGGGGAAAATTATAGTTAAAAAAGAGAATATACTCTGTGTTCATCTAAATAAACTTGAGACTAGATCAAGGCTTTGAACACTTATTTTTTCTTTCCTTGAACACGAACATTAACAGTGATCTTGAGAAGGAAGTTTCCAGCCTTGATAGCTACTTTTCAGATTCAAGAGCATTGGAGTCGCTGAGAGGTCCAGGTAATTGGCAGCAGAAGATACTACCTAAAGCTATTACAGTGATTTTCAAAAGAGAAGATAACCACTGCCGAGAGGATTATCCCAAGCCACACTCTGTCTTGTCAAAATATACAGACCTTGAGAAGATAATATAGAGCTGAAGTCCCACAAAGTGTTTCATGTTTTGATGTTTTAAAGGTCAATCTACTGGGAGAGTTTGACAGGAGTTATGAGTTACTGGTACATGTTTTAAGTCTTTGTCATTGTGCCCTCGTGAGTTTTTTGTGTTCTAAGAATTTTGTGGTAGAGGAAATAAATAACTGTCCCATACATGATTTAGATGGATAGAGTGCCAGGTCTGAAATCAAGAAGGCTCATCTTCATGTGTTCATATATGGCCTCACACACTTACTGTGTGACCCTGGGCAAGTCATTTAACCTATTTGCCTGAGTTTCTTTCTCTCTAAAATGAGCTGGAGAAGGAAATGTCAAACCACTCCAGTATCTTTGACAAGAAAACCCCAAATGGGGCAAGTTGGACAAAACTGAAACAACAGAACAAAATACATAATTTATTTTGTCCATTGAAAACCTTTCTAGAAAGAACTCTGTTCATCCTTTTCAGAGAGATCTTAGACATAAACCATACTTTAGCTTTAAGGGATTTTACCCATGGCTCTACAGTGAAGAGGTAAAAAGTAGACAAGAGCTTGACTTCTCTTTAGAGGCCAGGTTCTCCCCTCAGGATTAAACCTGATCCGTTATGGGGACCCTTAGTGAGATGGGTACCAACCCTCTAGATTGCAAACAGACTGGGAAAATGACTCCCACACAATTTGTTTTTCCTCTAAAGTTTACAGTTAGTGACCAGCAGATCCAGAATTTGAGTTTATGTCACTTGGCTATGTCATTGTTCAATATGCTGATTATATGATCCAAGGTATCACGCTGATCATGTCAATTTAATTAGCAGTTTAATGAATAATTTAATGGTGCCCTACTACAATAGCACCTATACTCAGATGGTTTGAACCCAAAACTGGTGGGTTATGTATGCCTTTTACAAGTTCCTGGATGAACTACTTCAAATCATTTCCCATTTCCTTCCTAGAGACATGGTGGAAGATGGGAGGAGTTATGTTTCTCCCCAAATCCGTTTTTGACAAATCTGATGCCAAGAAAAACCACTAAAATTCTGTTTCACTAAGCCATTTGTGTATATGCCTTAATTTTTTTAATCAGTTCTATGAGGCAACAGTGTGGTGATATTGATATATGGTTGCCTTAAGGAGAATGACAATACAGTGGTAATGCAAAGGGCTCTACAGTTTCATCAAGTTTGTGTGACTCTTGACCATGTCCTTCGAAAAGTTTACCTTAGGCGTCCACTCAACGTGCTGGAGGCCTTACCCTCTTTCTCCTGAAATCACAAGAATACCAGAGGAGCACTCTGGCCATCCATCTGGTAGCCCTTGTTGTCACCCTCTTCTTTCAGAAATATAGTCTTTGATTTCTTCCTGTTTTTTTTTTTTATTCCTTACTGACCTTAATGTTGCGGCCTGCTCGCTCACACACACCACATGCCTTGGAGACACTGATCTCAGAGTGACACATCTCTAGTTCTTCAGAGGCAGCAGGGTACTAAATCTCCCTGCCACGTAGCAACACCACCAACTTGGGGAAGGTAGGTCAGTAAATTTCCCTGAAGCATTCTAGCCTGCTCTCCTCCTTTTCAGCTCTGGCTCTAGCTCACTGTCCATCTAATTGTCTGCTCCAGATGCCCAAATCAATGGACAAGCTCTGAAGGATGTAAAAATGTGGGCAATAGAAATTCTTCATCCATTTGGTCTTTCTAGTATGGATGGACAGGTCAAATTCTCAGACTTTGAGTGATCACCAATCTTTTCTAGGAGGCTCAGGAATGGCTTAGGGATTGATGCACAACACAGTCATCCACAAAACAGGATTACCTGAAAGCCCTCACCAACTGGGAATCCCTCCTCAACCTGGATTCTGTATTGGAAGTGGTTTTTTTTAAAAAGCAGTGTATTTTAAAATCATGCAGCTTAGTTATATTTCAATACTAATAAATTAAAACTTTTCTTCTATTAGAAGCTGGTTTAGCTAACTGAATTCTATCCAGTTGATGCTAATTCATGTTTTAGTATAACTCTCAGCAAATTATATAGATATGTTTAATTTGTGGCATTCTGTCCTGATAGAGGAATTGAGAAAATGCTCAGGGTCAAGGGAGCCAAAGATTGGATTTTCACTGTGATAAACATTCACATCTTTTTTAGAGGAACAGGGAATTCATTCTAGGGCCCACACTATCCTCACTGCATCATGCTCAAACATATGGAATCCAGAGCAAGTTGGGGCTAAATCTGGGCTTCGCCCTACAGTCAACCCACCACCTGTCTGAGATATGACAGGTCACCATGCTGTTACAACCGTTGCTATAAGTAGCATTTTGCATGGATGGGAATGTTCTTCTAACATGCTGTAGGGCAGCCTCTATCCTGCTTAGTAGAGTTTGGGGCGGAGGGTGTCCTGATTTCTAGCACTTGGGTACTGGTATCTCTCTGTGTTACAATAGCTATTTGGTGGCAGCTGAGTTTTGAAAGCCAAGTCCCAAGTTACAGCTGTTCCCTATAGGAAGGAGGTTTTGTTTCCTGGTGCTGAGAACATTCCCTTCTGCTTAATTTCTATTTTGAGTTACAGCACCATAAGAGAAGTCTTCACTCAACATGCACTCCTGGTGGTCAGCTTTCTGGCAATTCATCAGTTAAAAGTTCAATCGGTCTTAAAACATAGTTATGGAAAAATCACTGTGGCAGAGCTGTCTTTGCTGCCAGTTAAGTCCCCAAGATCTAAGTAATGTTTCCCCGGAATGCTATCTACTATACCCATTTAGTGATTCCCAAATTTCTTCCCTCTAAAGACTTTTGTGTACTCCTTCAAATACCCATGATAATAGTCCTTTGGAGAAGAGGCAAAATCATAAATGAATTTGCAAGTCCTCAAATGAACATGAAGACAGCAGTCTGTCATCTAGATTAGGGTGCAATAACCTCCCTAATACCGGAAGTCGGTGACCACAGGTGTTAGTGTGACAAAAAGCTGGAGGTGAGAATGAATTGATCACAGGGAGGGGTGTTGAAGGAAGGTGATAATGGGTGAGAATTACTACTGCCAAAAACCCAGAGGGAGGCTAAGCTAGGAGACACACTTAACTCCTATGCCTTGGATGCACCACTCTGGTTTGTTTTCCATAAAGGGGAGTGACATGTTTTTTTTCTATCTTTTGCTAAGGCCCTAGAAGTAGAGAATAAAATGGGGTTATGTCCCTGAGCCTTTAAGCATATTATCTGCATTTAGTATTTTGGCACTTAATCATATGCTATCATCTTATATTCACATATTGCTAGATGTGGGCAATATAGGAATTTGTTTTTTTCTACTATGAATATCTATTAGAAAGTTTTTTTTTTCCTTTTAAATGCAGAAAGGTGGGTGGGAAAGAAATGAAATGCTTGTTAATTGAAAAAAAAATCACTGTTTTATTGCTTTAAACATGTTAATCTAGTTAGTCTAGTCTCCCCCAAAAGATTACATCCTCTGCAAGACAGGCTCTGCAGCTTTTATATCATCTCATTATCCACAGCATCTAACCCAGTTACTTAAAATATTATAGGCACAGAATGGAATTTTAAGAGAGGACTATTTTCCGATTTCAACAGAACAGGTGATAGGAAGTGTACAGAGGGAGATTGTGATTCACCGAAGAATATTTTAATGGGATTTCTTTCCTTTAGAAAAACACCGGCACTTGGAAAGGGATGGGAGGGGAGAAATCAACCACATGTCTTTTACTTGGCTGCTTCTCCCCAAGACACTGACCCACTAACTGAAAGAATGAATCGGTGCCTTTTCAAAGTGCAGAATTTTATTTGATTCAGAATGGGCATGAGTGTATAACAAAGTTATTTGGTATTTCTGATATTTTAAAGATCATTAATACAATACAAATATTGGCAATTGTGTGTTCTGGAAAATAAGGTTTTCTGGCAGCCAGACTTATAGGTAGTATTGAATATCCTAGTCTACTTTCAACAGTCCATTAAGTATTTATTGAGTTCAGTCTAATTCACTCTTACTAAAGTGGACTACAGAGAAGAGGTTACATACACAGTTTCAAGTTTTGCTAGCCTGAGGGGGTTGGATTAAACCAGGGATAGGGAACCAATCACCCCTACCATATTAAAGGCAAATAATATGAAGTACAAGTACCTTATGTCCCCCTTGCTCAGATCTCTACTACTTGGGATCAATTTTTATTGTGAGGAACGAAGGATTAAACAGTCAGAAAAGGAGTCAGAAACTCTACCTAGAGTTCCACAAATAACGCCCTTAGGCATAGGGAGAGAAGAAAGAAAAAACAGGGGAAAGGGAAAGGAGAAGATAAAGGAAAAGAAAGAAATATAAATGATGATGGGCCACCAACAACTGACTTCACTGTCCCTGGTCCTCAGAGTGCTAATGCCCCCAGTTACTTCCACCCAGTCTACAGGGAGAGACTCAGGATCACAGTGAACTGTGTTCCTTATTATTTCGTGCTGCCTTCATTAGCACAGGGAACAGAGCTGACTTCTAAGCACAGCCTGGAGTTAGTCATTTTAGATCACCAGTACTTAAGAATCTGACTAATTAGCTAGCACCTATCATTGTGATTCCTTCAACTCAGTTGATTATGTTAGCTCCTTGAAATATATACCTCCCCTTTCATGAAGGGGAAGAGGAGGACCTCGGGCACCCCACAGGCTTTAAATGTATTTCCATGGTTAGCATCCTTCATCCGGTAGGGCCAATGTGGACCTCCTTAAGCCACAGAAAAGTTGAACCAAGTACTGTGGTTATACTCCTCACCTGGATGGAGCAAGACACAAGGAAAATGCGGCTGTGTAAAGAAAAGAAACCAGTTAGACACCTTGACACTCAGGCCCTGTAGGCTACAACATTAATGACAACAATTTTTTGGATTAGATGCGTGATTTCATTGGTATACAGATAGCTGATAGGCAACTTAATTATTTTATAAAGTATAAAATTTTATAAAGTCAAATGAATTGGCCAGGGTGTGTCAGAAGCAGGACTTGAACCCAGGTCCTCCTGACTCCAAGGCCTGTTCTTTATTCAGGATGCCAGGCTACAATGCCTTCTTGATGATGATGACAATGTGGTATGGTGGAGAGGGAGCAGGCTCCAGACTAATGAAGAACTGTCTAAATCCTGATACATATTAGTTGTGTGATGCCAGACAAGTTATTTAACTTTTCAATAACCCAAGACAATTAAATATAAATTGTAGAGAAGGTGCCAATCTGTATTGGTAGAGGGAATTTCCTCACTGGGAGTTCCTGATGCCAATATCATTGGGTGCGGACCCTTCCCTCCCCACAAATAGCAGCTGATACTTATATAGCACTTTAAGGTTTACAAATCAATTTTCTATACATCATCCCATTGGACCCTCAGAATCGGTGCGGGAGATGGGTACTTTATTGGCTCCAGTTTACAGAATTAGAGCCGTCCGGTGATTTTACTATTAAGTATCAGAGGCTGCATATGAACCAAGGTATTTCCAAGCTCTAAAATCCATCGTTCTACTACATTTTTTCTCATGAATAGGCCACATAATTAAGATTGTCTTATCTCTTTTTGAACAATAAAAATCTAACCGGAAAAGAGTATTGTTAGGTAGCTAAGAAGGAAAGAAATGACCACAAGTTACTTCTTAAATCACTTGGCCTCAGAAAGTGCTTAAGAACTTAGCAGAAATATTAAATTCATCCCCAACTTTTGGTGACAGAAACAGGAAAAATTAATAAAAGAATGGAGTTTCTGAAACTCTTGTCTCATCAAATATGGAAATACCATGAGAAAGGAAGAGCCAGGACTCCCAATGTCCATTTTCCTCTCACTTTCATTGCCCATGAATTGTAATCACCTTAGTAACCCTTCTGCATTAATTTAATTTGGCTTTTATTCTAAACCGTCCCATGGAAGTTCTAGGTTACCTATAACTAGGCTTGAATGCCAGCACTGGGAGATTTCAAATGGTGCAGGGGTTCTTAAACCGAGGTCCATGAACTTTCAGGTGATAAGGAGTGAGTCAAAATGGGAGGAGAGATTTAGGTCAGACATAAAAGAAGAACTTCCTAATCACAGACTTTATGAATTACTGAGAAAATTTGTGGGATCTATTTTACAACAACACTATTCCAGTGGGGAAGTGTGAGCAAAGTCCTACTTTCCTCACATGGGGACCCAGATCAAATGTCCCCACACAGGTTCTTTCCAGGGCTCTAGCCATTGTAACAATAAATGACTGAGCGTATAAATAAGGTGATTGAGCAGTAACCTCCTGCCCTCAAATTAAGGAACATGAAAAGGCAGCACAGCTTAGCGAACAAAGTACCAAAACTCAAACTCTGCAGCAAAGAGAGATCCAGGTTCGAATCCCTCCTCTCACCCTTCCTATCTGACAGAGGACATGTCATGTGACCTCAGTTTACTTATCTGTAAAATGAGTTTAATAAAGCCTACTAGAACGGTACGTGTCTTACAGGGTTGCTGTGATGATTAAAGAAGAAAATATATGTAAAGAGTCCCCCAAACCTCAAGACCACCTAGAATGGTCAGCTGTTACTAAGGTGTTCAACGTAACTAATAACAGACTTGGGAGTTCCAGCGGATGAACGGGCTGCCCAGAGCCACTGCCTGCATTCCACTTGTTTGGGGGATGTGGGGGAGTCAACACCAAGACGCTGAGAGGAATGATGAGTATCCTGAGTGAGGGATAGCATGGAGGCTAGTGCAGCTAGAATGAAGAGAAGTAATGTGTGAAAAGGATGCAGAGAGAGATCTGGGGAGCCCCCAGCTTCAGCCTTCTTCTCTCTGGGCAAAACAATACCAATATCCCTACCATAGTCATGACTGCGTAAGGCTAAAACAACCAGAAAACCAACTTTAACGTCTGCTACAAGGTCTCAGCAGGGATCAGCAAGGAGAAGAGCTGTGGAGGAGCCGCTTATGGATTTGACTTTACCTTATTGACTGCATCTGGCCAGTTCTGGGTCTCAAGGCAAAAAGCTGAGTGTTTGGGGTACACAGCACCTCCCTTTCCCTTCAGCGTTCCATCTAGGAAATTGGCTGTGTAAAACTGAACCCCAGGCTGGGTTGTGTATACTTCTAACTTCCGTCCAGTGAGGGGATGATAAACCCTAGGAAGAAAAAAAAAATGGAAAAAGAAATAAATCAAGCAGAGGGAGTGGAGACAGGGTAAACTCCTGGGAAATATATGGGTCTAGAAGAGGCAGGAGGAGCCAGGGAGAGAGAGACAAAAAATTGGGCAGCAGAGACAAGAGTTAACAGAAACATATCGGCAAGAGACAGAAAAATAAAAAGCTTTCACACATTAGAAGATAATTATTAGCTGATCAATTAACAAACACTTATTTCGGTTCCTATTATTAGGCATATCGAGGACACAAAAGTGAAAGTCTGTCCTCCAAGAGTTTACAACCTAAGTCAGAAGAGATAATGGGTACAAGTACACATACAAATAAAATGTATGCAACTAGATACAAGGTAATTTGGGAAGGGGTGGGTCATCTTCCTCCCCACCCCACCCCATGGCCTCTTGGGAGAGGACTGAGTAGTAGGCCCTAAAGGAAGGTTATTTTGAGGACTGGCTCTGAGTCATTCACTCAGGATCATGGGTACAGTCCAACTCAATTCACCCTAGTCAGTCTAGCACAGGGGTGGGGCATTGCCTCGAGGCCACCCAGGTCTCAAGTATAGGACCTCAGGTGCTCTAGGTCCTCAAGTGCAGCCATTTGACTGAATTCAAACTTCACAGTCCAAATCCCTTTAATAAAGGATTTGCCCTGTAAAAGCTGGACTCAATCAAAAGGCCACACCCAGGGACTTACAGGGCCACATGTGGCCTTGAGGTCACAGGTTCCCCACCCCTGGTCTAGCACCTCATCACACAGTGGAATGGGGTAGAGTTATTGCACTGGCCAGGTTGGAAGCCCTTCTCAGAAAGATTCAAGGACTTAGAGAAACAATCTGTTAGAAAGTGAGCAATTTCTTTTCTGAGTTAAAAATGCTACCTTATCCTCTGTAAGTGCTGGGATCCAGGTCATAGAACTGATCCAGATTTTAAACCCTGAGATCATATATTTAATTTTAAAGGAATCTTAGGCTATCTAACCAACCTCCTCATTTTAAAATTCAGGAAACTAAGGCTCAGTAAAGTGAAATGATTTGTTCATTCCGAATCCTACATGATCTCCAAAGGGAGGGCTGGCTCCCCTATAGTCTGCTGTAACCTAGTGCCTTGCTGCTAGAATGATTGGGGAATATTTCAGTAAAAGAGGAGGCAGTAATCTTTCCCAGCCACAGAAGGAATGAAAGGTGTCTAACCTTGCACAAAAATGCTTCTCTTTCGTATCTTTCAGACAGAAGTTGTGGTCAAAACCATTAATCTGGAACTTCTCTATGTGCTTTCCAAGTTCCACTGGCTTCCTCAGGTCAAATGCAGTCCCCTGTACAGATTCTACTTTTCCTATTGAGTTAGCAAAAAAAGAAAAGAAAAGAAAAAAAAAAGGAAAAAATTCTATTAACCGGTACCAACAAGACACACATACAAGTGTGTACGTACATACATGTATGTAGATGTGTGAATAGACATATATTCATAGAAAGAGAGAGAAGAACACTCTCTCCCAAAAACAGTATTTACATGTCACAGGAGGAAAGGGAGAGGAAGAGAGGTTGGTTGGTAGCTACCCTTTCAGCCTTCTTTTCTCTGGCAAAATAACCCCCATTCTTCTTCGGTAAGATGTCGACGTAACTGTGTAAGGCTTTACTGACCAGAAAGGTGATTTAACATCTTGAATAAGGTCTCAACACCTACCTAAAGTGCTCTTAGAAAGAGGCCATAACACGAAATACTGTAATTCTGGTTCCAAATATTTGGATTTGGTCATTTATTTGTGGTAAGACTGAAACATAAGAAATGAGTTGACACCTCAGAGGGATGAAGAGAAATTAGGAACTTCTATCTGACAATATGGGGAAGAAAGAATTGACTGGTACCTTATGCTATCTACTTCTGCTTTTTGCAGGTTTCTAAATGAGAAGACAAAAGGAGGCACCCCACCCCCATCCTACTACCTGAGTCAAAGGGTAAGCCCCCTTTTTCTACAGTACAATATGCTCTCTCTTTAGGAATTTTAGGAATGGTGTGAAGTTAGTTGGGAAGGCTGGCATCTTCAAAGTCTGCAAGTAGTAACTGACTTCTTACTCTACCCAGGCTTCACTGTAATGGTGACAGTCATCTTTGAGGTAGGGTGTTCCCTGTAGAGGCCAAGGGACCTGTGTGTACTGGGGGTGTGGTGGGGGTCACTCAACA
Organism: Potorous gilbertii; assembly: GCA_028658325.1. NCBI lineage: Eukaryota > Metazoa > Chordata > Mammalia > Diprotodontia > Potoroidae > Potorous > Potorous gilbertii. Next base: position 154,021,182 of record CM053769.1, on the reverse strand, counting down.
GGATCTTTATTTCTCCCTCTGCCCTTAGGACTTCCATCTTCTGGACCCTGCCAATCTATCCATCCCACCCTGGAGCCCTTATCCTTATAAAGTGATTCATCCCATCTATTTGATGTCCCATTCCTTCAAGGCCTATACTTCCCACCACTCAAGAAAAGTAGACAACAAATAAACTTTTAAGAAAAAGCTTAGCAGGGACCTGTAAGTGGAGGAACTTCTAGTGTGGAAATTCCTTGCATTTGTACATTTTCAATTCATCTTTAAGTCTGAGAAGGATTTCTGTAGGCACTGAGAGGTCAAGTGGGTTACCGATAGTCATAGAACCAACATGTCTAAGAGGCAGGACCTGAGTTGAGGTACTCCTGCCTCATCATTCAATAAACTCATCAATGAAAATATTAATGCATACTAATGTCTTCTTACCCTTCCCAGAAAACAAATTTGCATTTCAAATTAGATTTCCTGGAGACACAATATCCTGTGATAATTAATATAATTTTACAGCTGGATGGGACCTGAAGATATCATCTTGTCCAACCTCTTCAGAAAAGAAGAAACAAGAGATGCAGAGAAGGGAGTGATTTGCCCAAGGTAACAAAGCTAACTTATCACAAAGTCAGGCCTAGCATTCAGGGATCTAGAATCTCAAACATGGTGCTCTTTCCACTACACCATGCTATATTCTCAAAGAAACGACTTTAATGTTGGAAATTTCAGGCATCTGAGGGAAATTACTAGATGTATGCATGTGTCTTTTTAGGGGTCTTTAAAACCAGATAATGAAACTACACTCTTTATGTTGGAAAGGGAACTACCCTCAACCATCCATTTGGTACCCCTGGTTATGACAGTGACTCTTTCAAAGTTAGTTAAATTGCCAAAAGTTATGAGATGGAATATGCCTAATGGTGATGTTATAGACATTACCTCCCCACTAAAAGCAGAAGTGAAACCCAACTCACTGCATTTTAAAGGCAGGAAGATAGAGAGAGAGAGAGACAGACAGAGAGAGAGAGACATGAAAATGGGACAAAACAAATAAAGAACCAGGATTCTAGAAGTTAAATTTGGACTGAACTTTTGGTCTGATTGCAAAAATCTAGTCTGTTAAAATAACGAGTTCCCTGTGTGAACACATTCATCTAGTTTAGCTTGAATGAAGATTATAGGAAAAGTGTTTTGGTGTTCATGATTGAATTCATTCATGCAGATTAGAGCCCCCTCAGAACAATGGATAGCAAAATCCTTTTTGCAAAGTGGGCTGTGGTTCTGGTCCAGTTCAAGTTGTTTATGGAGCTCCATCCCCAGAGGATTTTCCACAGACCAGGCCAAAGTGCTCTTCACTTCAGTGGTTAAGCTGAGATGTGCTGCCTGCTCCATACCAGCAGATTAACTGGCGCCAGTAAGAGAAGAAAAGGATTAGGAGAGATACCTTTTCAGACTCTAACTTAGGACTTGGCATGAAATACCTCAGCTAGTAGATCCACTTCCTTGCTAACTCCATACCAAGCCACAGGACTTGACCTTCCCTCCTGGTCCTCCCTTTTTAGCTCCTACTAGAAAACAAGCTCCTTGAGAGTAGGAATTTTGTTTGGTTTTATTTATATACTTAGTGCCTCATATGCTTAATATCTTTTCTTTCATCTATCTATCTACCTACCTTTCTATCTGTCCACCTATTCATCTGTCTGTCTGTCTATCTATCTATCTATGAGTTTTTTGGGAAGCTTGCTTCCACCCATTCAGGATGAAAAAACTAGGTAGATGTAGCTATTAACCACTCAGAAGTTATCTGAGGGTATCAAGCCCTGTCTTTGCTTATGGTTGAAATGTGTCAGCTCCTCTACCATTCTTCACCCCATCCCAGGGAATTAAGTGGATGATGGGATACAAGGTGACAAGTAGCCTACCATTACCACTAGGTCACAGGGGCCAGAAGACACTCGTAGACTGCCCTGCCTGCCATCATGCACAAGGGGCAGCAAGGCCCTTTGATCACCATCCAGCCTTAAATCTACCTTCCTTCTCCACAATTCTGACCCTCAAGGGTTCTGAGTAGTGTCAGTCACAGCTATGGTGGCCTCAGGAGCCTCTGTAGACTTTGTGGACTCAGTGCTGGCCCCAAGAGAACAAGTCCTGTGAGATCTCATCTAGCTTCAGTGGCAACAGGAGATAAGAGGCAAGCAACAGGTCTAACCTCAGGTCGGTACTAGTGACCTAGAAGGCCAATCTCTTAGAGGTAATGAGATCACTAAGGGAAATAGTATATACAGAGCAGATAGAAGGCCTCCCAAGACAAAAGTCCTGGGAGTTACCCATACTAATGAAGAAGAAGGAACAGAAAAAGACTGACAAGGAGAGGTCAGACAGGTAGAAAGAGGGTCCTGAAGCCAGTGAAAGGTAAGTGTCTAAAAGGAAGGGGTGAGGAGCTAAAACAGCAGCAGAGATCAAGGAAGATGAGGAGGGAGAAAAGTCTTTCGGATTTAGCAGATAAAATCACAAAGGGCTGAGCAGTAAGTTAAATGAATTCGGTGTTAAGACATGGATACACAGGAGGGATAAAATGAGCACATTTCAGATGGGATGCGATGATGCCAGAGGGCAATGGTTGCATGACCTTAGTCAAGTCCCTGAACACATCTCTGGGTTTCAGTATACTAATGTATGAAATGAGGATAAAAATAGCAAGGGATGTAGAAGATCAAAGGAGACAGCATGTGTAAAGCTCTCGGCAAACTTTAAAGACTTACGTAAAGTCAGCTGCTATAATTACCCTAAAGCTTAGGCAGGGATGCGGTGGGGTGAGCTGAATATACCCTACATCACCTAAGGGGCCCTCCCCTCACCAGTAAGGGTTTTTCTTTTTAAAATTATTTTTCTCACTCACCAAGATCAGGAGAATGAACTAGTAGTTCTGCTAACTTCGGTCGTCTGCAAAAAATAAGGCTGTGTCTCGGAGGCTAAGAATTGAACTAGGTAGGTGTCAAAGCAGTTCTCAAACTCAGAATACAGGAAACTAAGAGATAGAAGGATGCCCTCAGACTGTTGACTCATTGGGTTTTGTTCTTTCCCACACCAGAAAGACCTGGTTTATCGGAGAGATCAATTGTTTTCTTTCTGAAGAGGATTTCCTGCCTTCTTCCTGAGGCCAGAGTACTGAGATGCCAACTGATTAGACTAAAGAAACAGGGCAGCAGTTCCAGTATAAAGAAGCTGTCCAAGGTGTAATCTCCATTCCTCAATTTCTGGGATTTTTCAAGTCAAAGCTTTAAGCTATGGTTTTCTAAGAAAAACTTCTGAAAGGTGCATACATCTCTCTTGCTGTCAGATAGATACCCTCAGATTTTTAAAAGGGCAGACACAAGAAGAGAAAGGAAAGACCTCACCAAAGGTGAGTCCAGAAGTCTGGCACAGGATTGAAATGGAACGCTAAAAATAGTAACATCAAAGCTCTAAAGACAAGAAAGGACTGAGGCTCCTGAAAGATGCTATAGGTGATAGAAAGAGGCTTTTTTTAAAAGTTGTGTTTAGAATAAGAATAGTAACTGGCATAGAAAGACGCATAGTATAGTAATAAAGACCTGGCCTTGGAATCTGGAAGACCTGTGTTCAGATCCTGCCCCTGGCACATACTATTTCTATATGGTACTGGGTAAATCACTTAACTTTCAGCACCCCAGGCAACTCTATGACTAAGTTGAGGAATAGATGCCTGTTCATGCTGGCAGAAATTCCAATAAGAGGAGGGGTTTGGACAAGAAAAAAAAAAGGTGGTCTAGTAGTTTCAAGTTTGCAAAGGACTTTATGAATATTATCTCATCTGCATCTCATTACAGCCCCATAAGGAAGGTATTAGTATCTTCCTTTTACAGTTGGGGAAACCAAGGCTTAGAAAAATCAAAGAATTTACCATAGACACAAATTAAGAAGCATCAGAAGGATTTTAAACGCAAGTCCCCCTGACTCCATGCCCAACACTCTTATCTACTCTACAGTACTATGTTTTGAAGAAGGTACAAGCCCTGCCAATCTCTTCTATCCAAGAAATTTGACCTCTTCCATACATACACACACACACACACACACACACACACACACACACACACACACAAAAGGGAGATAGCAAGTATATTATTATTTTAAAATATTTTCTTTTTTGCATTTACATGTAAAAACCATTTTTAATATGTTTTTAAAAAATTCTGAATTCCAATTCTCTGCCTCTTTTCACCCCTCCTTGAGAAGGCAAAAAATTTGATATATGTTGTATATGTGTAGTCATGAAAAACACAGTATGTATATTATGATTCCCATTTTATAGAAGAGGAAACTGGGGCTTAGAAAGGTAATTTGCCCCAGGTCACAAGAGTAGTAAGACCTTGAATTTCCACCCAGGTTTAACGTTCTTTTATTACACCCGAGCTGCCTCTTGGCTGTCTAGTTACACTGCTGACTCACACCCACCCTGGAATCTATTAAAAACCCTAGATGTTCTCCACATTAATTGTTAAGTAGAAACTGTTTCACTCTGAAAGCTCCCTGCCTCCCTGACCTTCACCCAATGCAGCACTCCCCAACCCTGCAGCCTCTTGCTCCGACTGGCTGGTTCTTCCTAGAAGGAAGATCCTTGGGCCAGTCAGGCACTCATTCCTCTTGCATGGGTGGGGAATCTCTAAGCCATATGTGGCCCTCTAGGTCCTCAAAGTGAAGCTCTCTGACTGAATCTAAACTTCACATTGTTCCCCCACCCCTGCTCTAGATTTGCTGAATTTTCTCTACAATGCCCTCAGCCTGGTACCATCATTTCTTCCTACGTACTGCTTTTCAGCTTCCTTTTATATATTGCCACCCACCATTAGAACAGAAGTATCTTGTGAGCAGGGACTTTCTTTTTGCTTATATTTACATTACCTGTTCTTGGCATACAGTAAACACTTAATAAATAATGGTTCACTGGACGAACCCTACATCCACTATTCTATATTTATGTATTTGATCCGAATCTTCAACTCAAGAACTTGGATATGAACATGGAGTTTGATCTTAATCTTGGAACTCAAGGGATGGTCTTTACCATATTGCTACTATGATTACTTTGAGAGTTTTATGGGTCTCTCACCATGGGTACTTCCTTCATTAAGGTAGATTGCAACCCTTCTCCACTTCATACTATGTGAAGTGTTTTCTCCTTATTATGCTCTACTGCCTACTTAAGAGGGTTCCATTTGGACCTGTATCCAGGTCACTGACCAAAATATTAAATAGAATAGGGATAGCGTGACATTCTGCTATGGCTCTCCCTCCCCTAGGCTGACATCAGTATATTTATCAGCATACTCTGGCTCTGATCATTCAAGCAGTTCCAAATTCATCTAAATGTACTGTCAGCTAACTCACATTTCTCCATCTAGTACACAAGGATCTTGTAAAAGCATTGGTCAAAATAAGGCTTTGGTGAACTCTAGACATACTAACTCTACAGCATTCCCCTAGTCTGACCAATTTACTTACCTTCTGTCAGAGAGAAGAGCAGTTTCTAATGCTGAGTACCCTCAGAAAAGGAAAAGAGAAAATGAACAGGTGGCCATCATGAGACCAGGTGTTAGAAATTATAAAGCCAACTTTTCAGAAAGAAGCCAGATTTCTTAATTACCCATAGACCACTGACATAGCAATGCCAGTCCAACACAGCTCTAAGAGGATGACAGTCCTTGCCAAATACTGAATAATTAAACAATTAGGAATTATTTTAGAGGGAACTAAAAGGAAAAAGGATGGAAAAAAAGGGAAAAAACTAAGGACAAAATTTTAAGGGCATTATGCCCTAAACAGGAAAATCTAGAAAATGTTGGATTACAATTTTATTAGGCTGAATAAAATGGTTATCATCTGTTGTTCACAGTACAAGGCCTGACACATAGTAGGTGCTTAATAAATGCTTATGAACTGAGTTCTTACTTCCACAAACCTTGCAATTAGAAGATTTTATGTGCCATTATCTATGGTATTGAATTAATAATCTCCTTCAAAACAATGTAAGCTCCTTGAAGACAGGAACTGGCTCAGCTTTATCTTTTTATCAGCAGAGTGTAAGCATAGTGCCTGGCATGTACTAGGCATTTGATCAATGAATACTGATTGTCCTTATAAATAATTACAAAAAAGAAAGTATGCTATCAAACAAATGCATGAATGAAAAAAAGATAGGTTGGTTACCTGAAAAGAGAAAGGGATAACCACTGGATGATGGATAGCTTGTATACTCCAAGAATACTACTGGTATACTTACAATGTCAAGAAAACAGGAAAAAGGTTTCTACCATATTGGAGGGGGGAGGACTGTCTCTCAATGGCAAATGTACAGGAGGATATACCTACAAGTTGCAAAGGGGGCGCCAGTGTGGATGGGTTGAGATATGTATCGTTGGAAGAAAACACTCTCCAACAATTGTTTTTTCAATGTTAGATCAACACAGTTGCTGTCCATGGAGGACAAGCTGGTAGCAGAGTACATAGATCTGACACTTGACATTTACTAGCTGTGTGACCCTGGCTAAGTCACTTAACCCTAATTGCCTTGCAAAAACCACACACACACACACACACACACACACACACACTCATTTTTCTAGATGTTCATTAATCATTTCTTTAATGATCGGTTTTTTAGTTTTCCCAGGAATAAAAGTGAAGCTCTTTGGTCTACAGTATACAAACTTTATTTTCTTCTCTTTTTTAAACTAGGGCATTTGTTCTTCTCTGTGCACCTCTCCTATATTCCAGGCACACAAGCAGAAGGACAAGTGATCTCACTAATGGTCCAGGACACCAATGTCTTCTGGTGATTTCATTATTCTCCTGGACATCCAATCTCTCCCAAAGTGGTGTCACTGCTGTCACCTGACTCACTCAGCTGAGGTGCTTGCTACCTCTTCTCTGTAAGAGAAGGAATGGGTCTGGCCAATTCTCTGGGTCCAGAGGTCAAGTTTTAACCCTTTGGGAGAGGGTATCTCAGACAAATGAGGCACTGGTCCAGGAAAAAGTGGCTTCTATTCATGGAGAGGGGGAAGAATCTGACAGCTTCATGGGTTTTACCCCCACAGACTAAACTGTCACTAATGCCTCTTCCAACTAATTGAAGCCCTCAAGCTTTTACCTTGACTCTTAAGTTCTATTCCCTCCATTGGAAGCATCAATCTCTGTCCCAAGGTTGGGGTAAGTTCCCTTTTCTGACCATCAGTTCCTGATCACCAACCTACATCCATCCTCAAACCGCTTTGTAGGGATCTATCAAAGAAACTACCAGTGTGCCTGTGGTCATGAAGCCCTGTGGTTTCTTCCAGTCCTGCAAGATCTTTTGGGGCCTGCTATGCAAATGAACAGACTGAGAAAAACAATAACAAAAAATGCCAGGTATATATAATGGTAATTTAAATGGGAAGACCTTTCCCTTCCATGAACAGGCCCATGTGACTTGCCTGGGTCACATGAAGTCTGTGGTGGGAAGGGTTTGCTGAACAGATGGGGCAGAAAGTGAGTCAGCTGTCAGAGCTAGGAAAGAGAGAGCAGGCAGCAGCTAGTGTGAGCAGGACAACTTGTCTGTGATTTCTTTAAGGGAGCTCTTCTGTAGGAAGCCTAACAAGGAAGGCTCAGGGATAGTAGTGCCCCCAGCATTGTCATTGTGTATGAATTTCTTTGTTACTACGATGGCTTTGGTTTTCTGGTGTTGGGATTTGGCTCTTTGGTGTATGAATAAATGTTTTGGATCTGTCTTCCATGTGGAGAGTCTTATATATTTTGCAATTCAGAACTGTGCTGGCATATTCATAGGAGCTACATTATGCCATGGGAAGGGCTATTGCCCTAAACCCCAAATCCCTTGTTCCAAGGGCAATTCCTTGCCCTTCACACACAATAATGGCCTGTAACCAATGTCACAGGCTTTGCGTTGGGCTATGTAAGCAGTATGGATGGAACGGACGCCCTTGCTGGGGATGGGCAGCTGTCCTGCAGGAGAAAGACTACATTTGTTTTGGCTGACTCCAGGGCAGGACTAGGCACCATGTGTGAAAGGTACCAAGAAGCAGATTCAAGTTTGATACAAGGAAAAAATTTCTTACAATTCAAGAGGAATGGCTGCCTCAGGAGGTTAACTGGGGTTCTCTTTTCTAGGGGTCTTCAGGTACAGGTTGGGTGACTAATGGTTAGTGACATGGCAAAAGGTACAGGTTCCAGTCTGTACTATAATCTCCCTCCTACATTCATGCCTTTGGACAGAGAGATATCCCACCCTACCCCATTCCTACCACATGCCTGGAATGTTATCTCAACTTCCACCTTATAGAATTTCCTCACTTCACATCAAATGTAACTCAGGGATCATAAGTTCCTGATCCCCTCAGCTATTTGTTCTCTTATCCTTACCCTCAGTTTTTAATTACTTTGTATTAACACCATACAAAACAATGATAACTGATGCCTGGCTCAATAAAGGTTTTTTGAATTAAATTGGTGGTGCCTGATATCCCCTTTGCTCAATCTATGTCCCAACCAAACTAGACTACTTGCCTGGGTGACACTTTTCCAGTCTTTACATTGCCACCCCTCCATCCCTGGAATAGGTTCCTCCTGCATTCGGCTTGTTGAAATCCTTTGCTTTCATCAAGACAAGTCCAGGGACTCCTTCCTCTGTCATCTCCCCTAAAAGTTACTCCTGCTTCCCACATTGCTCAGGTCCCTGCATTTGACCACAATGTAAATTCCTTGAAGGGAAAAACCTTCTGTTTTTCAATCTTTCTATCCCCAACTTCTAGCATAGTGACTTTTATTTGGTAGGTGCTTAATAAGGGTTTGTCAAATCAAGTCCTTCCACCAAATTACATTGTCCCTCTTCTGATGAAACACATTCCTGGAAACTGTGCCACAAAGCAGACTGTCTTGGAGTCAACTGACATGTGGCTACATTCATCAGATCATATACAACCTAATTAGAAGAAACTGTAAAAGAGTGGGCAGAGGCTGGTGAGATGGAAAACCCAGGGGTTTATTACCAAGTAGTGTCAAATGAGCAGAGCAGCCAAATGTAATATGGTGGAAAGTGGGGCTGTCAGTGTTAGTATCCCTACAGTAATCCCTCCAAGGTAGCAGCTTGCCCTCAAAGACCTGGCACTTATAAAAAGAACTATTACTGCGGTCAGACAACTCTTTGAATGTCTAGCCTCTCGTGGGCCAGTTTCAAACAAGACTACTGAAACTAAAATACCACATTCTGTAAACATTCTCTTCTGTACCTATTACATTTAATTTACATATGTGCATCTGTCTGTTGCTATCTGACTCTGTGGGTAGCTGGGTGGCACAGGAGATAGCATCCTGAGCCTAGAGTCTTTCTGAATTCAAATCTAGCCTCAGACATCTCCTAGCTGTGACTTTGGGCAAGTCAGTGAACTCCATCCGTCTGAGTTTCCTCCTCTGGAAGATAAGCTTTAGAAGGAAATGGCCCAACCCAACCAGTATCATTATCAAGAAAGACCCCAAATGGGGTCACAAAGAAGACACAATAGCAAAGATAAAAGAATTTGTTTTGTGAAGTTTGAGATCAGTCAAAGGGCTATACTTGAGTGCCATGTGGCCTTGAGGCTGCAGGTTCTCCACTCCTGTTCTAGGTTAACAGGACTTAGAAGAAATCTTAGATATCCTCTGTTCTAGTCCCTTCATTTGACAGATGAGGAAAGTGAGCACAGGCATCATGCATGGGAGCATACACATATAAGAAAACATCTGCGGTCAGTAACACATGTGCCTAAAATCTCCAGCAGCTTGCTAGAGAACACAGTGGATGTGTGTGAACTAGCCTTACAACTAAGGAGTTTCCCTTGTGATAGGATTTGAGAATCAGCAAGAAGGGCTCCCTTTGCCTAAAAGTTATTTCATCCAACGATGCCTGAAATGTCACCATTAAACTCACAGAATGTTCATTGTGGCTCTGCAGTCACAGGCCCCAAGTTAAAATACCAGCATGTAGTATTTGAGTAACACTGGGCAGATCATTTAAATCCCCGGGACCCACGACCCCTCATCTATAAAATGAAGGGGCTTGGACGAGGTCGCTTCTGCAGTCCCTTCCAGCTCTGTATCTATGATCCTAGTAGAACCAAAAGGGACCCTTGAAATCATCAATCCACACCCCCCCCCATTTTACAAATGAGAAAACAGAGGAGAAAATGATCTGGCAAGAGCCCCGTAGCCTGGGAAGGCCTGGGACAGAAGCCAGGTCTCCACTTTGGCATTTTCCTACTATCTCTGCTCCTGTTTTCAAAGCATGTTAAAAATGCAAATTTTCTTGGGAAGGAAAACACATCAAGACATTAATTATTTACAACTGACGTGGCGGGGCTCTCTCAAAATAACACAGAATTTTGACTGTGGACAGGGTAGAAAATTAGGCTTAGGGCTTTAAACACAGGATTAAATGGAAGGCAGTCACTCTCCAGTATCCAATGAAAGCAATGGGTACTGACAGGAGGATTCAGAAGGGAAGCAAAGGCGGCAGAAAGGGGAGGAGGAAGGGCCTGAAGACAAACTTTCAACCTTCAATCTCTCCACAGGCCAGCCATGGGCAGGGGGAACAGGGAGAAAGCTCAAGGTAGAAGAAAAAGCCTTGGAATTAGAACTACCTACCAAGGACAACAGTCAAATCTATTCCACAACACTTGTGTCAGCAAGGCCAACTCGCCACTCTGTGAATCTTCCTTTCTTCAGTTGAAAAGTGAGTATAAGGATTCCTGCACCTCTTTCCTGGGCTATGGTAAGCAAAGTGGTTTGTAAACCTCAATTTCCTATGCAAATATGTGCTATTTTTAGGCAGATATGAACTAAAGAAAGTCCCCCTTCAGATGTAGCACTGCTGCATGCCCAGAATCACAGTTTAAGAAGTGAAAGGGACCCCATAAGATCACCTAGCTTGACCTCCTCATTTTAGAGTCAACGGAAGTAGAATTTCTAGGACAAATGGGGATACTCTTCCAGGGCTGGGAGTCCTATCTCTATGGGGATGGTACAGCTGTGCTCCCAACCACATCTGTTCCCATTATGTCTATCCTTTTTTTTTCCTATTTCAACCAAAAGCCACCAACAACATCTATCCAAGGATGTTGGGCATTATAATCATACTCTCGGGCACAGGTACCGATCTGGTACCTAATTAAACCACCTCAGTAAATAATTTCTAAAAAGTCTATTATTATTTTCAGGAAATAACATAAAGAGAATGCTAATTCAAAATGACATTCTTTAGGACATATCTAGGGAGGGATTTCGACACCATTTCGGTGGCTGTCAGGAGAGGAATCTCTGATTTCTTTTATGGGCAACCTAAGTTCCATCCATGCCTCTGGAGCCCATCTTGGCTGAAATTTCTTCCCTGACTCTACAGGTTCTTTTGGTTTGTAGTTTTATTCCCTAGATTAGCTTTTTTTAAAATTTTTCACTAAGTAGCTGCTGACTGAACTGTACTGAGGGAGGAAATATATTGTTATTACACATGAGGAAACTGTGACCAACGCCTCATCAGCATCAAGGATTGGAGTTATATGGGATGTCAATCCAGGGTTCAACCCCAGATATTATATACATACTACCCACCCAAAACCTAGTGGAGATCTGGTGTAGCCACCAAGATACTCCTGGCTCTCAGAAAGGGGGCTGTCTTTCCCCACTCTGGTTAGATGTTTTTCTTGATGGTATCTCTTTTTTCTCCCATAAGCTCAGCGATTACTGTGGACTATCCAGTGGGATCAAAAGCTCACTGCCACTGGGTCTCTTTTTCACACTGGGACTACCTGGAGGAAGGGAAGAAGGCAGTATTTCCTCCAACAGGAATAAATTATCTGAGTATCACAATCATGTCCAGACATTAAAATCAAGAGAATCCAAAGGCTCAAATAGCAGGGTACCATTTTCCCAATCCCTCTTCTCCAAGTTAGCCTCCTTTTAAAATTCCTCCTAGGGATCACATGTACTGAAGGAAGAGCTGTTCCCACAGCTCTCCATTCAGCAAATAAATATTTATTAAGGGCCTACTGTAGGTCACACACTATGCTAGGAGTTTCTAGATGAAGACCTCCTGTGTGGTGCTCCCTGCCAGAGTTCTGTATTGGCAAGGGACATACTAGCCCCATCACAGACCAGCTGAACTCTGAGGGGCAGACCCAAGTAGAAGTAGACTGGGTGACAGAAAAGCTATTCGCTTAATGCCCCTTCTTGTCCCCAGAGACTGGTGCTGGTCTAGACCTAGATAACTTCTGCCATCTTTGTTCCCAAACGGGGGGTGGTGGTGTCATTTCCAGATCTCCAAAAAGGCTTCATATATACTCTAGGATATTCCTCAGACAGGGGTCTCTCCAAGGACATCTTTGGTTTTTCCAGGATCCTATAGACTATAGGTTGTTAAGTATCTTTTCTTGTGATGGACACCTTGGGCAGTTTGGTATAGCCTATGGACCCCATCTCACAATGTTTTTAAATGCATTAAGTAAAATAAACAGGACTATGAAGGAAATCAATTATATTGAAATAAAGATTTAAAATATTTCCCATCCAAGTTCATGGATCCCTCTTGGAAATCTAACAGGTTCAAGGACTCCAGGTTAAGAACCTCTGCTTTAGATCCTATCTCTGTACACAGTAGGTACTTGTTATATGAATCTGTTGAACTGGCTCATCTGTGGGAGAAAAAGATTTCTAAGCGCTGCTCTGGGTAGGACTGCCCTTGATGTTTCATTTTGGAATCAACCCTTGTTAGTCCTGAACTAAAGAGAACTTTGACAGGGGTAAGAGGAGACAGTGAGGGAATGAAGGAAGGTAGAGTTGAGGTGTTAGACAAAATATGCAGCTGTCACAGGGATAATGTTATCTTACCTAAACATATATTTATCTACTTTCCTCCAGTCTATATTTTTAGCCTTCTTACAACAATGGTACATCTGGCAGGTAGCATTAGCATCCTTAGAAAGAATTCTGGAGAATCATTAAAAAACTATTTTCAAGGTTCATGCTGTGAAACTGCTTTATAATTAACAGTTCAGTAAGTAAACTCCCTTGGAGACATTTGATTCTTAAAAGATTGGCCTGAGGTACTTCAGTAACTAGTAAATAGCCACATTTCTATAGTGTTTTATGGTTTTCAAAACATTTGCCTCCAAACAATCCTATGTGGTGTGTAGTGCAAATATTATCATTGCCACTTCATAGATGAATAATCACAGCAGCCGGCATTTATGATTTGCAAAGCATTTTACATGTGTGTTTTTACTACATGGGGACAATTAAGAGTCAAGATGACTTGTCCCCAGTTGGCCAAGTGGCAGAAGTCCAAGTTGGGACCTTCCAATTCTGAATCTCTTCCTGTAGCAGATCATTTGTAGACATACACCAAGGTAGGCACAACTCTCTCCTCCTGGCTCATATTCTCCATCAAGGAGGTATTAATTATAGCAAGGTCCGGGGCTCATGGGTTGAATTATTCAGTTCTCTGTGAGAGTTCTCTCTTGGCAATAGTCTTGTTTATTTTAGGATAGGAAATATATATACATATATATATGTATATATATTATATTATATATATACATATACATATATATTATATATATGTATATGTATATATGTATATGTATATATATGTGTGTGACTGGATTATGGAAACATGAATAGGAAAAGCTGAATCAATTAGGAGTAGGGTGGGAGGAAGGAACAGGGAAAATAGAGATGGAAAGATTTATAATGACTGATCTCATTTCCTCTAGAGAAGGTGGATGGATGGCAGTGAGCTGGGAACTGGGTTAGGACTGAGACAAGGGCTTATGGGTCAACGGCATCCTCCTTCTCCCTAGCAGGCCTGAAAGCTCGTAAAGACAATTCTGCTTAACTGGGCCAGCAGAGACAAAAACATCTGGAGATCTGCTACTCTCCAATCTTTCTCAGGTTCAATGGCCTCAGCTATAAAATGGACATCCTAGTAACTCCTATCTCACTCTTAAATGAGGTATAATTAACATATTATATTAATGTGATGTTATAACATGTTATTATATTAATATATATGCAATGTGTTTTATAAAAGCATCAAATAAATGTTAGTTATATTATCGACTGTTGTTCAGTCATGTCTGACCCTTCGTGATCCCATTAAGGATTCTTTTGGCAGAGATACTGGAGCGCTTTCCTTCTCCAGTTCATTTCACAGATGAGGAAACTGAGGCAAACAGGGTTAAGTGACTTGCTCAGGGTCACGCAGCTAATAAGTGTCTGAGGCTGGATATGAACTCATGTCCTCCAGACTTCAGACTGGGTATTCTAGTCACTATGCCCTAACACTGTTGAGAGATATTATTTTATATTATTATGCATAATCCACATGATTATAACATATAATAATGTTAGTATGATAACTATAATGACAAAATAATACCTGGAAAATGTCAGAAGGTCGGTGAAGTTATCCTCCCTCCTTGTTTCAGCTAAATAGTTAATGTCAGATATTCTATCGGCCTCTACGTTTAAATACTACGAAAATCGTATTTTTTAAATTTACGTACAGAGAACAGCAAGAATTGAACTTTGGTTCTTTTGCAAGATATTTATATATCTAACCTCTGATGGGCTTTGCCCAGCCCTTGATATATGTGAACTCACTGATCCTCATAATGTAAGAGATGCTATTATATTACCTTGGAGATAAGGAAACTGAGGCTGACAGGTTAAGTGACTTGCTTAGGAGCATGGAGCTAGGAAGTAGCACAGAGTGAATATAACTACTAAATAGTAATTATTTCTCTTTTACCCAGGAAGCCTGAGGGTCTTCCCCTCCCAGTTTGATTTTTTTTTTTTTGATTAAAGGGGCCATCCCTTGAATAACTACTTAAAGAAGCCCAGGAGGGAAAGCAAGGCTGGTGACCTGTACAGCCCTCCCTCCCACAAAACAAAGTCAAGTGCAGGTCATGTCATCACTTTGTCACAGTCTTCTTAGAAAATGAAGGACGAACACAGACAGACTAAACGAAGCTGTTCATTGAATGGATGCCATCTCATTCAAAGACATAATGCTATAAGACCTTAGCTTGAAAGGGTTCCACTACATCCTGGGCTATCTCCAGCTGTCCTGATGAACATCTGGCCATTGGACCCAGATGGCTCAGGAAGTGAGGCTAGTGACCTTGCAGAGCCCTCCCTCACTCAAGTCAAAGTCAACCACAAATCCCCTTTTCCTCGAGATGTCATGATCTTCTTTGAGAACAAAGGACAAACACCACCACAACAGCTAGGAAGAAGTATCTGCAGAATGTGAACTCGGGTCACTAACTCCAGGTTTAATTCTCTATCCATTGTGCCACCTGGAGTCTATGTGTGCCACGAGGCTCCGACTGCAGAGGACTCTTGGCCCATTATTCTCCTTTGTGCATTCCTCATATCAGCCAACCTGGCCTGCTCACTGTTCTCCATAACAAACATGTCATATCTCTCATCTTGATGATGAAATACTGTCTGTCCTCCTTCCCAGGATGCACTCTGACCTCACCTCTGCCTCAGAGAATCCCTGGCTTCCTTCAAAGCCCAACTCAAACATCAACTCCTACAGGACACCCGTCTTGGGGCCGCCCATTGCTGGCAAGCATCTCCCACAATTCTTTTGTATATATTTTGTGCACATGAACTCCTTGAGGGCAGGAACTGTTACATTTTTTGCTTTTATATCACCAGGGACTATCAGTGCCTATCACACAGTAGGCACTTAATAAATGCTTGGAGAATTTAACTGTGGAACCAAAACCATACATAGGTCTGGGAAAGCTCTATCAAATCAAATAGGACTGTGCTAAAGCCACAGGGGAGACAGATTAAAATGAGATGGGGTAAAACCCCCAGAACTTTCCTAAGGCAGATAGCTGTCATGGTTCCCCCCCAATATAGACAACAATTTCTTTGAAAAAGATTTAAGATGGCGGAGTAGAAAGACTCACATTTGCTAGCTCCGAATCCACAGCCCATAGATTTCCTGTAAAAAGAACTCCTGACAAATTCTGGAACAGTGGAAGCCGCGCAGCAACACAGTGAAGGAGATTTACGTTGCAGAGAGCCCTGAAAAACCGACCGCAAAGGTACCCCAGACGAAAGCGGAGTCCTGTCCTGCCGAGCGCTCCCTTCCCCCGCCCCAGCCACGCGGCACTGAGAGGAGCGAGCAGAGCCCAGCAGGCATCAGGGACCTGAATCTCCCGCAGCTGCGAAGGTCCCTCCACCCACAGACGCACAGATCAGTGAGAGAGACGGGCTGAGAGGGGAGCGGGGGATCTCCGGGACTTGGACCCCCTGGGAAGCGGCCGCTGAGGCAGAGGCTGAGGCAGCTCAGGCAGAGGCAGCTCAGGCAGAGACTCCCAGAGCGGGCAGGAGCTCCACCCCAGCTCCACTACAAAGGATCTCTGTATAAACCCCCTGAGGGAACTGAGCCTGAGAAGTGGCCCTGCCCCTACCTGAGAACCAGCAGATAAGCCCCCATTGAAGAGCAGCCAGGCCGGCGGC
>CM053769.1:153935577-154004110 GCA_028658325.1 Potorous gilbertii | reverse complement strand
ATCAACTGTTGAGTATTGTTCTTGCTACTAGGAAATAAGAAATACAGGTAATGGAGAATAGAAAGTTATCTGGCCCTACAGGACAAAAGAGAAGATGGGGTAAGGGAAGGGAGGGATGATAGAAGAGAGGGCAGATTGGTGATATGGGTAATTAGAATGTCCAGTGTATTGGGGAGGGGACAAATGGGGAGAAAATTTTGGAACCCAAAATCTTGTGAAAATGAATGTAAAAAGTTAAATAAATTTATTTAATAATGTCAAAAAAAAAAAAAAAGAAAAAGATTTAAGCACTTTAGTGGATTACATGGCCTTACAATACGCTCTTTAAAAAGAGGGGAGGAAATAACGAAGAAATTTTTAAATGAACACACCTCTCTCTTTTCCTATGGAGGTGGGGAACTATGGGTGTGAAATGTTGTATACACTGTATAATCAGTGGATGTATTGGCAATTTTTATTGAATTACATTTTTCCCCTGTTTTTCTTTCTTTTTATTCTGTTAACAAGAGGTGACTTCAGTGGAGGGGAAAGGAATATTTATGGAAATGAAAGTGTGTGTTCATCCTTCGTTGCCAAAGAAGTCCATGCCATCAGAGAAATACTGACATGACTTGCACTTGACTTTGTTTTGAGTGAGGGAGGGCTGTGCAGGTCACCAGCCTCACTTCTCCTCCAGAGCCATCTGAATTCAGTGACCTGATATTCCTCAGGATGACTGGAAATGACCCAGGATGAGGCAATTAGGGTTGTGAATTGCTCAAGGTCACACAGTTAGTGAGTGTCACGTGTCTGAGATGAGATTTGAATTCAGGTCCTCCTGACTCCTGCACTGGTGCTCTATCCACTGCACCACCTACCTACCCCTGGAAATGAAAGTGACATTAAAGCAAAGGATATCAATGCAAAATAAAAGAAAAAGTTGGAGAGCCAGTGCTAAGGCATAGGGAAAATAGGAAAAAGAAATGTCAGTGACCTTAAGGATGGGCAGAACTTGCTCTCACTTAAATTTCCCTAGCACTGAGGTCTGAGTTGAAAAGATCATATTGCAAATTCTTTGCGCAAGGGTAAAGGAGATAAAAAATGAAATCAAATCAAATCTTTTCAGCTGCTGAAAGTAGGAACACCTATATTCTAGTTAGTTTCTCCCAAGTCAAGGGCTAAGCTCCATTTCTAAGTATGAAAGCAGGAAGATGAGAAGGTAAAGGTGAACCGGCTATGGAAGCTGCTTGGATTAAAAAACAAAGCTCTCCAATCAAGCTTCTCCAAAGAAAGCATTAAAAACCTGCCACTCACTACACTTGAGCTTAGAGAAAATCCTGTGGTTTCTGCTTGGGGGCCTTGCCAAGATTCAACTTGACATAATATTATATAAGACGCATAACTTAACTCTCCTGCTGCAAGGATGAGCTTCTTTATGCCATTTCCACAATGGGCAGCTGGCACCCTGACCATCACTCCTGCCCTTCAGCGCCAGGACCTTGAACAGTTATTACTGGGGCACTAGACTGAGCCTTCGTCTTATCTCACCCAGAAGTTTCCATGCCCTGACCAGGTCTCCTTTATGTGTAGTCTTCCCTTATTAGAATGGAAGCTCTCCGAGGGCAGGGAATATCTTGTTTTCTTATACATACATTGCCTGCCACATACTAGGCACTCAATGCATGCTCCTATGTACTCCCTTCTTCTCTCTGTCACATACACACACAAAGTTATGTCAAAAATCTTCATTAGTTCCCTATCAAGGAAAGTTTAGACTCTTTTGTCTTGAACTGAAGGCCCTTTATAATCTACTCTTACCCTTTCCAATTTATATTATCTCTTGATAGGAATTCTTTGTTCAAGATCAAGGTAGTAAGTTGTTGTTCTTCAGTCCTTTTCCAGTCATGTTCCAACTCCTTATGACCCCATTTGGGGTTTTCTTGGCAAAGATACTGGAGTGGTTTGCCATTTCCTTCTCCACCTATTTTTACAGATGAGGAAACTGAGGCAAACAGGGTGAAGTGACATGCCCACAGTCACACAGCTAGTCAGTGTCTGAGATCAAGTTTGAACTCATGAAGATGACTCTTCCTGACTCCAGGCCTGGCACTCTATTCGCTGTGCCACCTAGGGTGGTATATTTTCAATGCCTTCTTTGGAGAAGGCATTGATTGAAGGGCTTTATTTTTAAGTTGAAGCAACTCATATCCTCAATTCACCTTTATCTTCTCCCTACCTTTCTAAAAGAGGATTATCTCAGTCCCTGAAACCTTCTGAATTTTAAGCTCCATTCAGGAAGAAAGTGCCAAGAGAATGAGCCCAGAGTAAACATGTGCCCTAAGTCTCTGACATCAGGAAACACAGTTATCAATGTCTATCCCCTCTATGAGGGGATCCCTTCTCACTTTAACTTTCCATGTCTCCCACAATTTAGCTATTCCCTCTTTGTGGAATGTCCTCTGACACTTTCTTCCCCCTTTGAATCCTTTAAAATCCAACAGGAATGTCTCCTCCTCAAATCAATCACCCTTTATGCTCCTTCCCCCAAGGACTTTCCTTCTCCTTTGGCATTCTCAGAACACTTCATTTTGTACCCCTCACCCTCAGCTTAATATTGTGTAATTCTGGTTGTAGGCTAGTATAGAGAGTGTACCTTCTTTCCCCTCTCCCAAAGAATGGACCTAGGGCTATGTGAGCAAAACTTTTTCTCCCCCTTAGGTGGGGGCTGGTGGCAAGGAAGGGCACTGAGGGAGAGAAGGGCCCACTAGAAATTTAATGCCAAAATCATCTGAGAAACAGGCACACTGTGTACTACAAGGCCATGGAGATCAGCAGGAAATGAGGGGGATGGAGGGGAAACAGAGGTAGGGTAGGCGAGGTGGGGAGAGGCCCCTCTAAGGAAAATCAGTTGCAGGATTGGGGGGTGGGGCAAGGAATAAACATTCCTATTTATTCCAGCCTACCATATGCCAGGTATGGAGCTAAGCACTTTTTGCAAATATTATCTCACCTGATCCTCACAACAACCCTGTTCAATTATGATCTCCATTTTAGGGCTGAAGAAACTGAGACAGGCAGAAATGAAGTCATTTGCCCAAGGCTAAGTTTCCACACATTTATTAGCCTATGTTTCCTGGATGGGGTCTAAGAGCCACAAGAACGAACACAGGTAGTCTCAGACCTAAGAGTTTGGTGGCTAGCAGCGTTTGATGAGGGCAGAGACCCCATCTCACTTTAATCTGTCTCTCCCATGGCTTTAGCACAGTGCTATGCAGGCAGCAGCTACCCTACACATGTGAATGGAGCTCAGTTATACATAGCCTCCATCAGAGGTTCTGTCGGAAAAGAATCACAGCAAACCAAGACTTAACACCTGAGAGAGAGGGTGAGGGACAGCTGCAAAGGAGGAAGGGGGTGGAGCAGGGGGGCGGGCAGTTTATTGTTATTTTATATGACCAAACTTGTGAAGAGGGTGGAGGAAGCTAGCGGCAAACTGTCAATACTTCATGACTGACACTAAAGTTTTGCTGGATAGCTCAGAAATTAAACACTACAGAAGCCTCCACAAAGATTTAAAATGGGTAAACTATACAGCTTCTCAGGCAGGAGAGGTTAAATACCATACTGATCCAAACACCCACTAATCCATACTGACCAGAACAGTCTACCCTGCTCAGTCACTCGACTGGGAAGATCCTGAGGGTGCAGATTTTGGAGGTTTTGGTTAAGACTCTAGAACAGAGTGAGCAGCTCAGGGCAGCCTGGGGCGGCAATTCTAAGACCTGACCAGCAAGCTGGGATAAGCTACAAAGTGTATCTCTATGTCCCCCTTTGGAATGCTGTTCTGCTCCCAACCACAATGCTAACTGCTCCAACACTGGATTGCCTAAATATCACTTTGGAATAAGTTTACTGAATGAATGAAATAGACTCTAGAGAAATCACAGATTCTCCAAAGAGAATGATTACTGCCATGTTTGTTGTGAAGAAAATACAACGAGAGCCAGCATTGATATGGCACCTTAAGGGCTGCGGAGCACTTGATGTAGATGCTCTCACTTAACCTTACAACAATTCTGAGGAGGCAAGTGTAACTATCATCACCATTTTACATGCAAAGAAACAGAAACTGGGAAAACATTAAGTGACCTGCCCAGAGCCACACACCTTAAAAGTTTCTGAGGCTGGATTTGAACTCAGGTCTTCCTGACTCCAAGTCTGGCACTCTTAACAAAGCATTACCTCACTGTCCCTTCACTGGAGGCACCAGACAACCTCCTGAGTAGTCTTCCCATAATCTCTTTAGGACTCAGTTTCCTCATCTGTAAAAGGAGAGGGGTCATTGGATTAGATGACATCTGAGGTCTCTCACTATTCCAAATCTAGGATTCCATGGTCCTCTAGGTCTCTTCTAGACTAACAGGGGGGACAGTAATATCTATATTAAGATCCAGGATCTAGAAATGGAATAAACCTAAAGTTATTTCACAGATGAAGAAGCCAAAGTTCACAGCAGTGGCTAGTCCTGAATGGAACCTGAGAGGAGGAAGGAAAGACTTCATTTTTCTATGTGTTACTGTCAACCTGTGAGTAGAGAGTTGGAATTATAAAGAGATACTCATGAGACAATCTCACTCTGCATAGGCACAGGTAGGTTGGACCTGTTTTGTTTCTAACCTGGGATAGTTCTCCCTTCCTTAGGCTTACTGGTACAACCCTCCTCCCCCAAACTTCCAATTCCACCTCTGAAAAGGACTCACTCTTTCGATGCTAGATGTAATAAAGACACTAGATTGGCTTAGCCCCCTAAATAAAGTTCAGAATTCCTAAGCTCAAAAGATCTGCCAGCTCCAGGGCCTCCCAGGAAAGACAATGTTTTGAGTTGGCTTTTTTTTGTTTTTGTTTTTTTGTGGTGGCAATTGGGGTTAAGTGACTTGCCCAACATCCCACAGCTAGTAAGTGTCTAAGGTCAGATTTGAACTCAGGTCTTCTTGACTTCTATCCATTGTGCCACCTAGCTGCCCCTAAGGGTTATTTTTTAAAAGTGTATAAAATAAAATGCACATATAATTACAAAAAAAACCTAATTATGTTATCAAATTATTAAAGAAAAATTCTCAGAACCCCAGTTAAGAATCTTTGTTCTGGATTCCTGGGGAGAGGCACTTCAAAATATGTGCCCCACTATTTCTAAAATAGACAAGATATGTCTTCCTTCTACAAGATATGACTCAGTGCATTTAACAACAAAAGACTTAAATTCACTTGTATGTGTTTTCTTATTCCCTTTGGGCAAAGAAGTCTACAGATAAAATTCTCCAGTCTAAAAACACACAAAGGTTCCTGTGCTCAGAAATGCCCACAGCTGCCTGCATCTGATTCAATGATATGAAACTACTGGCATAGCCCTTGGGACGGTTCTGATTTACTCCCACATTGGCTCTGAGGCTTCCCCACTGAGCTGGGAGGAGAGGACATCACCTATATAGATTTAGCTTCTGAAAAAATGGAGGGTGAAAATAACCCCTTCTAAGTCAATTGGCTGGAGGGAAAAGGGCATCTCAGCTCTATCTGGAGCCTGCCAACTGGCCAGGAAAGCAGGGTGCTCCATAGGAGCCCAGGCTGTTGGAAGTTTACTGCTTTAGAGACCTGATCCCACCAGACCTTTGTCTGTGACTCAGAAAAAGAGAAAAATCAAAGAGGCTACCTGGAAAGAGAAAGGAAATGTCACACACAGGCCTTCCAGCACTTTCCAAATATCTCTGTAGGTCTATGATCCTATGTATAGTTTCCCTAGATTATAAAAGCCCCATTAGCACTGAACTGCCTACCAGATGCCTTTAGAGAAAGTGACTAACAGGACAGAAAGTGGTTCCTTAGAATATTACCTGTGATCAAGCCTGAAAAATGACATGGAGAATTTCATTTTATTTTCCGGTTGTTGTTGAATTAATTCAGCCATGTTTGACTTGATTCCATTTTGAGGTTTTCTTGGCAAGGATACTGGAGGGGTTTGCCATTTCCTTCTCCATTTTATTTTACAGATGAGAACCTGAGGCAAATGGGATTAAGTGACTTGCCCAGGGTCACACAGCTAGTAAAAGTCTGAAGCCAGATTTGAACTCAGGAAGATTCATCTTCCTGACTCCAGGGTTCTATCCACAGCACCACATCGCTGCTCCTTATCTTCTATTTACTTAGGCTCATTGGCAGGTAATGGACAAAGGATAAGACTTTTTTTAGCTTTACACATCTTCCTCAAAGGCAAAATGACACAGTGGAAAGAGTGCTAGATCTCATATCAAAGGACCTAGATTCAAATCTCACTTTTGACGCTTATACCTGTGTGTCCTTAGGTAAGTCATTACCCTCCCTGGATGTCAGTTTCCTTATCTGTAACATGAGGGGATGTTTGAGCAGAGGACCTTTAAAGCCCATAGGTACCATAGAAAGAGCTGAGGAAGTGGGGCTAGCCTAAGACAAAGAGCTGTATGACCCTGGGCAAGTTACTTATCTCTACAATACTTCAGTTTCCTCATCTGTAAAATGAGGAGAGAAGTTCTTATGTGACCTCTTAGGTCTCTTGGAAGCATGGAAAGATTGACTGAGGTTCTAGAGTCGGAGGAAATGAGTGCAAGCAAGTTCCATTAAATACACTTAATTTAACCATGCTAAGCCTCAGTTTTCTAAAACTAAAAAAAAAAATGAGGGGGCTGAGCGAGGTGGCCCCTGAGGTCTGTCTCTTGCAGCTCTAAGTGATTCTATGAACTTTTCGGTTCCAAATCGAAGCTTACGTTCCTTTCGAAAAGGCAAGACACCAAACCACTTTAACCAAATGCCTGAGCTACTGGGGCTCATATATCACCAATGGAAGAAAAAAGGCCTATTACAGTCAACCTGTAACTGTTTTTCCCCCAGTACATACCTAAAGAATTACCAACTGCCTACAGCGATGGTGGAAACAACCCCACGGTTTAGTTCTGCATCAGCATTTTCCCTTAAGAATGGTAACTCTTATGGTTTTTCGAGAACAGTAACAGATAGGCATGGCATTTAGAAAATGGATACAAACCTACATTGACAGATGCACCCAGGGCCACAAAAAGGTGACGATTAAAATATGTATAGTAGAGAGTTGTCATATTACAAGGTACATGATGTGGTTTTGTTAAAAATAGACAGGCTGTTGAACTTGAATTTGAAGTCCATCATTAAGAAAGGGCATTAAAGAGATGGGCTTATTTGGTCAAGGCAGTTCCTTAATCTAAAATGACCACATAAAAATAACCATTTGGTTCTTGATGGTCTTGATCCTGGAAAGAAGTCCAAGAATTCATTAAAATGCCGGAGAGGCCTGAAAAGGCCTATTTGTGGACACCCACACATATCCAAAGTACTTTTGATTTCTCAGTGCAATGTGACTTCAGGTAGGAGAAGAGCAACCATTTGGCCAAGCTTAGTCACTGATTTCTCAGAATTTCCAGCACTTTGGTGCCTCCATTTGTATAAAAATAATGTTTCCTCTCTTGGAGTATCAGATGAATAAGGAGCTTCAATTGTCCTAAAGTATGAAGTGGTAGGGGAGAGGCTGTCAAGAGTTGTGAAACAGTTGTAGGGAAAAGTAAATAAATTTCATTGATTGATGGAGCAAGGGTAGACAGGTGGTGCAGTGGATAGAATGCCAGGCCTGGACTCAGAAAGATGAGTCTTCCTGAGTTGAAATCCAGCCTCAGACACCAGTGTGACCCTGGGAAAGTCACTTAACTTTGTTCACCTACGTTTCCTCATCAGTTATCTTTGTCACGAAAACCCCAAATAGGTTGTGAACAGTTAGATGTATGAATTCTTGAATTGATGGAGCAATTCTTATTAGGAGATCCCAAAGGGTTTGTCAAGCTGTGCACCACCCTGCTGCTTGGTTCTATACAAAGTTATGTTTTCTTCTAGCCTCACTTGAACAGCCATCAATAGTGGTATCCCCAAAATATGACCACATCATCAATAACTTCATTGTACAGAAACTTAGAATCATCTCACAGTTAGGTGGGACCTCAAGCCTTCTTGTTTAATCTCTGACCAGCATAAAATGCCTAGCCAACACCCCACATCCTATTACATGGCTTGAATACTTTTTATATCTCAACAAAACATGACTTCATTTAGAATGTGAGCAGGGGTTTTAGCTGAGCACAGTCAATGACTTTTCTTGTTACACTAAGGAATGTTACAGAATCTTGACACTTGGGTTTATGAAAACTTTGTACAAATGTTACATTATAATTATTATACAAATGTATAATGTATATTATACAAACGTATGTTCTTCAAGCTTTCCTCCTCCTTTCCCCTCATCTTGGAGTCAGAAGACCTGGGTCTGAGTTCTGACCCTCATTTAAATTTGCCACTGTAAGCAAGTCAACTACACTTACGTTTCTCATCTCTTAAATGGGAATAATACTTGCCCTCAATCACAAGACTATTGAGAGTGAAATGATTTATATAAAAACTAAGATGCTATAAAAATGTCAGTTACATAGTGCAAAGACCCAGAGTCAGTCAGACAGAAGACACACATACATAGATGTCACAACCATAAGAAGTTTAATTTTTATTCTTAACCATGAACCACAAAATGACTAATATCAATCTCCTATTTCTGTTTTTTCCTGATGTGTCAATAAAAATGCAGTAACTTCTCTGTCTAGGGAAGGCTGCCCCAGTTAAAACCTAATCATCACAAAAAGGAAGATACACACCACTAAGACAAACAGAAAACCTCTAAATCAGGCCTTGAAAACTGGGAGAACTTCCAGTACCACCAAGCTGCCAAACAAAATCTATTTATTGCTGTTTCTCACAATTATCCCTATCAGCTTTGATAAACACCATGCTGACAGTCACTGAAATGGTTGTATACGCTCTCCTTATAATCTCAGTTGTTGGGTTGAGCACCCAACTCACATGTTCTGATTTTTGTTGGATACAGAAATTCTAGGCCTCCTCCTTTAATGTCTTCTAGAGCTCAAGACTGGGGTGGGAAACCTAAGGCCTCAAGGCCACATGTGGCCCTCTAGGTCCTGAAGTGTGACCTTTGACTGAATCCAAACTTCACAGAACAAATCCCCTTAATAAAACAATTTGTTCTGTAAAACTTGGACTCAATCAGAAGGCTGTACCCAAGGATCTAGAAGGCCTCATGTGGCCCCAAGGTGACAGGTTCCTCACCCCCAAAGATAATGGTTCTAATGTGCCTAACAGCAAAAGTCAGTCAATATTATTTATTGAGTGTATATAATACTGGGGCAGAAATGAGAAAAACAGCAAGAGATTTTGTATAACTTATGATACATGACTGTGAAGGAATACTATTGCTCTAAAAGAAATGATGAGGGGGGCAGTTTCAGAAAAGCTTGGGAAGACCTATGCAAAGGGAAGGAAGCAGACCCAGGAGACACTGTACAGAGGAACAATAATACTGTAACGATAACCAACAGTGAAAAATTTAACTACTCTGATCAATTCCAAAGAATTCATGGTAAAAAATGCTATCTACCTGATGGACTCTGACAGCACAGACTGAAGCATATTTTTTTCACTTTCTTTACTTTCCCTTGCTTTTTTCTCCAACAGGGGTAATGTAGAAATGTTTTGCATGACTTCATATATATAGAATGGGTATTGTATTTCTTGACTTCTCAATGGCAGTGGAGGGATGAGAGGGATGAGAGAGAGAGAGAGAGAGAGAGAGAGAGAGAGAGAGAATTCTAAACTGAAAATTTTTTATAAGAAAAAGATGATTCTTAATTACTTATCTGGATTTCCAGTTAAGATGGCCTTATGAAAAATTATAGAGAAAACTAACATCCTAACAAACAGCTGAATACAGCTCCAAAACACAGCCATGATAGAGAAATCTGAAAAGACACTGAAGTAAGCTTTTCCTTTCAGTCTGGAGTTGTACCGGAAAAGGGTGGAAGCTGATAGAGGGGATGAATTAAGAAAGTCAGAGCCAGCTCAGCTAAACAGCAGTAGAGGAAGGAAGACCACAAGGGGAAATCACGTACACTCCAGAAAGCAGGCTGGAGGCCAACAGAAACAGAAAGGAGGGAAGCTGTCCCAAACTCCCTTAAATAGAAAAGCCCCCTGAACCAGGGCCAGCTCCAATAACCAAGGTGCTTGAAGCCACATCCCCTGTCAGAGGCAAGGGAGAGAACCACCAGACTTCTTGGGTCACTGTGCAGAATACAGGACAAATCTGTACATTCATCAAAACAGTGGTAGAAAATAGGGTCAAATCAATCCCTGAGTTCCAGGGGAGGAATGGCTGTGTAAGAGGTCTAAGACCCATCATCCCTAACATCCCACTAAGGCCCATTAGAACCAATAGAGGGAACAACTCTCAAAGGAAGACTGTGCAAAAAGGAGGGGAAAGACATGAGCCGAGTCCTCAAACCACAGTGGGGCAGTAGGAGACTGAGAGAGGAGCCAGAAATTTAGGCAGAGAGCAGGGTCTAACGCTGCCATTAGATTATAAACTCCTTGAGGGCAGTGACTGTCTTCCACCTTTCTTTGTTAACCACAGGCACAATTCCTGACACAAGGTGGGCATTCCATAAATGTTTATGAACTGACTGAAAGTTACTTCATCCAGACTGGCAGGGGCAGAGGCCCTCTTACAGAAGGGATGAAACCAAACAAAGCCTACCCTACTTTATCTGTGATGCAGAGGGGATTTTCCTGAACACAAAATCCCAAACCAAGAACTGAAACTGAAAATATGAGCAAAAAGGAGGAAATATTAACATATTTAAGAAATACTATGGCTTAAGGGAAGCCCAAGAGATAAACTCAGGAGAACCCCACCAAAAGTAGCATCAGAAAATAGTGGCTAGAACTACAAGAGTGTAAGGATGGAATGGAGAAAGACATAAAAAATGAAATGAGAATTTAGGGGAAAAAAAAGGGAGAGGGAAATAGTTTAGAAGTTGGGCAACTAGGGGGAAAAGTGGACAGAGCACTGGCCCTGGTGTCAGAAGGACCCAAGTTCAATTCTGGCCTCAAACACTAGCTGTGTGACCCTGGGTAAGTCACAACCCCTAAATGCCTCCAAAAAGAAAACAGGTTAGAAGTTAAAAGAAAATAATTTAGAAGTGAGGAGAAAAATACTTCAGGTTATGCAATGGACAGAACCCTGGGCCTGGAACTGGAGAAGACCCAAGTTCAGATCCAGCTTCATATGTTTACTAGCTGTGTGATCCTGGGCAAGTAACTTAACCTCAGTTTCCTTAGCATCCACCTGTGAGAGTTCTTGTGGGACCAAATGGGATAATTATTATAAAGCACTTCCTTCCATGTAAGTGCTATACAAATGTTAGCTACAACTATTATCCAAGCAGCAGATTCCTTTAAAAATAGAAATGGAGCAAATAGAATATGATCTCTCCACAAAGTAACAGGAAGAAGTAGAACAAAATCAAAAGACTGAGAAATAAAAGAAAATGTATAGTATCTTTTATCAAAAATAACTGACCTAGAAAATGGGTCAAGAGATAATTGAAGAAATCACAGGATCCTCTGAAAACCATGACCAAACAAAAAGCTTGTATGTCACATGTTGAAAAATAAAAAAAAACAACCAAAAAAACAAAAATCTGCCTCAATCTTAGACCTCGGTCTTCTCATCTGGGAGGCGCCACAGTCTGGGCCCTTCCCACTCCAAATCCAGGACCTTCTTTCAGTGAAATTTCAAAAAAAGAACATTTACTCTCCTGCTTTGGTGGGAACTGCTTCAAAAGGATATCACTTAGCAGCCAGAGACTACATACTCACTCCTGCCAACTATCTTAACTACACAAATCACTTGGTACTGGGGGTAAGATGGGAGTGTGGATGGTTCTGTCTGAGTCAGTTCCCTGGAACCATCTGAATCAAGTCTGGCTGATGACAGAAAAGCCTCAACATTAGCTTGAGCAAGTACCAATGGCATCCCTTGCGAACACATGGGCTGACATAATCATCTTGGCCCGTATAGAGAGAAATTTGTGATTTACATAGAGATTTCCTGATGATGACAATTCTGTGAAATAAGTATTACAAACATCACTATTCTCATTTAACAGGTATGGAAATGGAGACTCAGAGAGGACATCAATTATGGGGACATAATCCTCATTCTTCAGTTGCCATCTCACTCTGGTCTTCGGGCTCCTTCTCCCATTGATGAGTTTTTCCCAGAAATTCCATCCAGCCATCCTTCAGTACCTCTTTACTCACCAAAACCTTTCTTTATAGTTCCCCCTTTATGTTTTGTCTTCCTCTGTTAGAATGAAACTATCTGGGCCATCTTTTTCAAAGCTTTGACACTATCCTATCTAGGTGCCTTTGATGTCTACTAGACCAGAGCTATCAAAACCTGTAGCTAGCAAAACTCCCAAAATGCAATCCACACCAGATTAAAATATAATTGGAAAATGTTGAACAACAACAACAACAAAAAGTAAAAATACAGTGTAACATAGATAATGTTGATTTGTGGTTTTCTCAGTCAATACACAGCCTGCAGGGAGTCTTGACACTATTATACTAGACAACTATAAACAACATTAGAAGGCTGGTGAAGAGTGACTTTTATGGTCTCTTCTCATCTCAGTTGGTTCAATACTTTCCTGCTGCCCCTTACCCAAGTAAGGCCTTTGATGCAATTTCCAGATCTTTCCTTTTCTTCTCCCAATACTTACCTGTCCTATATCCTGTTCTTTCACAGACTATGCTCTTTGCCTTGCACAAATATCTGCTACTGAAGATAACAACAGCACCTACCTACATGGCTGTTGTGCGGATCAAATGATATAGTATTTGTGAAAGCTCTTAGCATAGTGCCTGGCACCGAGTAGTGGCTTTAGAAATATTATTCCTTTCCCTCTTCCCCACTGCCATGCTTGATTGGTACTAAATAGGAGAATATGTTAGACTGCCTAATAAAGGATCACAGAAACATGGCTTTAAATCTGGTAGAGACCTTGGAGGGCTTCCAATGCCCCCCCATTTCACAGATGAGAAAACTTGAAGTCGTGAAAGTCAGACTTATATCGGGAGTATGTGACAGGGCTGGGATTCCTCTGATTCCAAATCTAGCACTCTTTCCATTATACCTATATATTTTTAGGGGCCTTCTGGTATAGTGGAAAGAGCATAGGATTTGAAATAAGAAAGGATTCTTCTTACCTCCTGGTTTGACTTTGGACAAAGAATTAATGAACAATTATTCGTTGAGTGCCTACCATGTGCCAGGTATTGTGCTAGGTGCTGAGGATAAAAGGACAAAGAATAAAACTGTCCCTACTTACAATAAGCATACATGTGAACCCTGGATCTGTTTCCTCATCTGGAAGATGAGGCAACTGGATTTGATGACTTCTCACACTTTCAGCTCTAAAATCCTAGGATCCTATGATGATGGAAAGTTTAGATCCTTTGCCAGGACACTGGAGAGAATGCTTTGGGATGGGATGGGCTTTTTGTTGATCCTGCATGATCACCAGGTGCGCATGCACACCCCCCTCTCCAAGCCAAAGGAAAAAAAAAACCACCCTTGAATTTACTAACCAGTAGTGATCAGGTTATCAGTGACTGGCAAAAAAGCTTCAGCATCTATACAAACTTCGTGATCGTATATGTTTGGAGAACCCTGGAAGAAGAAAGAGAAAATGAGGGAAGGTTGTAGAGAGAATAATTTGACATTTAATCTTGCTTTCTACTTGGTTTATAAACTTGAGAGGGGAAAGATGGTGGCCAACAAGGTCTCACAACGTATGAGGCAATGATCATCTATAATTCATATCATCTTTACATTTCTTTAGTGCTAGAGGAGGCTTGCTTGTCTTACACTGTGGTCTTCCCATAAATAGTGTAACCACCCAGGTTAGAAAATGCTTTCTGATACCATCGGTCACAGAAGGAACTTTCCTGCCTAGATACAACTATGCTACCCAGAGGTCAGAAACCAGAGTGATTTTAAAGCATGGCTGACTCCTGACTAGGTAAGTCTGAAGCTGACTTGGCTCCTTTTTCTCACAAGCCACCTATGAACTGAA
The DNA here is from genome assembly GCA_028658325.1 of Potorous gilbertii. Lineage (NCBI taxonomy): Eukaryota > Metazoa > Chordata > Mammalia > Diprotodontia > Potoroidae > Potorous > Potorous gilbertii. The sequence continues at coordinate 153,990,038 of CM053769.1, read as the reverse complement.
GAGCAGGGGTCAGGACCAACGATGATACATATGCCCCAATGATGTGCTTTCTCATCAGCTTGGAGCAGGGTGGAATTTGATCAATCACCAAACATTTGTTAATTTTATATTATATGTTATACATATTATTTTAATATTAAATATGACATTAATATAATAATATTAACACCATTAATTAATGTTATTGATAATATTAATAAAATTAATTAGAATTATTATATGCTAGGCAAAAAGGACAAATTTAAAACAGTGCTCTTAAGGAGTTGACATTCTACTGGAGGAAACAGCAAACACACACACACACACACACACACACACACACACACACACACACACACGTAAACAAATTCAAAATATATTCCCAGTAATTGCAAAATAAGTAGCAGGGGTAGGGTGGGGAACCCTCTCAGGGTGAGGGAGATGGGGAGGTTTGAGAGTAGACTATGACATTTGAGTGGAGGTTTAAAGAGGGGTGGAAATTCTAAAAGTTGGAGCTGAGAAGAATGAAAAGTCTAAGACTAGGGAAAAGCATGGAGACAGGAGGTGGAATAGTGTCTCTGTGGGACAGTAAGCACGCCAGTTTCACTGAAAGGCAGGAAGGCGTAAAGAGGGATGGTATGTAATGAGCCTATGAGGGCAGGATGGAGACAGACTGTACAGGGCTTCGAATGCCAAAGAGAGGAGTTTATACCTTGTCCTAAAGAGAGGAGAGAGCCATTGGAGGGCCATCTCGGTCGTCCTGATCGCCATCTGGCCACTAGAACCAGAAGGCTTTGGAGGGGAAACTGAGCTTGGTGACTTTGCACAGCCCTTGCCCACTTAAATCCAATTCACTTGCATGTCATGGCATCATCTCCCCGATGTCATGGTCCTCTTTAAGAATGAAAGACAAAGCAACAACAGAGAACCACTGAAGCTTCTTAAGCAGGAAGTGCTGTGGTCAGACTTAAGAGACTTAACTCCAGCTGGGGCCAGGGGAGGAAAAAGAAGGGAATGGATGCATGAGATGCACCTACCCTGATGCCTCTGCATGCTGACACAAGGGAAGCACTTTTTAAATGCTCTTTTATTCACTCAATCATTCCTAAACTCCTGGTGAGGCATGGAGGTTGCACTGTATTTGGCGAGAGCAGACAGATCTGGCCATCAGCACAACTGAAGCAGTCACGTTTGCGATCTTACACGGTGGCACCTGCTGGTGTTTACTTCTTTTTTTAAGGATAATCATAAAAACTTGGCAAGAAGCATGGCTGCATAAACAGACTTTGACAGCCCGTTATCTCTGGGTTTATGGGTGTTTGGCTTGGCTAACCATCGGTACTAAACTTTTACTCCTCCCCTACAGACTCGAAGACCATTTTACCAGTTCCTTCTTAGAGGGATAACCCTAGGAAACAAGGTGGTTTAGAGGAGGATGGGGATGGTACGGGGGTGGGCTGTAAATGAATCCAACATCAGGAAATCAAGTTCAAACCTCAGTCATCAATCTGTGATCTCAAGACATGCTCTCTGAGTCTGTTTTTACATCAAGAAAATAGACTCAGTTCCCTTCCAGCTCCAACATTCTGTGTCTCTAGAAGGGAAGTCAATACCTCTGATTGACAATTTGGGAAAATTCAAGTAACTTTTCCAAGGCAATACTAATAGTTCCCCAAGGCAGGGATGGGACTAGGGTGCCCATACTTTGTGTTTGCATTTCAGGTTGAATCAACTTAATGGAAGAGATGATTATTAAACGCCTACTACTAAGTACTCTGCGGGGAGTAAGAAGAAACATATGGGCAAGTCCTTTTACTTGCCTGCCTTGGTTTCTTCATCTGTAAAACAGGAATAATAATAGCACCTACCTGCCAGGGTTGTTGGGACATTCAGATGAGATAACACTTATAAAGCTCTTAGTACACCTTAAAGTGTCATATCTATTTATCTATCTATATATCTGTCTTATCACCATGGGGATGTCTTCTAGGCAGAAGGAAAAGTGGGGGTAGAAAAATGTAAAGGGTATTGTTTCAGGCATGATAAGGAATCCCTTTTAGCTAAAGTGTACGCCCCCCCCAAGGAGTAAAGGAAGAACTGGACAGAAGGGCTGGTTTGGGCCTGATTATAGAGGACCTTGAATGTCAGGTAAATACTACCCACCATCAACGAGCCAGAATCAATTATAAAGTTGGGGGAGAGGAACAAGAGGGGGCAGTGGGAGATGCAGGGGTAGAGGAAGGCTGGAGAGAGAGTGAGATCTAAATGAACCTGCAAAAGGTGGAGAAGGTGCTATGGGGGTTGTGGGGGTGGGAAGGACACCCATGAAGATAAAAGACCCGCAGTGATTCGGGGGATTTGCAGAGTGTACTCTCTTTCCCTCAAGTCTTCTGACTCGGCCTGACCTGAACCCCTCAAAGGTTTTCTCCAGCTCTCAAAAGGCCTTTTGAAGGAACCCAGCTGCTGAGAAAGCTTTGAGGGAACTGAAAACCCGGCTCAAAGCAGCCTGGTTATTACACTGTGGCCTGGCTATTAATAAATTCAGACCCATGAAAATCGGTTGTGAGCTCCTTGTAAAGAGGAAAAAAGAGAATGAAAACATTTTTTCAAAGACTAAAAACCGTGTGTGGGCTGTTCGGTGGTTCTCACCTGGGTATTATATAAAACCGGGAGAACATGTTTTACTGAAATTTAATCTGAAGAGTTGGGAAAGTAGACCCAGGAACCTTGGAAATGAAAACCCAGAACTTAGGTTACAGCACAGGGAAACTACAAGGGGGCAGTTGTGTCTGTGGAGCCCTCATAGCTGGAGACACTGCAGTGCAGAAGGAAAGGGAAGCAAATGGGGGGTGGGGGGGGTTTGGGGGACATTTGCCTTTTACTACCTCTCCCTTAACAACTCATGTTGCAGTGATCTTATGACTACTAACCCTTTGGGAGTTTTAACAAACTGTTATTTTTTATTTGATGATAAGAATGATAGTATCCTGCATTTATATTTACAAAGTACTTTAAAACTATCATCTCATTTTATCATCGTAACAACTCTGGGTAACAGGCACTATTATTACAGCCATTTTAGAGATGAGGAAACTGAGGTAAACAGGTTACGTGACTAAGTCACACGGCTAGTAAGTAGCCGAAGTCAGATTTAAACTCCAACTAGGTAAAAGATCCATTATTTTTCAGTAGGTTCAGTTTAAGAGCCCCCTCTGCTCTGCTGATTTTACAGACTAAATACATTTGGTGAGACTGCCAGCATCTGGACAAGGTACAATTAAGATACAGAGAAGGGCTTACAAAAACTGCACAAAGAAGACAAGATAAGAAATGAGAGGTTGTAGAAAAGCACTGGCAGATGAGGGGCTGCTGCCTGTCCACTCTAAGGCTCTTCTTAATACTCTCAGCCACACACTTCAAACTAACAATAACAAGAGCACGAGGAACAGCTGGCATTTATACACTTGACACATATTATACCAAGTGATCCTCACAACAACTCTGTGAGGAGGGTACTGTTATTACTATTATTTCCATTTGACAGAGGGGAAAACTGAGGCTGCAGAGAGGGTAGGTGACTACGCAGTGTGTCTGAGATGGAATGTGAACTTAGGAAATCCCTACTCAAATTCCAGTGATCTATCCACTGTCCTACAGCATGTCAATAGGATGACGAAAGAGGATAGAGGGAGGGAGGGAGAAAGAGAAGACACACAGAAAGGGGGGCAGTGAGAAGAGAAGAGAAACAGAGGCAAGAGACAGAGAGAGGGAGGCGGAAGAAAGAAGAGTAAGAGAGACACAGAGAGAGACAGAGACAGAGAGAGAGAGACAGAGAAAGAGACAGAGACACACAGAGAGAGAGGGAGAGTGAAGGAAGAGGAGACACATGGATCTGCAAGGAAAATTAACAAGAGTCAAGAGATGCTTAAGTCCTGACTCATGATACTGTGAGACTTTGGGCAAAGCCCTTCTTTTGGGAACAGCATCTAAATGACTTTTATTTTTCTTACAATGATGGAACTATTCTGATACAAAACTGGGCTACCCTCACATGTATGTTCTAGACAACAGTTAGCACACTGTGGGTGCTCATTAAATATTTAGCAACATAAGAGGGAGATTAATTAAGGAAGGAAGAAAGAGAAAGAAAGAAAGAGAGAGAGAAAGAAAGGAAGAAAGCAGACATTTTTCTGGTAAATCACCAGGGCATTGAATGGCCATCCTTACCTGTCTCCAAGAGCTAAAGCATACCACACAGTGGGAGACCACAAAGATGGGCAAAATAACTAAGATGAAAGCAAGGAGGGGCAAGTAACTGACCTGAGCACAGACCTCAAAAGGAAACAGAGAGCGCCTGCCAACCCAGAAGCTGTTCCCTGCCAGTCTCCTATAGCAAAAAGTCTATGGCTTTGGGGAAGGAAAGTATGCAAAGGTCAGAACTGAAGTTAGTATAGATGTAGAGTACCATAATAGCTAATATTTAGAGTGCTTTAACTTTTCCATGTGTATATATGCATGCACACATGGATATATGTATGTACGTATGTACATATACACACAAATTTTTTGGTTTGATTTTTAAAATTGTATTTGATTCCCACAACAACCTTGTAAGCTAGGTGTTACATTATACACATTTAGAGGTGAGAAAAAAACAATCTCTTAAACATCTAGCCTGTAGTCCTATGACTAGTAGGTATCAGGTGTAGTTTAAATCAGGACTCCAAGACACTCTTTATTCACCATGCTTCTTACACTAGCTGTGTGACCTTGGGCAAGTCACTGAACCCCAACTGCCCCAAGAGGGACATGGAAAAAGGGAGATGGAATTTAGCCAAGGTACAGAAGTAGCTGGTGACTGCCATGTGGGAAAGAGCATTAATATATCAGTCCAATATCCTTACCCAATCCCCATCATTATGCTGGGCATCATCATCAAACCAATGCCAGGTTGGTGCTTCTCTCTCACAGGTAGCCAGCTCTTCTGAACCTTAGGCCACCCCACAAAGCACGTATGGAGTTCAGAAGAACATGCCAACACTTACCTGGCCAGCCAGATTGAAATACGAGTGGTTGGTCAGACTGATTGGGGTGGTGCTGCTGGTGTGGGCTTTGTAATTCACTATTAACTGCCCCCCATCGAGTGTGTACGTGACCCAAACTTTCAACTCGCCAGGATAGCCTTCCTCTCCATCTGGACTGATCCGGGAGAACTGAACACCATTTGGTAGCACTTGGGGGGTCCAAAGGACCTGGAGGAAGATATTAAAATAACAAAAATATAAAGTCAAAATATTCAAGGAAATCAAAGCTGAGGAGTACTAAAATGATTACATCAACTCTCTAATTTTTTTGAGAATAGTGTTTAACTTTTGATCTTTCTGTTATTTATTTAATTTGGAAAAAAATTATGAAAAAGTCTTTCTTTTTTTTCCTGCAAAGTGGTATATAACATACTATTTCTTCTTCCCCTTGTGAACTCTTGATTTTTTTAAAAAAAATTCTCAGCTTTTCTATTTTTCTCCCAGAGCCTTGCTCACAATCTGGCCCCATACCGAAATAATTGCTTTAACAAATGGTGACTGGAGACTGGTATGGCTATCTTGGGCTTTGGTTTAAAAAATTAATCCTTCTCTGGGATCCTTCACCAACGGGAGCAGAAAATGAAACCAGAGCTTGTTACAGTTTGGAATTGGGAACCTCTCTGGTCTCAGTTTCTTTTATCTATAAAATGATGGTGCAGCGCTGGACTAGATAAACTCTAGTCTAGCTGTAAATTAGATTCTATGGAAACTCTCTGTAATTTCCATCGCTGGCTCTGAGTTCTGCCTTCTGGGACCAAGAACCAGAAATCAAATTCCTCTTCCTTAAGGCAACCCCGTAAATATCAGAAGACAATTATCACGTTGGCCCTGTGCCCCAATCTCCTCTTCTCCAGGTTAAAGCTCTGAAGTCAGAGGACCTGCATTCAAATCCCACCTTTGTGCCGCTTACTACTTGTGTGACCTTGGGGAAGTCCCTTAAAACTCTCTGGGCCCCATTTTCCTCACCTATAAAACAGGATGGGGAAAGTGTGAAAGGCTGGATAAAGTGGGCTCTACATTAGTGTGCTAGTGAATGTTTAACAACCACCTGTCCAGTATCTAAAAAAAAAAAAAAAGGCAAAAGAAAATGTACATAAGGCACCCTTCAAAGTTCGACCTCTATTATTAGCATTTTCTCTTATCACTTTTTTAAGTCTAGACAATCAACAAAATAATAAATCAAGCCCTGATTTGTAGTGCGAGCAGATTTGGGAAGTGTAAATGTTCAAACTGAACATTTAACGATCTGCAGAGCTGGTTAGCGCTGGCTCTGGCACTCCCTGATTCATTTAACCAATCCTCATATAGCATGAATCACAAAGCCCTTCAATATCCTGGCTGTCCCACTCTGGACGCTCACCAGCTCATTACTGTCCTTCCAAAAATAAAGCATTCAGAACTGAACATATAACTCCTGCTGTAGCCGGCCCAATCTAGAGAGAGGTGGCTAGATAGTTCAGTGGATAGAAAGGGCTGCGCCTCAGGAAGACCTGAGTTCAAATTCAGGGTAAGTCACTTAACTATTGCTTGCCTCAGTTTCCTCATCTGTAAAATGGGGATACTGACAGTACCTACCTCTTAGGGTTGTTATGATTGTATCTCAGAGATAACAACTGTAAAGCACTTAGCACAGTGCCTGGTACCTAGTAGGTACCATGTAATGCTAGCTACTAATATTATCCTTAGAGTACAACAGGACTGTTGCCATCGATGCTCTGCTTCTTTTAATTCAGTCTCAGATCTCATTCATTTTCCTGGTTCTCCTATCACATTGCTAACTCAAGTTGAGACCTTAGTTTACTAAAATACCTACACCTCCCACCCCACTCCCCCCACAATCAACTGCTGTTTAGCCATGGCTCCTCTACCTTACACGTACGTGTACGATGGATCGGTCTTAGGGCCTGAGTCTGTTCTGTAGCAAGATTTTAGTACACAAGTATACTGGAAAAGATTCATGTCCTTAACCACAGGAAAAACAGCCAAAATTTGAAATTGTCACAGACTTTGATGAAATCAATCTCATACACAAATTAAGTAGAAACTCTGGACCTTAAATGAATTTAAAATATGGGCTCTAACTTAAAAATGGGAAGGCCAGGGAAAATAACAGAAACAATGACAACATATTACCTAATATGTTGCATATATCACCCAAATAAAATAATCAATTACATATAATGTATAATTACATAATTTAAATTATGTGTATCATTGTTATTCAAATGCTTTCATATTTTTGTTTTTTCCTATGCTGCATGTGTTTTTTATACTTTTAGAGTATAATGACTTTTTAAAGAATGATAAATAGAATATTTGGGGTAAGGTGTTCACATATGGGTATCTAGCCTTTATTCCTTCCACCAAATAATTTCTAAAAACAAAGAAAGAGGGGGCTTTTTTTGTTTTCTGGGGGAAAAAATGTTAGCTTCTCTACATCACAAAACCATTACAACTGCTGTGAGTTACTGATTTTGCTCTATTTTGGCTATAAAAAGTTCCAGGTCATTTCTATGCCTAGGTCTACATTCAGCATTTCTAATTCTGACAGGACTAAAAAGAACTAGTCTTTCATAATGTCACAAATAGAAAAATGCTCTCAGAAATGAGCACTCAGCTACCAGAGTCCTCATTTTAAAAATAATCCTAAGTAGACGAATGATGGTGTCACTTGAGCAATGAATTATGAAAACTCACAATACGTGAACAGAGCTCAGTGCAGAAATCCAGTATGCATTTGTAATAAATTAATCTGACGCATAATTAATGGGATATATAATCATCACTGTGGTGCACAGCAACCAAGTCTAAATGATAAGCAGGTCACCCAAATGACTATAATTAATATTACTTTTCCACAGACTAACTAAGCATTTGAGAGAATCAGCTGAGGCAGAGAACAAGGTGGGTGTTAGAGAATTCTGTTGACAGGTCCACTGTCCCTCTGGTGTTAGGAGCCAGTCAGGAGAGGCTGGGCACTGAGGTACCCAGTGTCCAGGTTCAGGGTGGAGCAGCCTTCTCCCCTCTGCAATAGGACTTGCCTTACCCACAGAGGAAGGAAGGGCAGGGAGGTCAGGCAGGGCAACGTGAGTAGTACAAGTGGATGAAGAAATTGGTAGTAGTGGGGCAAACACAGCAATTATTATGACTTCTTTTCAGTCCTGGAAAAGGTTAAGGGAAAGGAAAGTTCATGGTTCCTAGGATTTTCAAATTCTTCATTCCTTTTCTATTTCCTAGGTCCGGCTTTATGGGTGGAAGTAAATCTAATGCTGTGGTTATAGGAAAGGTTCTCCACTCCTTCCTATCACACTGTCTGTAATTTTTACCAATTACAGATTCATTTTGGTTCATAGGATTATATAACTGGAAGGGATTATATCTGGTTCATAACTATAGGACTGGAAGGGATCTCAGCAATCACTTAAGCCCAATTCCTTCATTTTACAGATAAAGAAACTGAGATCACACAGGTTGTAAGTGGTAATAAGATTCAAACTCAGATTCTCTGGCTCTAAATACTACATTATACTGCCTAGCTTGTGGGAGGGTTAAGGTCAGGCTATCATTCATATTTTTAACATGAAATCATTAAATAGACAGCTTTTCAAATGCTTGGCTGAAATTCACTCAGAGAATAGCAAATTTTAAGGGAAGTTACAGTTAATTTGGAACATAAGCTAGTAGTGGGGCAGGCCGACTATGAAGCTAGGGCCAGGTTTTCACGTATGGGTACCCAGAATTTATTCCCTTCTCCAAATAAATTCTAAAAACAATGATGTCAGCTTCTTTACGTCACCAAACCATTACAACTACTGAGTACTACTGATTTTGTTTTCTCTATCACAGCCACAATAATTTCCAGGACATGTATAAAGAACTTGGGGGAGAATAAAGGCTCAGAGATTTCGTTTACTTCGCAATTTTTACTATGACCAACCCTCCCTTTTCTCCTCCTCAGAGACACAGAAGCAGCTAGGTAGTACAGTGAACAGAGGGGACTGCCCAAGAACACAGAGTTAGTAAGTGCCTGAGGCTGGATTGGAGTCCACGTCTTTGGGACTCCAGATCCACCTCTCATTCTGTCGGCCCCAGGCTCCTCATCCATAAAATGAGGATAGCACTTCCCTCTGATGGTTGTTTAGAGGATCACATACTTTGCAAACCTTACAGCACTATATTAGCTATTATATATACAAAATATAATATATATAAATAAATATTTATTTATATATATTATATATATAGCACTATATATATTTATATATATTATATATATATATAGCACTAGCTACTATTATAATCAACCTCTTCCTATGACTAGCAGAGAAATGCCATCCTTGCATCCTTGTAACCAGCATGGTTACATGGTTTTCTTTCTCCTCCTTCCCTTATATTATTCCCTTGTGCAGTGAGATGTTTGAGTCTAGGATTGCGTGGGGTGAATGGAAGGTATGGGGGAGAGGAGGACGACTGTTATGATGAGCGACAAATAGAGTTTAGTGAGAACTCTTATCAAATATCTTCAAGTTTACCTTGTCAAAGCCTTTCAGTCCTCCATGAAGGCTATTAGGTCCGTTGTTAATGGCCAACTTGTATTCTTTCCCATCCAGGATGAATGTCCCTTTGGCAATGCGGTTGGCCACTCGTCCAACTACTGCTCCAAAGTATGGATGCTTCTTGAGATACCCTACAAAACAAACATGATCATTCCTTTAATTTGCTAAACTAGAGGAAGGGAAATAAGTCCTGCCTACTACTAAGTTTTGAGCGATACCATAAGGATTATATGGTATGTTGTTAAAAACTATTCTTCACGTAAATAGTGATTAGTTGTATTTTTCATGATGATGACAGTAACAACAATGAATTATTTTGCAACTTTGAAAAGTAATCTTGAAGCTAATGTTTCTCTTCCTTGTAGCATAATCCAAGGAGAGGAAACCAATTCCAATGAACAAACTGATGAAGTGCCCCCTCTATGTGAGCGCAGTGTTGGGCATTTAGAGTACAAAGATAAGACCTAGACTTTGCTTGCAAGGAACCTACCGTCTAACTGGGACAAATACTACTCACTTCTGGAGATGTGTGCAGGCACAAATGATACTGTGAGAAGCAATCAAGTACATAAGCATTATCAAAGATTATGAAGTCTGATGCAAGAAAATGAAAACCAACACACAAATCATTGCTTCTCATTAAAGACAAGGATTTCCGGAGGGAGGTTTGAGAAGTGAAAAAAAGGTTTAAAAAAATAAGGTATGAGAATATAATTTGGATTTCAGGACCTTAGCTTAAAATACAAGGAAGACCTGAAACTTGGTCAGAGATGAAATATACCTAAAAAGGGCTAGTAAAATTATATTATATTGGGGGAGTCTTGAAACTGTAATAATAAAAAAAGAAATTTCAAATAGGAAATGAGAGAGAAAACTGTTTATGTTCATGGAACTAGAGTCCAAAGAGTTGCTACAACATGGCAGAAAGACTAGCCATCAGGTCCTCCAGAAATTCAAAGGAGACCAAGTCTAGAATTAGTAATAAAATCCTCAGCATCATACATGCATAAAACACGAGTAACAGAAGCAAGGTGACCTAGAAAGAAGATAAATTGGACACAGATACTGTTGAGGCTTGGGTGCAGGGGGACTTCATTTTTAAAAGATGTGTACAGAAAATGGTAAGGCAGGTAATGGCAGATGAATATATAAGTATCGTACAATCCAGTAAAAATGGTGTCAGGAGTCCCAAAGCTCAAATTGAGATTAGCACAGTACCTCGTACATTATTTAGGTGCTTAATAAATGTTTATTTATTATTGAAGTTGAGCTGAGGAAGGCTAACAAAAAGGGGTTCTGGTGATTTATTTTAACAGTATTAGGGGGAAAAAGAATGATCAAACAAAGGTTAGGATAGCTGCTGGGCATAGATATGATGATAAAAAATGCAGATGCCAGAGAAAAAAAGCAGAGCATTTATTTCAACTCTTAATCTGAATCTGTTTTTCACTGCAAAGAAGAATTAGCTTTCTATTGAAAAAGATGTAATAAAAATGGCTAATAAGGAATTGACACAAAAGTAAGAAGGGAGACAGAAAAGGTTCAATTCACCAGGTTCAGATTAACCTCATTCACAGGTACTGATAGATGGGACCTGCTGAGCCACTCACTCTCAGAGATTCCACAGTTAATGAGAGACAGTACACAAGCGAAAAAGGACAATATAAAAGATTTTCCAAAAAAGGAAGACAAGCGTCTGTAGACTGTTAGCTAGTGGGCTTGACTTTCGTTTCTGAAAAAATTGTGCCAAGTATGATCAGAAGGATGATTAACGCACCTCTAGGAAAGGAAGGTGTGAGCACAGAGACTCTACATGAGTTCATCAAGAACAGGTCATAAGCCAAAAGAAATTCCTTTATTTTATTTTTTGCAAAGAGGTCATACTGGTAAATCAGGGAAATTCAGTAGACTGCCATACTTTATTTACTAAGAAGTCACTTTTCCTAGGGTCAAGTAGCAAGAGTTAAGGTATCTAACACCACAGCTGTCTCCCAAAATATAACAACCTACATTTATATCATGCTTCAAGTTTGTAAAGTGCTTTCCTCACAACCTTCTGAAAAGTAAAAAGTTCAGTTATGCTCGTTTTACAGATGAGGCAGCTGATTAATAAGTTGTTTAGCTGTCTAACTCTTCATGACTCCATTTGGGGTTTTCTTGCCAAGATACGAGAGTAGCTTGTAGAATGGCTCCTTCTCCAGCTCATTTTACAGATGAGAAAACTGAGGCCAAAAGGGTTAAGTGACTTTTCCAGGGCCACACAGTAAGTATCTGAGGTGGAATCTGAACTTGATTCCAAGTCCATTGCTCCACTTTACCACCTAGCTGCCCCTACCTTTTATTTATCGGCAGCTAGATGGTACTAGACTTAAGGTCTGGAACATCTGAGTTCCAATCCTGACTCAGACACTTACTACTTGTGTAACCCCAGGCAATTAACTGGACTTCTTAGACTGATATCTCCCATTTATAAAATGGGCATAATGTTATCACGCACCTTAGGGTTCTCTATGAGGACTAATTGAGATAATACATGTAAAATCTCTTTTAAATCTTAAAGTATAATTATTGCTTTGTATATACACCTACACAGGGTGTCCCCAAAACCTTACTTTTAAGCTACACATCTATAAAGAGTATCCTCTGTATAGATAGATGTACAGCCTAAGGCTTTTGGGATACCTGGTATCACATATACTATCTCCCTTGATATACTATCAGCTCCTTGAGGGCAGGGATTTTTATCTTATGTGTCCCCCATACCTGGTACATAGTAGGTGCTTAACCCTATCAGGACTAGATATGCCAAATGATGCAAAAATATTAGAACTTTACTTTGAAATAAAAATTTTAATCCTACTATCTCTACTTTCTTTTCCCTGTGGGTAAAAAAAAAAAATGCACTGTGTTAAGCTGACAGTTTGGCTCTTCCAGGTAGTCTTAAATTCCAGTACGGCTGTTGATTAACTGATTGATAAAAGTAACTTGCTATGGGGTGTAAAGTGTTAATGTGGGAGAACCAAGATTGAAACCCTAGTTTCTGACTCCAAACTCTAAGTTCTTTGTATCACTCACCAAGCTTCTCAAGGTAATATTTTCTAGACCCTCCCCCAGATCCTTCTTTAAAGGAAGAAAAAAAAGCATTAGCTCCAGAATAAAAAGGATGGGTACTATCCTGTTTTTTTTTAAACTCTGATCACAGTCACGTTATTTTTGAAGACCTGGCAGGCCAAGCTGCCTTACGTTGGCTTATCTTTACCCTTTTACTAGTTTTCTTAAATACATTAGTATGTAGGAAAACACAATTTTCGTTTTAAAAGAGGCATCATTACCTGTTGCTGATGCCTCTTTTGAAAGGAACTGTATTCCTTAGATGTGACTATTTCATCTGAAATAGGAAAAAAACCCAATAATAGATTGCCTGTCCTAGGTGAAAGAGCAGTCCTAGAGATGGAGTCAGGAGATGGATGGGTTCAAGTTTTCCATCGCTCACTAGTCATTTGAATCGGGGCAATCTACATCTCACTTCTCTGGGGCTCAGTTCCAGAAAGAAGTGCTATAAAGCACAACCAAGGCTGGAATAGGTATTAAGAGTGGTATCCCATCCCTAATTCCAACCCTTACTAGTTCTAGTGTGACCATGGGCAATGATTTCATTTTTCTAGGCCCTGCTTTCACCCATCAACCCCTACAGAAAAGTGAACTATCATTATCTGTAAAAATGGAATGCGGGCAATAGATGATCTCCAAGGTCTTGTTTAACTTGAGCATTCTTTGAGTCTGGAGAGTTTCTCCTGGCTGGGGGGAGAGAAGAAAAAGAAGACAGCAGAGCTGACTCAGGTCCAAGATGAGCAATCAATCCATAAACCTACAAGCATTTATTAATCACCTACTATGTCTTAGACCCCAGAAATACAAATGCAAAACGTGAAAGTTCCTGTTCTGGAGGGCTTAAAATCATTCAGTCACCCAGAGAAAAAACATAACTTGAGTAGGGGATGGTTAGAATATGGTTCAATCAGTTGGTGTTAATATATTTTTAGTTTTCAACAATCACTTGCACAAGATTTTGAATTCCAAATTTTCTCCCATCTCTCCCCTCTCTCACCCCCCAAGGCAGCCTGCATTCTGATCACCCCCTCCCCTAATCTGTCCTACCTTCACCCGCACCCCCCTTCTCTTATCCTCTTCCCTTATATTTTCCTGTAGGTCAAGATAGATTTCTATACCCTATTCCTTATATATCTTATTTCCTAGTTGCATGTAAAAACAATTTTTAACATGTTTTCAAAACTCTTGAGTTTCAAATTCTCTCCCTTCTTCCCTCTCCACCTACCTTCACTAAGTAGATAAGCAATTCGACATAGGTTATACATGTGCAGTTATGCAAAACACTTCCAAAACAGTCATGTGGTGAAAGAATACCTACATTTCCTCCATCCTATCATGCCCCCCATTTATTCTATTCTCTCGTTTGACCTGGTCCCTGCTCAAATGTGTTTGTTTCTGTTGCTGCATATAGTTCAATCTAATACCTAAGTTGGGAAACAGTCAAAGGCTGCAAAAAAGTGACCAATCCAGAGGGGTGGGCAGTAGGCAGAAGGGTGTGAACTGATTCCCCAACAAAAAGGGGGAGGAGGTGACAGTCTGCAAAGTTGGGTAATTCCTTTAACCACCTGGAGAGGATCCCATGCAAGTTATCAATGGGAGACAGTATCTTTTTCCCAACAGGTGCTGACTACCTTTGCTCTATGCACACTAGAGGTTCCAATTTGGGCAATCCATTTAACTTCTCTGGGGAGGATTGCTCTATAGTACGACAAGGCACTGGTATTAACAGAATGGTATCTCACCTATGATTGCACTCCTTACTAGTTCTAGTAAGACCCTGGGCAATGACTTCATCTTTCCAGGGTTTGCTTTGAGGATAACATTAACCATACTACCAGAACCATAAATCTCTATATTTTATTCAGCTGTGACACCCTCCTCCCAAATAGCTAAGAGTCTTGACAGTCTATACTCAGGATATATTTCATGTATAAAACAGCTGCCATCCCCTCCATCAGTATTAGAGTTCGGTCATTAAAAAACTAACTGCTCCGAATTTCCTCTGTGAAAATCCCTTCACAGACCAGCCTGAACAAAGCGGATTTGTGCTACAATGAAAAATGTGGCTAAAATGACACGTTAAGAAACCCTCATACTGTGAGTACCTAGGACTTCCTTACAAGGCCTAAGAGAAACCATGGTGGTGACGGGGAGATGAGCCAGTTTTCAAAATGTAAAAGGCAGCAAAATTGTTTCACATAAGACTCTGCTGACATTTTTCTGGGCTGTAACTAAAAGAACAATTGGATTGCCTTCTCAGCATGCTATAAAGGACAGACCTCATTTTCCAGAGACATCTGAATCACTCTGACCTCATCTGTCACCTCAAGACATCTGAGTAGCTTATTTCATCTATCTGTGGAATTGGGAGATAGCACACATTCATTCCAAAGGGGCTGTGAGTCAGGGGATTAGACATTCACAGCTGTTCCCTATGGTGCACAAAGACAATCTTGAGGATTTTATCATCTCAAGGTAACCATTTCCTCCTCTGTCAAGTCTTTACCACTGAAACTTGCTTACTACAGGTTATTAATAAACTAAAATTCAGCAATAGCAGAGTTTGTTAAATGGGATTCCTCATAACAGCTGGCCACAGGGACTGTTACTAAGAATTAGACAGCCCCTATTATTTCAGGCAGGACTCTGAATAGAAAAGACTCTATCATAAAAGAGAAACAGGAGTCCACTTATAATCCAGAAGTGTGGAATGTGCATGTTGAAGGCTTTGTATTCAGGGCTTGTTTTTCAAATTCCACTCCTTTAAAAGTAGTTACCCTCCTTCCACCTCCCTCTTCACTATCAGCCTTTAAGTAAAAAGGAAATTAAATTATTAACTATATTAAATTATACAATTTAATATTTTTAAAGTCATGTCAATATCAATCTAGCACGTAGATAAATATTTTAAAAAACATGATTCAATCCTGAACAATTCTTCCAGGAGGAAAAGTTTTATCACTCACGCTCCCCATGAACTCTCAGAATGGAAAGTTTCCACAGACTACTATGTTCAGCCTATTACAATGTAGAAGCCTGGGTTAATTCCTTTTTCCTTCTTATATTCACTCCAGAGATCTTTTTGAGCTTTGAGTTACACATAGCTCAAGTTACACAAACAGAGGGCAGCTAAGTGTCATGATGGATAAAGTGTTCCACTTGGAGCAAGACCTGAGTTCAAATCCAGCCCCAGTCACTTAGTGGCTGTGTGAACTAGGGCAAGTCATTTGACCTTTTTCTGTCTCAGTTTCCCCATATTTAAAATAGGGATAATACTTACACTTATCTTTACAGGGTTGTTGAGAGGAGAAAATGAAATAATATTTGTAAAGCACCTGGCAAACCTAAAAGTGCTAAAATAATCAAATAAATACTAGATATGATTATTTATCACCTAGACTCATGTTCTGGAAATTAGGCGGTGGGGGGGCAGATAAACTATAAGATTCAACCCTATTCAAATCAGTTAATGGTTAAGAACAGAAATAATGGTAGAGAAAATCACCTCTTTTTGTATCATTGGAGTCTGGAGATGTCTTCTGACTCCACTGGCTGCATTTTGTACTAGTCACTTAACCTTTCTGTGGTTAAGAAGGTGACTCAGTTTGTAAACTGTCGGTCAGACTAGAGACTGGAGAGGGAGAATAAGAGACAGGAGGAGGGAGAGGGAAGGAGAGAGGGGAAGACAGAAAGAGGTGGAGGAGAGGGAGAGAAAGAGATGGGGGAGGGGGAGAGAGAGAGAAAGGGAGGAAGGAAGAAAGAGAGAGAGAGATTTGGAAAATGTCTTCAAGATCAAGATATTTTAAAAATCATCCTGATTCTTACTTCCTGATTCAGCAGGAAGCAAAAATCAATCAACAGTTTTTCCCTAACCTCACCTCCACCACTCACCAGAACCCTGGGGGAAAACCCAGGGGTGATGGGGGTGGGGGAATTAGGAAAGATTTTCCCACCTCTGCACATTTTCCAACCGGGGAAATCAGATGAAATGACTTAAATGCAGTAATTTATGGTAAAGGAATTTACCTCTTTTTCAAAATAAGCCAGCACAATAGCAAACATGGAATATAACAGGAGATAGGGTAAAACCACAGAGTACAGGGTAAAGGTTTCAAAAGAGATTTAAAGGCAACATCAATATTTTTGGCTACTGAACTGAAGAGGGGGCTGAGAGTTTGTTTAGGGATTATATATCTAGACTAGTTCTAGGCTATCTCTTCAAACTCTCTCATTACAGATGAGGGAAGGGAGGTCCAGAGAGGTTTGAGGCCATACCCAACCAAGGTCACACATGTAATAAGCATCAAAGGCAGGTTTTGAGGAAACCCTAAGGGAAGTCATAACGTTGGACCCAAGGACAATTTAAGATTCCAGAGCCTCTTTTCACTGAACCATTAAGAGCTTTTAATTGTAATAGTCGCAATAATGGCTAACATTTACATAGCACTTACTATGAGCAAAGTCCTTTATTATAAAATCATTTGATTCTCAGACCGGTGGATGGCTGCAATTACTATCCCCACTGTATAGATGAGGAAACTAAGATTGCACAGGTTGAATGACTAGCACAGGGTCACACAGCTAGTAAAGTATCTGAACTTTTTCTGAACTCAGATCTCACCAATAATCAAACCTTTAATTTTGTGGGGAGGGGAGGGGTTAGGGTGGAAAGCAAAGTTTAAAAAAAATCCACAAAAGCAAGCTTTTAAAAAGGTAAGTCTCAAACCTGCTGTATAACATATTCCATTCTCCACCGAGAAGGCTGAATTAATTCATTTTCAGGGGTCTGTCCCCTCCGCCCTATTAACTTTGCCCTGTTACACCTCCCTCCCCAACTAACTTCTTATAACACAATACAAAAGAGAGATTTCCAAAGAAAAAAAAAGCAGCAATTCTAACTCATGGGCCAGAGTTTCAATCAAGATGGTATTTTGAATTCATGGGCTACTATACGAGGCCACTAAAATAAATTATCTGGGATGCCCAATTTTTGCAGAAATACTAGTAAAGAAAAAAGAAAGCCATTATTTTTTTTCTCGTGCTTGAAGATAGTACAATCCCTCGAAGCCAGTTTCCCCTAGCCTGCATCCCTACAAGGCTGGAACTTTCCCTCAGTGTTAAAACAGTTCAAAGACCACTTTCAGGTTGGTTTTTTAATCTCCAACTCTCGCCTTCGGTGAACTCTGGACCAGTTATGTGAGTTGAATATGTAACTAGAAGGTTAAGCCCATATTTATGTCCCTCTAGCAAGTATTTACCAAGCCCAGCCCATGTGTTAGCAAAAAGCATGTTAAGTTAGGTTGAACCTCCAGACCCAGAGTAAAGAAATGGAACCTGAATCTTTCACACCAGGGGTAGTGGGCAAAAGGGACTCGAGGGTCAAGAAAACCTGGGTTCCATTCCCATCTCCAGCACTTACTGGCCACATGACCCTGGTCTAGTCTTTTGAACTCTCTCGACCTGTTTTCTCGCCTGTAAATTACAGGAAGGAGGAGAGGGGAAAAGGTGGACTTCAGGGGCTCTGGGGGTGCTCCCAGCTCTCATCTCTGACTGGAGGCTACTCCAGCGCAGGCAGACCCACCTTCCAGCTCGGAAAAGCCCAGCACCACATCTGAGAATTTCTCATTCCTGTCTTTCACCTCCAGAGCGGTGATGGTGCAGCCCAGGGAGATAATCTCCAGCCTCAGCTGGTCTGACTGGAGATGGAATTTCTCCACCATCCCGGCTCCATCGGGGAGGTCCCCAAACACACTCCTGGTCACTGAAGTCATGGACGCGGCGGGAAGGCTAACGCCCGAGCCCACACAACCCTGAGCGGCCGCACAGGTGTCGTGACCACCTGAGAGCCGGCGGGCCGGCCCAGGTTGTTTTATGACAGGCTAAACCCCTCCTCCCTCCCGCCCGCCCGGTCTGTCTCCGGGATTGGAGGGCGAGCCCTAGGATCACTCCCTCGGGCCCGCTCCTAGATTTAGGGTTCCTTGGCAGCAAAGGAGACAGACGCAGCACGTGCTTTCCTTCTTTTTCGCAACTTTTCTTGCGTTGCATGTTGGGAGTGGTAGTCTTTGAAAGGCGAGGCTGCCTTCGGGGACTGGGCTGGGGAATGGACATTTTTTGACCTCCTTCGGGTTACATTTTTTCCTAGCTATTAACTGTAACACTGAGAGGGTGTAGACTCCGGGAAGAGACCGCGCCCACGTACTTGGGCTGCTCCACACCCAGGCTGATTGGCAAGTAATTGAAGAATGCGGATCTCCTAGCGGGGAAAGAAAAGACTAGCTCTTGGGGGAAATCCCAAATCAGGGCAATGCTACTGTAACCGACGGAGAGAAGCCCCCCAGGCGCGGGGCAGGACGCTCATCTCCATCAATACGTCCTGTGGCAGGGGGCTTTGGGGACATGGGTGACCCACAGACATTATAGCAGGAATCTTAATCTGGGCTTCTTGACTTTTTGATTGCTTGATATCCGCATAGATACTGATATTGACATTTTAATAATGGTTACTTCCATAGAGTTGGTTTTCTTTTATCGCATGGCTTTTATTTTAGGTATTTAAAAATAATAACGACCAATAGTTCTTACTATGTGCTGAGCGGTTTACAATGAGTATTTTAGTGGATCCTCACCACCCCCCGGGGAGGTTCAAAGTGCTGTTACAGTTATTATCTCATTCAAGCCGGGGAGGGGCTAAGCTCTTTAGAACGATCAAACTTCCGTCTGGAGATGTGCTACGCAATTTATTAATATTATTATTTACTATGCTACGCAATTATTATTAACTTGCTCCGCCCTAGAACTTGCTAAACGCATGACGATGATCGTCTCTCTGGAAACTCACTACTAAGAGGTGCTATTATTACATTTTCCAGTTGAGGATACTGAGGCAGAGGTTATGCGACATGCCCAGAGCTACACAGCTCATAGGTGTCTGAGACTGCATTTGAACTCGGGTCTTTCAGACTCCGGAGCTCTATCCACTTTGCCGCCTCGATGCCCCTGACACGATCCATAGATTTCCCCAGATTGTCGGGGAGGTGCATAATACTCGGAAAAAATATTGAGAAGCCTCCATTAAGGGTTATAGGAATTCAGTGAAGAGATCATTCCCAATGGGGTAGGACACAGAAAGTAGTGGGATGGTTTCTAAAGTCCCTGAGCATCAAAAAAGACTTTGTAAAAGAGTCAGTATATACAAATGTAAGGGGTTATTAATATTTCTTTCTAATAGTTTTTTTTTAACATTAGTAACAATGGAAGAATTACTGCGGCAATCTTTCTAAAGAGCAAATCTAATTATCCTCTTCCCTTGCTCAGAAAACTTCAGAGGTCCCTTATTGTCCCTAGCACAGAAGAGAATCTCCTATCTTTGGCGTTTAAATCCCTTTCCAAATTTTTTCCAACCTACCCTTCCACACCTATTTACATGACCCACATTTCAGACAAACTATTTGCCCATCCTGCTGCTGTGATTTGTAGCAGGTTGTTTTTCCATGTCTAGAATACACTATGTTGGGTGAATGGATGGACCTAGAGGCAGGAAGGTCTGATTTCAAATCCAGTCTCAGAGACATACTAGTTGTACAAGTTTAGGTAAATTACTTAGCTTATGTTTGCCTCAATTTCCTCCTTTGTAAAAGTGGAGTTAATAATAGCATTTACCTCCCAGTGTTATTGTAAGGATCCAATGAGATAATATTTGTAAAGCAAATATTAAGGTGCTATGTAAA
The DNA here is from genome assembly GCA_028658325.1 of Potorous gilbertii. NCBI lineage: Eukaryota > Metazoa > Chordata > Mammalia > Diprotodontia > Potoroidae > Potorous > Potorous gilbertii. Next base: position 153,969,581 of record CM053769.1, on the reverse strand, counting down.
TCTAGCTATTATTATTATGAGTGCATAAGAATAATAAATAAATAATTTAAAATTAATTTTAAAAGTAAATAAAAATAATAATAAAAAAGGAGTACCTTTATTTTTATTTCCCTTATGTATTTTATTATTGTATACTCTTTCCACATTTATAAATCTTGCTTCCTTTCAATACTCAGTTAAGAACCTTTTTCTCTTCTATGAGAAACTTTTTGTCATGTGCCCCTTCAGCTCCCTAGCTATTCTCTCTCCCTCTTCCAAGGAAGTTGAAAGTTATGTGGTGTTAGAGGACCTAAGTTAGAATCCTGCCTTGGATACTTAGTGGATGTGTGATCTTGGGAAAGTCAACTTTAATAACCTTTGGTGTCTCCCAAGTCTCTGCCTTGAGTTGGGTCCTATTCTCTTCTCTGGATATAATATCTTGTCTGGTGATCTCATCTGTTCCCTAGGATTCAGTTATCACAACTATGCAGATAAATCTCAGAATTGTCCATCCGTAACATCTTTCCAGATGTCTCACATTGGAGATCTTAAATTGAATGTCCCAAAGGCATCTTCAAATCAACATTTTCAAAACTACAGTTCCCTCCCACCAAAGCCTTACTAATTTTCTATCCTTTCCAGGCAAGGAAACTACTATCCTCCCAAGTCACTCAAGCTCAAAACCTACAAGTTATCCTCAACATCTCTCTCGTATTTCTCATCCAATCTGTTGCCAAATCCCTCCCTTCTGCAAAAAGCCTTCCCCAGTCCTCCTTAATCATAGTGCCTTCCCTCTGAAATTACCTCCTATGTGAGGCTAGTGACCTTGCACAGCCCTCCCTCACTCAAAACAAAGTCAAGTGCAAGCCATGTCATCATTTCTCCGATGTCATGGTCTTCTTCCAAAAACGAAGGATGAACACAGACAGATCTCCTATGTATCCTCAATATGTCTAGCTAGGACACTGTTTGCATATCGCTACCCTTTCCCCTCATTGGATTGTGTAGCTCCTTGAGATTAGGGACTGGTTTTTGCCTTTATATTTCCAGCATTTAGCACAATACCTAGCACACAGTAAGCATTTGATAAAAGCTATTTGAGGGATTGGTTAATTAGACAACTATGGGGCACAGCAGGTAGAGGACTGATCTTGGAGTTGGGAAGACCTAAGTTCAAATCAGTCCTCAGACACATACTGGCTGTGTGACTCTGGGCAAGTCACTTAACCTCTCCTTGCCTCAGTTTCATCACCTGTAAAATGGGGATCATAAAAGCACCTGCCTTGTAGGATTGTTGTGAGAATTAAAGATTATAATCGTAAAGTACTTAGCCCAGTGCCCAGCACACAGTAGGTAATTTGTAAGTGCTTATTCCCTTTCCTTCCCTTCCCCTAGAGGGATTATAGAATGAGAGGAATGATCAGATATCCTAAGAACCCTTTTATTTCTAAATCCACTTTCCCAAGATCCTGGGTATTGGGCATCATGGCTTATATCTCCCTGCCTTCTCTCTTTCATGACTTGGGACACCATCTTGCATTTGGGATTTCATGGAGCAAACAAGCACACAAATCAGTTGAGCAATCTAGTTAATATCCTTGGGATACAAAGAAAATCACCACCCCTGGAAGTTTACATTCCATTACTAGTGTACAGAAAGCCCAACGTATCTCTGACAGCTGGGGGAACCAGAAAGGTCTCCTGCGGTAGCTGACTCAATTGTCAAAGAAACCAGAGATTGCTCCAGGCAGTGGTGGGTAGAGAATCCATTTCAGGTTTGAGGTGCACAGGTGCAGATGTGAGATCTGGAGCCTCACATGTGAGAAATGTCAGGACTGGAGTGTGTGGAGGAAAATAACTGTATATTAAGATGAAAGGGTGGGAGGAGGAGGATCTTGTTGGGAAATATGTAAAAACCAAAGCTGTCAATAAAAATAGCCCCCCCCCCCAAGAGTACATCCTAGTTATCCTGCATAAAGCTTGTTTGGGAAAAATGGTTGGTCTGTCTCCTCCATAGACTGTGAGCTCCTCCAAGAGGAGGGATTGGCTTTTACCTTTTTGTGTCTTGTTCTTGAGTCCTTATAGCTATGTCCGACTCATGACCCCATTTTGGAGTTTTATTGACAAAGATACTAGAGGTAATTTCCCATTTCTTTCTCCAGCTCATTTTACAATGAGAAACTGAGGCAAACAGGGTTAAGTGACTTGCCCATGGTTACACAGTCCTGCCAGGCTGGATTTGATGACTCTTACTAACTCTAAGCCTCAAACTCTATCTACTGTGCTCATTAGTAAATGTTTATTTACTGACTAACAAGGGTGGCCAGAAAATGCCTCATGTAGGGAGAGCAAGGAATAGTTTACCTGTCAGATCTATGGAAAATGGAAGAATTTATGAACAAACAAGAGATAGAGATCATTACTAGATGTAAAATGGACAAATTTGATAATATTAAATTGAAAAGGTTTGCACAAACGAAGCCAATGCATCCAAGATTAGAAAGAAAGTAGAAAACTAGGAAACAATTTTTACAGCAAGTGACCCTGATTAAGGCCTTTTTTCTCAAATATATAGGGAACCGAATCAAATTTATAAAAATGCAAGGCATTCCCTAATTGATAAATGACCAAAGGGTATGAAGAGGCAGTTTTCAGATGAAGAAATCAAAGTTATCAGAGGAAAAAGTGCTCTAAATCACTATTGATCAGAGAAATACAAATTAAAACAATTCTGAGGTCACACCTCACACCTATCAGATTAACTAATGGGATAGAAAAGGAAAATGACAAATGTTGGAGGGGAAGTGGGATAATTGGGGCATTGATGCACTGTTGGACTTAAGAAATGATCCAACCATTCTGGAGAGTAATTTGAAACTATGTCCAAAGGGCTATAAAACTGTGCATACCCTCTGATCTAGGATTACCACTTCTAGGTCTATATCCCAAAGAGATTTTTTGAAAGGGAAAGGGATTCATTTGTGCAAAAATCTTTGGAGCAGCTCTTTTTGTAGTAGTGGAGAATTGGAAATTAAGGGGATGTCCATCAAATAAGAAATGGTTGAACAAGCTGTGGCATATGATTGCAATGGAATATTACTGTGCTATAAGAAACGATGAGTATGTGGATTTCAGAAAAACCTGGAAAGACTTATATGAATTGATGCAGAATAAAGTGAGCAGCACTAGGAGAACACTGTACATAGTAACAGAAGTAACTGTATGATGATCAACTATGAATAATTTAGCTATTCTCAGCAATACAGTGATCTAAGACAGTCCCAAAAGACTCATTATAAAAGAAGTTATTGGCCTCCAGAGAAAAAACTGATTGAATCTCAATGCAGATCAAAGCATACTATTTTTGACTTTTTGTATTTTTTTTTTTGTGGTTTATTTGTTTCCTTTGGGTCGGTGTATTCTTTCATAACATGCCTAATATGGTGATATGTTTTGCATAATTGAGCATGTATAACCTATATCAAATTGCTTACCATCTTGGGGAGGGGTGAAGAAAGGAGAAAATATGGAACTCAAAATATGTAATTGGAGGAAATATTATTAAAAGAGGCAGAATTTGAATACAAGGCTTTCAGTTTCCAAGGTTATTCCTCTGTTTATCAACCCCTGCGGCCTCTCTTTCCCACACTGAAAACGTATGTTTTCAGAATAGACAAAATGAGAGAGACCTAGGAAGAGAAATAATTGTCCCCACTCTCCCCAAGAAAATGAGGCAGTAAGGTCTCTAAAGGAGATACCAGGAGACTAAATGAGACACTTAGACATCTTTCACTTCCTTCCCAATTTTGCCCTGGTGCTTGGCCTGAGAGCAGGGCATTTTTCAGTTCCCCACCATCAACCAGTCTTTGTTTCCCAGCTAATCCTCTGGGTAGAAGTATAGAGCTGTTGAGAGTACTGAAAAACATCTAGAACCTGAGAATTAGGAGAAATACAGTTCTGTATTCCCAGAATGGGATGCTAATAAAACATATCCTCCATCTCTCAGCCCTTTCCAAAGAATCTGGGCAGTTCTGCAGCCTGCTTAGGATGTCAGCCACAAGCTCTGACTTTGCCTTTTGAAGCAAAGATCTGAAAGCCAAGGGAAGCGGGAACTCATAAGTGTCTCCAGTGAAAGAGAAACACATAGTGATGCCGGGATCAAAATACATCAAATGACATTGCATATGATACTCAGGCAGTACCAAGTGTCAGTATTTGCTACTTTCTAGGAGAAGTTCCCCTAAACTGTGGAAAGCATCTGTTATTTTCTTTTACATCCATAACTCTGACGTATAACAACCCTCCCCTTTTTTTGGCAGTGCTTTGTTGACAGAGATGCTTCATCTGCAGGTGTCATTCTTTGGAGAGGAGGATTGTGTATTTTTTTTCTCCATAGTCTGTTCAGGGAGCTCTGACATACTTGTACCATCAAAGGAAGATGGGTTTTTCCTTATGAAGCCATGGGTCCTTAGAGGATCACACTGGTAAGAAAGTGTACATTGTTGAGGTCAGAGAACCATATGTTGAGGTTTGGGGTGCTTGGGACCCCATAATGCCAACATTGTGGGTCCTTCCCAGATGAATTCGACCCAACCTTCTTTTAGCCAAAGAAAAAACAAAGTTTATTAAAGATGCACCATATTGGGTAGGCTTTTGTCTACCTAAACTTTTGTGAAGCTTGTATTGACAAGTGGGCCAGATTGAATCTCAACTAGACAGAATGAGAGCTAGATTGAATCTGAGCCAGACTGAATCTGAGCCAGATTGAATCTGAACCCCTTCATGGAGGCAAGATGGAACTTATATACAGAAAGACTGTGGGAGGGATCTGGGGAATAGTCAAGTAGTCTGGAGCAATGGGAGGAGGGGTTTGTTGTTGTGTTGGTCCTTTGTTGTTGAAGAAGACCATGCCATCAGAGAAATGATGACATGACTTGCACTTGACTTTGTTTTGAGCGAGGGAGGGTTGTGCAGGTCACTAGCCTCACTTCTCATCCAGAGCCATCTGAATCCAGTGGCCAGATATTCATCAGGATGACTGGAGATGACTCAGGAGGAGGCAATTGGGGTTAAGTGACTTAGCCAAGATCACACAACTAGTGAGAGTCAAGTGTCTGAGGTGAGCTTTGGTCCTCTTGGTTCCAACACTGGTGCTCTATTCACTGCACCACCTAGATCCCTGCAAAGATTGGTGATACAATAAGAAGAAAAGGTACTCAAGATAAGAAGATGGTATAGAGTAGAATTGGTTCTTTAAGATGGGGAAGGGAGAAGGTTGATAGCCAGGGAAAGAAGGGGTTAGAGGATTAGAGGTCAAGAAATAGACAAAGTAAAGGGTTTGGGGTTGCAAGGCAGAGGGAAAGATGGAATGACAATAAATTGTGATTGGATAAGGGAATTTCCAAGTTCATAAACACAGATAATTTGTATCTGCTTTGCATACATCAATACAGTAGGGTGTCTTCCCTGTTAAAATGCATATTTCTTGGAGGCAAGAACTGTTTCACTTTAATCTGAAAATGTTTTTTTTAATTGATATCTTTTAAAATCATCTCTATTTCTCAACATGTCCTTTCTCTCCCCCTGTCAAAGAACCATAACTTATAACAAAGATTAAGAGGAACAAAACAATTCAGTAAGCAAAAGTAACCAACACATCGACCAAATTCAACATTATTATATAGTGTTCTGCTCCCATAGAGCCCCCAGCCTGTATAAAAAGAGGAATTAGATGTGTTCTCCTATCTCATCTTTGGGGCCATGTTTGGTAATTATAATTTCATAGCATTTGGCCTTAATTTTATTATTTTTTCATTTATAATATTTTAGTCACTGTGAATATTATTTTCTTGATTCTCTCTTGAATATTTTCTTGGACTCCAGGTCCAGTACTATATCTAAAGTTCCATCTAACTGCCCTATAAGTGAATAAAACATATAACAAAATAAAATTTATGGGGTTACAAAGGGAGTCAAATATATTAAAATATTATTATAAAATATTTTAAAAAACAAGTTCTTGGACCTCAGATTAAGAACCTCTACAATATAATTTATCAAAGGTAATGAGAGAAATTATTACGAATAACCAATGATTTGGGGAGATACAGAGTTGTTTTCCTTTTTCTGAAGTCCTCATTTCAAGGCTCAGACTCCGAAGGACAGTACAAAGGACAGCAGATAAGGTTAATATTCTCCTCAATCTAGGTATTGCTACCCCACCCAATTTTACCAGGAATTAATCTAAGGTGAAATTCCATCCCATTGTTCCCTCAGGCTTGGGCGAGGGGTACAGATCCTTTTTCTAGATTTCCCTTAAGCTAGGGAGTGGTGGTGATTTGGAGGTAAATGACTTGATCAAAGTTATGTCCCAGCTCCTCATTAGAATAGGTCCACTCTCATTGTAGTATCCATTCTTCTTATTAATTGTTAATCCATTAGAGTCAATTGACTGACATGATTTGGCATTCAAGAATGTCACCAATCCATTTTATTGGTAATATGCTAACATTATTAATAAAATGGCTTATTACCCAGAAACTATATCTCTAAAACTTTTTAGATGTCATAGTAATTTGCAAATATAAGACATGAGATCCCTCTAGTCAGTCACTTAGTCAATAAACATTTATTAGAAGCCTACTACATCTCAGGTACTGTCAAAAGAAGAAAGTCAGTCCCTGCCCACAAGGAGCTCTACTCTAATGGAGGAGACTACATGTAAACAAACATATACAAAGCAAGTTATGCACAAGATAGATAGTAAATGTGTGTTTGTTTTTCTTTGCCTAAGAAGACCATGCTATCAGAAAAATAATGATATGACTTGCACTTAACTTAGGGAGGGCTGTGCAGGTCACCAGACTCACTTCTCCAGAGCCATCTAAATCCAGAGACTCATCAGGATGACTGGAGATGACCCAGGATGAAGCAATTGGGGTTAAGTGACTTGCCCAAGGTCATACAGCTAGTGAGTGTCAAGTGTCTGAAGTGAGATTTGAACACAGGTCCTCCTGACTCCTGCACTGGTGCTCTATCCACTGCACCACCTAGCAGCCCACAGATAGTAAATAATTAAGACAGGGAAGACACTAGAATTAAGAGAGGTTGAGGAAGCCTTCCAGTAAAAACACAGGATTTTCACTGGGACTTGTAAGAAGCCAAGGACATCAGTAAGGGGAGCTGAGGAGGGAGAGCAATTCAAGGCAGAAATGAGAGATGGAGAATCTTGTTTGTGGAAGAGCCAGAAAAGCCAGTGTCAGGGGATCAAAGGGTATAGGAGAGGTAGGGTCCAGGGGTTATGTCTGAAGACCAAACAGAAGATTTCGTATTTGATTCGAAAAGCAAGAGGGAGCCACTGGAACTTATTTAGTAGGGAATTGACATTATTGTGCTTGAGCTTTAGGAAAATCACTTTGGTGACTGAATGAAGGATGGATTGGAGTGGGGAGAGACTTAAGGCAGGCAGATCCACCAGCAGGTTATTGCAATAATTCAATCACTGGGAGATGAAGGCCCACACTAGAGTGGCATCACTGTCAGAAGAGGGAAGCAGGTATATTTGAGAGATGTTGCAGAGGTGAAATCAACTGTCCTTGGCACCAGGTTGTATATGGAGAGGGAGTGAGGAATCCTGGTTGACTCCAAGGACATAAGCCTAAGGGAACTGGGAAGATGGCGTTGCTCTCCATATTAATAAAGAAGGCAGGAAGCGGGAAAGGGAGAGAGGAAGAGAGTTTAGGGGGAAAGATAATGAATTCCACTTGACACATTGAGTTTGAGATGTTTACTAGACATCCAGTTCAAGATGTCTGAAAGGCAGTTGGAGACTAAGGGGTTGATCTCAGATAATCATTCACATTTCCACTTGTACCTGTACCTCCCTCTCAACAAGGCTAGTTCATCAATGTCTCAGTCCTACAGCCCTAGCCCAGAGCCAGGTTGGACAATGGGTATTGATTTATGACCTTCTGGTGGCTATGATTGTATTATGATATTATCCAGTATGTTTAGTGTTGGAGACATTTTCCTTCACCCAAGACCCAGAAGGCTAACTGCTTACCTTAAACTGTGGATATTGGCACCCCTTTGATACTTGAGTGAAAGCACCTAGCCTTTGGAATATGTCTGCTGCTTTCCTTCTGTCTTTTAAAAATCTTAATTATTTTTATTTATTTTGTTAGATATCTTTCAATTACATGTAAAAAATTTTTAAATAATTTTAAAATATTTTGAGTTCCAACTTTTCTCCCTTGTACTCCTCTCCCCTTGAGAAGCCAGGCACTTTGATTTCAGTTATACATGTGAAGTCATATAAAACGTTTTCATATTAGCCATGTTCTAAAAGAAATTACAAACAAAATGAAATGATAGAAATAGAGTAAAGGAAGTATGCTTCAATCTGCACTCATAATTCATCAGTTCTCTCTCTGGAGGTGGACAGCATTTTTCATTATGGGTGCTTTGGAATTGTATTGGATCATTGTCCTAATCAAGGTAGCTAAGTTATTCACAGTTAATTATCCTTATCATGTTGAATGTTCTCCTGGTTCTGCTCACTTCACTTTGCATTGGTTCATATAAGTTTTTTCATGTTTTTCTGAGAACATCTTACTTGTATTTCTTGGAGTACAATATTATTCCTTTGCAATCATATCCCACAACTACTTCAATCATTCCTAATTGATGGATATCCCCTCAATTTTTTGCCATTGTTAAAAGAGTTGCTATAAATATTTTTGTACAAATAGACCCTTTTCTCTTTTCTAGATTTTTTTTGTGATATAGACCTAGTAGTGATATTTCTGAATCAAAGGTTATGCAGTTTTATAGCCCTTTGGGCACAGTTCCAAATTGCTCTCCAGAATGGTTGGATTAGTTCATAAGTCCACCAACAGTGCATCAGTGCCCCAATTTTCCCATATCCCCTTTAGCATTTGTTATTTTCCATTTCTGACACATTGTCAATGTGATAGGTGTGAAGTTGTACCTCAGAGTTATTTTAATTTGTATTTCTCTAATCCATAGTGATTTAGAGCATTTTTTTCCGATGACTATAGATAGCTTTGATTTCTTCATCTGAAAACTGACTTTTCATGTTCTTTGGCCATTTATCAATTGGGAAATGACTCATATTCTTATAAATTTAACTCAGTTCTCTATATATTTGAGAAATGAGCTCTTTATCAGAGAAACTTGCTGTAAATTTTTCTCTAGTTTCCTGTTTTTCTTCTAATATTAATTTTATTATTTTGTGCAAAAGTTTTTTAATTTCAGTGATCAAAATTATTTATTTTACTTCCCATCATCCCTTCTATCTCTTATTTAGTTATAAATTCTTCCTTTATCTATAGATATGATAAGTACATTTTTTCATGCTTCCCTAGTTTACTTCTGATATCATCCTTTATGTCTAAATCATTTATCTTTTGACTTTGTCTTGTTATACAGTGTGAGATGTTGGTCTATACTAGTTTCTGCCAAATTGCTTTCCAGATTTCCTGGCAATTTTTGTCAGATATTGAGTTCTTGCCCCTAAAACTTGGATCTTTGGGTTCATTAAATACTAGCTTACTGTGGTCATTTACCACTGTGGATTGTATATCTAATCAATTCCACTGATCCCCCACTCTATTTCTTTGTTTTGATGATTAATACTTCTTTGTAATATAATTTGAAAAGTGAACCTGCTAGACCTCCTTTATTAACATCTTTTTTCATTGATTTTCTTGATATTCCCTTGATGCTTTTCCAGATGAATTTTGTTAGTATTTTTTTTCTAGTTCTATAAAAATAATTGTTTGGTAGTTTGGTTGATATGGCGCTGAATAAGTAGATCTACTTAGATAGAATTGTCATTTTTATTATACTGGCTTGGCCTCTCTATGAGCAGTTAGTATTTCCCCAATTGCTTAGATCTGTCTTTATTTTTGTGAAAAGTATTTTGTAATTGTGCTCATATAATCCCTGGGTTCATCTTGGCAGGTAGATCCCCAATTATTTTACATTGTCTCTAGCTATTGTGAATGGAGTTTATCTCTTCCTGATGGATTTTGTGGGTAATATGTAGTAACGCTGATAATATATGTGGATTTATTTTATATTCTGCAACTCTGAAGAAGTTGTTAATTGTTTTGACTAGTTGATTCTCTAGGTTTCCATCATACTGTCTGCAAAAAGTGAAAGTTTTGTTTTCTCATCACCTATTCAATTACTTTTAATTTCTTTTTCTTGTCTTATTGCTATAGCTAGCATTTCTAATGCAATATTGAATAATATGGTGATGACGGACATCTTGTTTCACTTCTACTTTTATTGAGAAGGCTTCAAGTTTATCCCTGTTACAGATAATGTTTGCTTTCGGTTTTAGATAAACAGTACTTATTGTAAGAAAGGTGCCATTGATTCATATGCTTTCTAGTGTTTTAATAGGGATGGCTGTTATATTTTTGTCAAAGGCCTTCTTTTCCCTCATCTTGAGCCTGGCTTCTCCTCCCTCAAGTTCTAATTATTCTTCCTCCCATACCTAGCTGGGGGATTTTCTTAATTAGAGGCATGTGCTTGTCTCCCTTACTGCAGAACCTGAATATAGTGTTTCTTTAAATTCTTACTAGGTATCCCAGATCCCCCAACAATAATTTCTTGACACCACAACCTCTGTTAACACAAAATAATGTTGCTATGTTTCTTGGCATGGAAACGCTTGATGAAATAGCTTATTAGAATGTATGTTTTGTGCAGCTGTGTTCTGAACTGAATTCTATGCCTCCTCATTGGGCTGTATTTATTAAGGGTCACATTCTTTCTTATTTTTACCCCATTCTGTTTTTTAATAGATAATAATACAAAGGTAGGGAAGTGGAGGATAATTTGTATCAAAGAATATGGACGCATTCTTATGGATACAACTTTGGTATGTATGATTGATATCTCCTTCCATATGATAATGAATTCAATTTGGCCTTCACAAACCCTATCATAAATGCTAACTTAAAATTCAATTCCATTCAATAAACATTTATTAAATGCCTACTATGTGCCAGACACTGTACTAAGTCCTGGGGATTTGCTGTTGTTGTGTTTGTCCTTCATTCTCTAAGAGGACCGTGACATCAAGATGATGACATGACTTGCGGTTGACTTTGGTTTGAGTGACGGAGGGCTGTGCAAGGTCACCAGTCTCACTTTCTTCTCCTGAGCCATCTGGGTCCAGTGGCCTGCTAATCATCAGGACAACTGGAGATGGCCCAGGATGCAATGGGAGACCCTGGCCCTTTTAGGCGAGGGTCTTATCAGAGTCTTACTTTGAGTGAGATACACCCATTCAATGAAAGACTTTTCTAAGTAGTTACTCAAGGAATGGCCCCTTTAATGAAAAAAGAAATCATACTGGGAGGGAGGACCCTCAGTGTTCCTGGGTAAAAGATAAGCAATTACTATTTAGTAAGTAAATTCTCTCTGTTCAAGGTGGGTGGGGACTTGTTGTCCAGTCTACGACCTCCAGAGCTAATTGGATTTAAGTTTTGATCTTTGAGTAAGACATGTAACCTGTAAACCCAGAGGAAAGAGGAGGCAGGTGAGATAATCCTGCCCCTGACTGGCCTCATCAGAACCCAGTCAATATAAGGAAAACACTTGTGCCGGTCCATCATTTCTAGAACCACCTAAATATTATCAGAAAGGAAAATGTGACCATCTGAGGGATATTTTCTTGGGAAACCCCGCTCATCACTATTAAATGATGAAGTCTAGAGCATTGTATCCTGGAACCAGCAAACTGGGCCATGGACTCAAGATTCTGGGCAGGGAAGTTTCAGGAAAATAAAAAAACACAGCCTGACTTTCATGATTTGCCGACCTCCAAGAAACTAAGCATCACTACATCCCTCTCTCTATGTGATGTGTCTGTATCTGTCTCTCTCTCTTCCACCATTTTCTCTGTCCCTCTCTCCTACTTTCTCTCTTTGAATACCCTGTCTCCTTTGCTCCCTCATTCTGTCGTTGTCTATCTATTTTTTTTCACATTTTCTGTTATAGCCTTTCTGTCCTTCCATACCTGTTTCTCTCTGTCCTTTTCTCACATCCTTATTTCTTTTACTTCCATTTTCTATCTCCCTCCCTCTTCACACTCTTTCCCCCTTCTACACTCGACTGTATTCCTCCCTACTTCTGACTGTCACTTCCTGTCATATCCTTTCTACCTCTGTCTCTGTCTCTCTATCTCTGTCTCTGTCTGTCTGTCTGTCTCTCTCTCTCTCTTTCTTTGTCTCTCATAAGAAAAAGAATATTAGGAATTTACAATTTAATGAGAGAAGACCAAACCCAAAAGGAAGCTGAAAAAGGGAGAGGAGGCCACCATCAGGGGCTACCTCAGCCCAAGAGCATCATGTTCCATGGTGCTGAAACCAGGCAGAACTGCTGATGGAAAATGGAGAGGTACTTGAAAATTTCGGTGCCCTTTATGAAAGGAAGGATTGGGAAGAATTTATTGATCTACCCTCCAATCTTTGGGAAAAGGCAACTGGGTGAGTTGAGAAAGTATTGAATATCCAAAACTGAGTCAGACTGGATGGCAATGAGATTTCAGGGGACCAGCTTATCCTGGGAGAAAGAGGATGTTACTGGGAGGCATGATGTTACATGTTTGCCACCTGCTTTGTGGTGCGTCATCTCTTAGCATACTCTTCTCACTGGGGTCCAAAAATCTCTTTACTCTACTTTACTCTACTATAAATCACAGTGGCATAGCTAGGCTATGGCTATGATACACAACTATGACCCCTGCTGCTGAGGAGGTTGAGACTGGTCGATGGCTTGGGCCTGTGATCGGATGTTGGCACTAAGTTTGGCACCAATATATAAAGCCCCTAGAATGTGCCAGGAGTGGGGAGGGGGAGAGAAGAACAGATTGGAAAGACAAAAACTCAACAAGCATTTATTAAGCACCTACAGTGTTCCAGGCATCTTGCTAGGCATACACTCTGTAATTGTAACTACACAAATGAAAGAAAAAGCAACTCAATTGAATGGAACAAACGTTTGTAAAGCACGTGACATAAAGCATCGTATGCAAGATGAATCAATGTATTATATTGTATAGAAAGGCTGGCCTTGGAGTTGAGATTTGAGTTCAAGACCTGTCTCTGACACACAGTAGCTTAGCGTCCCTGGACGAGTCACTTCAGTTTCCACCGCTGTAAAATGAGAGAGTTAGACTGGATGACTTTTTAAAGATACTAAATTATATATTTTCAAATTGTCAGGCATTTATTTTTTTCTCACCCACCCCACCTCCCAAACACCGGTGAAAAAGAGAAAGAAAAGCAAAATTATTGTAATTAATAGAATTAAGATGTGTGTGTACATATATTTTTAAAATTCTCTGTATTGACCGTGTACAAAATGTGCATCTCATGCTCTATAATAGTCCTTTACTTCTTTCTCTGTTGGAAGAGTGTTGCATTCTTCATCACTCCTTTGGAATCATGGTTGAATTCTTAAGTCTTTCGAAATTGCTCCTTTTTACAATGTTGAAGTCATTCTATAATTCTTTTCCTTTTTTTACTCACTTCATTCTCATTAGGTTGTGAGCTACTGGACAGCAGGGATTTTTTTTTTTTTTTGCCTTAGGACAGTGCCTGGCACTTAAGGAGGGTTTAATATATGCTTGGCAGCTAAGTGTCACAGTAGATAAAGCACTGGGCCTGGAGTCAGGGAGTCTCATGTTCCTGAGTTCAAATGTGACCTTACCTTTTAACTGTGTGACCCTGAGCAAGTCATTGGATGCTGTTTGTTTCATTTTCCTCACCTGTAAGAGGGAGAAGGAAATGACAAGTCAATCCACCATCTTTGCCAAAAAAAACCCAAATGGGGTCATAAAGCTACCACTGAAACAACTGAGTAACAACAATATATGCTTGTTGACTTGATTTTACTTTGCACCATTTCATTCAAGTCTTCCCAGATTTCTCTGAATCCATCCCTTTTATCATCTCTTACAGCACAGTATCATTTAATTATATTCACATACTTTAATTTGTTCAGTCATTCCAAATTGATGGTCTTAATTTCTAGGTTTTTTCTTGCCACAAAAAGTATCACTATAAATATTTTAGTGCATATGGTACAGTTGAAGAAAAAATCATAGTGCTAATACTATACTCTGTGAATCAGGTTTAGGTCTGCCAGAAACAACTTTTAATTTAGTTCAACAATACTGAAATATCTAAGTCATCTCTTTCTTGGAGAGAAGTCCAAACTACGTAATCCCCCATGCTCTCTGACATGACTTTATGCCCCAAGAAAATTTCAGGTAATATTTTTAGGACTCTTGTACAAGGAAAAAAATATGTTAAAATACATTCTGCATTAACGTTTCGTAATTGTTGAATAGTCCTCATTTCTGGGGTTAAATAAAAGGACCTCCTCTCTTTCATTGATATCTGGTCCTAATGTGGCAATTATTTTAGGTCAGCATAGAAAGAGGAGATTGCCTTTAGATCAGAGGTTCCCAAACTTATTTGACCTCCTACCCCCTTTGAAAAAAAATTACTCAGTATCCACCTGGAAATCTACTTTCTTTAACCTTTTAATGTTGTTTTTGGGTTTTTTTGAGTCATTTAAAAAAATACAAAATTTTTTTTAAATCCTAAATTTAATAATTTATTGTAAATTTGAGGGATTTTTCCTGCATTGAAATTTTGATGATGCAATATTGTGTCATGTAAGTGTATAGTGTTGTATTGTAAACAAGTCATTACACACATATATTCCTGCTGGACTTCCCAACATGCTCAGCATGCTCACCTGCCAATACTTGCTTGTTAAGACTTGTCAGCAGACTTGACCACTGATTGGATATATATGTACATGTACATGTATATGTGCATGTATACACATACACATGCTTATATATACACACATACATGCACATATAACATACATCGGATATATATGTATATATATACACACATGTAATTGTATTTGGTGTGTTTGGAAAATAATGTAATCACTATGACTTTAACTGTTATACAATAGATGAAACATGTACAGTTTTTCAAAATTTTCTTCTCTATGTTTCTACCACCCATTTATTTTTATTTTTTAAATTTTTAAAAATTTTATTTATTTTCAGTGTTCTACAATCACTACCATATAACTCAGATTTTTTTTCCCTCTCTCCCTCCTCCCTTCCCGAGACAGCATACAATTTTATATAGGTTCTACACATACATTCCTATTAAATAGATTTTCACCATAATCATGTTGCATAGAAGAATTAAAATGAATGGGAGAAATCCTATAATAAACCAAAATGTAATACAAAAGAAAATGATCTGCTACATTCTGCGATTGAATTCCATAGTTCTTTCTCTGGATGTGGAAGGCATTTTGCCTTAAAAGATCTTTGGGAACTTTTTAAGTCCTTGCATTGCAATGAAGTTTCAAATCTACCAGAAAAATTCCTTTCACACTGTGGTCGTTGCTGTGTACAAAGTTCTTTTGGTTTTGCTCCTTTTGTTTAGCATCAAATCATATATGTCCTTCCAGGCCTCTCTGAAGTCTTCCTGTTCATTATTTTATATAGCACAATAGTATTCCATTACATTCATATACCATAATTTATTCAGCCATTCCCCAATTGATGAGCTTCCCCTCCTTGATTTCCAGTTTTTGGCCACCACAAAGAGAGCTGCTATAAATATTTTTGTACATGTGGGACCCTTTCCCATTTTTGTGCTCTCTTGGGGATACAGTTCTAGAAGAGATATTGCTGGGTCAAAAGGTATACACATTTTTGCAGCCCTTTGGGCATTGTTCTAAATTGCTCTCCAGAATGTTTGGATCAGCTCACAACTCCACCAGCAGTGTATTAGTGTTCCAACTCTCCCACATCTTTTCCAACATTTATCATCTTACTGTTTTGTCATGTTAGTCAATGTGATAGGTGTGATGTGGTATCTCAGAGTTGTTTTGATTTGCATCTCTATAATCAAAAGTGATTAATAGCATTTTTTCATTTGACTATAGATATGTTTAGTTTCTTCCTCTAAAAACTACCTGTTCATATCCTTTGACCATTTATTAGTTGGGGAATGACTTGTATTCTTGTACATTTGACTCAGTTTTCTATATATATTAGAGATGAGGCTTTTGTCAGAGACGCTAGTTGCAAAAATTCTTTCCCAATTTTCTGCTTCCTTCCTAATCTTGGTTTCATTGGGTTTGGCTGTACAAAAAATTTTGAGTTTAATGTAATCAAAATTATCCATTTTGCACTTCATAATGCTTCTCCTCCTTATTTTTATTCAACATCCCCCCAATTGTACCCAAGACTACTACTGTTTCCCCATCTCCCATCAGTTCAGCACCCTGCAAGGGAGGTAGCAAACACTTTGGGAACTTATGTGGATGGACCAATGATCAATTCACTTCAGGAATGGGGAAGGCAATGATGTAAAGAAGATGTAAGTTATGAGATTTTGTACCACTCCATCCATTTCTCTAGGAAAGCCTTTTTGTCCTTGACCTATTACTTACTTTTCCAATGGCCTTTTTTTTTGAGTCTGAAAAAAGGCTTTGGAGGAAAACTATTTCTTAATAATGTCAGTTTTTACTAAAAAGGTAAGGTTTTTATTCTGCCTCTGTAGGACCTTTTCATCTTTGTTTGATTTCTTTGGGGTGATCTTGAAGGTCAGTTCCTCCTCTAAATCAATTCTAGGTCTAAGAAGGGAGTGCCACACCGATGAAAACACTACATCTTCTAAAATATTAAAAAAGTATTAGTTATGCTTACATGAACTGATGCAAAGTGAAGTGAGCAGAACCAGGAGAACATTGTACACAGTAACAGCAACACTGCGCAATGATCAACTATGACTGAATTAGTTCTTCTCAGCAACCAAGACAATTCCAAAGACTCATGACAGAAAATGCTATTCACATCCAGAGAAAGAATTATGGAGTCTGAATGCAGAGCAATGCATGCTATTTTCATTCTCTTTGGGCTTTTTTATTTTTACTTTTTGCGAATGGCTTCTTCTTTTACAACCTAACTAATGTGGAAATATGTTTTACATGATTGTACATATATAACTTATATCAAATTATTTATTACTCTCTTAAGGATGGGGAAGGAAAGAGAGGGAAGGAGAAAATTTAGAATTCAAAATTTTATTAAAAAAGAATGTTAAAAATTGTCTTTACATGTAATTGGAAAAAATAAAGTACTATTAAAAGAAGTGTAGTCATGATTAAAAAAATGTTCCATCCACTGGGGAAAAGCAGGTTGTGCTTTCATTATATGGAAGACTGAATCATTTTTTCACAAAGGGTTCTTATAGTCAAATTTAATACCTTTTATTATATATTCTAATTGGAATACCTACCCAGGAGCTTCTTTTTTGTAAGAGTGTGACCTGCTGACTTTTTGACTTGGCATCTTTGTTTTCAAGGATGAGGAGGGGTACAGAAGAGCTACAGTTGCTCATGAATGGTTTTTTTTTAGCCTCCTAAGTCAAACAAAAGTTTATACTCACAACTCATACTTTTGTGTGCACTTGCAATATTCCATCTAGCTGTCACATCCTGTGATGCTTGTCTTGCAGTTAACAGCAGAAGACAGGAAATTGCATAGTTACTTATCATCAAGGCACCAAAAAGTGGTAGTTAACAAAAGCTGGGATGTCTTTCTGGCTGGTCTTTCTAATCTCAAGGTTCAAGAAGTTATGGGTGGAACAAACATCTTGAAGAAAATCTGCCCTTGGATTGTTGTGACAGAGCATCATGATGATGCCAGTTCTTTGGGACCTCTTAATATGCAAATAGAGAGGGCTGGAGGCTCAGTGCATAGAGCACTGAGACTAGAGTCAGGAAGAAGATCTGAGTTCAAATCCTGCCTCAGACACTTTCTGTGTGACCTGGGTCACAACTTATGGTTGCCTGACAAAATGGATCCACTGGAAAAGGATATAGCAAACCACTCCACCTTTGCCAAAAAAACTCCAAATAGGGTCACAATCATTGAAACAACTGAACACAACAACAGATGTACAGATAGAAGTTACATGACCCTACCCTGAATATTTTAGCTTTGAAGATTTTCTGTTCTGTTTCAGGAGCAGGACCATTAAAAATGGAGTATGTGTCACAACATATTCATCTCTTATCTCAAAACTATAATTATGTTAATATGGATGTTAGATTGGTAGATAAAATGACTTCATGCCATCTTTAAGGAAGCATAAATATCCATTTCTTGATCCAAACAAAGACAAGGGATTTTCAATTTGACAGTAAATTTAGAAATTCATATTCCTGTTCCCATTTAAAACTAATACCCTCCTACTGACATTACCTCCAATTTATTTCATATGGATGTTGTTTTTATGTACTTGTTGGTATGTTGCAAGGTAAGTAGGTGGTGCAGCGAACAGAATGCTGGACCTGGAGTCAGAAAGTCTTAAGTTCAAATTTGACCTCAGATATTTACTAGTTTTGTGACCCTGGGGCAAGTCATTTAACGTCTATCTGCCTTGGTTACCTCAACTATAAAATAGGGATAGTAACGACACCTATGTCCCAAGGTTTTTGTGGGGATAAAATGAAATAATACTTGTATTATGCTTAGCCCAGCACATAGTAGGCATTTAATAAATGTTCCTTTCTTTCCTTCTTCCCTCTTTCTCCTCCCTTTCTCCCTCTTTCCCTTCCCTCTTTCTCCTTCCCTTCCTTCCTTCCCTCCCTTTCTCCCTTCCTTCCTTCCCTTTCCTTCCTTCCTCCCTTCCTTCCTTCCCTTTCCTCCCATCCTCCCCCCTCCCTTCCTTCCTTCCCTTTCCTCCCATCCTCCCTCCCTTCCTTCCTTCCTTCCCTTTCCTCCCATCTTCCCTCCCTCCCTTCCTTCCTTTCCTCCCATCTTCCCTCCTTCCCTTCCTTCCTTCCTTCCTTCCTTTGATTATGATCTCCTTGGGAGCAGGGACAGTCTGTCTTTTCCCCTTCTTTGCATCCCCAGTGCTCAGAACAATGCCTGGAACACAATACTTAATAAATGTTTGACTCTTGGTCAACAAGAGCTTAGAAGAGTTCTAATTTATTTAAGTTAGGGGTTTATCCCTCTGTTCTTCTTTGCTTCTGTTTCTTCCTTTAGTGTCTAATGTTTTTCAGTTAGTTCAGTTTCTAATCCCCTCACCTCAGTTTCTGTCCTATAGTCCCAGTGATAGCAGTGGTACATAGTAAACTGTGGGTCACAACCTGGTCCCGATAAAATTTGACAACAGTGAAAGATTTCTGAGCAATGACCAAAAATTAATTCAAAATCAAACTCATAGTGAATCCAAGGTGTTTCTGGCAGCACTTGCCCATGTTACATCAGGAAACTTCACTGCAGCCTTGGTTCTAAAGGAACAACATGCCCACTTTGTACAGCACACGTCCTTGGGCCACACAATGCAGCTGCTAGATAGAAACTCCTGGGCTCAGATTCAAGACCACAAGTAAGTTATGTATTTTTATTATGCATACAAAATTGATAAATGAATTTTGGCTTGGGATCAGGACAGAATTTCCAATGATTTCTGAAGTTGCCTTAAACATACTTGTACCATTTTGTACTACCTCTTTATGCTAAGCGGCGTTCTTAGCACTGACAAATATAAAATCAAAATATCAATTAACTCTAAAAAATGTTGAAGATGCTCTACATCTAGTAGTATCAAGTATCCCACCAATATTCAGTTCTTTATGTAAAAATAAGGAAGCACATCCATCTTGTTAGTATACAAATTTGCTTTCATCTTTAAAAAATGGTAAAATTATGTGTATACCAAAGAATTGTTTTAAAATAAATTTCTTTATGTTTTATTATCAGTAAATGTTTGATTTGTATACCTATTTTATATACTTATATACCCAGGGTTACATAAAAACCTCTTGGGTAAAAGGGGGCCACAAGTGGAAAAAAAATTAAGAAGCCCTGGTGTAATGGAAAGAATTGTGGACTTAGAGCCAGAAAAGATGTGGGTGTGAATCTACATCTGACACTTACTAGCTAAGTAACACTGACCAAATCATATCTCTACGATGAACCTGAGTTTCCTTATCTGTAAAATGGAAACGATGCCTTCATAGAGTTGGGGGATCAGAGAAGATAATGCATGTGAATTCGTCAGATTACACTAAACCCTTTACCCTGGAAGGAGAAGGTGGGAGATGAACATGGAAATAGCGAGAATGACCTAAGAACAACCATTGAACATCAACCTTGTGTTTATTCTTATGTGGCTTATTCATGATTGGCACATTCATAGGTAGGTTGGAATGTTGATGTTCAGTCGCTTCAGGTGTGTCAGATTCTTCATGGCCCCATTTGAAGTTTTCTTGGCAAAGATACGGGAGTGTACTGCTATTTCCTTCTCCAGCTCATTTTACAGATGAGCGAACTGAGACAAACAAGGTGAAGTGACTTGCTCAGGGTCACACAGCTGTTAAGTGTCTGAGGCTGGATTTGGACTCAGGAAGACGAGGCTTTCTGACTTCAAGTCTGACGTTGAGCCACCTAGACTGGCTTCTTCTGTAATGGAATATTGGTAAATGTCTTCTCTCTTTGCCCTTCTGGGTGGACAAGACTATCCCTAACTCATAGGCAGACAGAATTAGCCTAAAATTCTGGGTAAGGACCATTTCTTGGAGCTTTTGCTGGTGGTCTCAGGGCTGAAATGGCCCAAGTGGCAGCAGAGCAGATTCACAAGTCTCCTTGTGTCCTTTAATTGTGGATACCTCAGGTAGTTTGTAATTTATAAATACAACAGAGTGTGGAACAGTTCTTTCAAATACGGGACTGGCCTAACAGAATGTACAAAAACATCCTATAAGCCTAAAAGTGTCAGCTATTCTTATTATTTTTATTAACCTTAATGGTTTCACTTTCTTATTCTGCAAAATAGGGATAACAATGTGTATACTATCTCCTTTGTTATTTTGTTGGAGGAAAGTGCTTTGTAAACCCTAAAACCTGATATACTTGTGACATCCAACCACTTTCAGACATTCAGCCAAGCAGAAATTTGGATGTCACACTGCTATCTCAAACTCAATATGTCCAAAAGAAAATTTATCATTCATTTTTCCCATCCCTAACCTGTTCTCCCTCTCAAAACAAATCCTAGGCATCAAAGGTCATATCCATTCTGAAATGTTAGCCTGGGCCCTTGGTATTAAAACTTAATAATGATGGTTCCATCTAGAGCTTTAATACATCATCTCATTTTATTATCACAACAAAATTGTAAGGTGTTTGCTACAGTTATCACGTCCATTTTACAGGTGAGAAAACTGAAGCTAAGAGGTTAATTGACTTTGAGTTCCATAGGTAGTAAGTGTCTGAGGCTGATTTCAAACCCTCAAAACTTCTGACTCCAAGTCTACTACACTATCCTCTATGCCACCTTGCCTCTCAAAACTTATAATGTTGTGGAGTCTATCTAACTTTGAATCAAATGAGCTAATGTATGTAAAGCACATTTGTAAAATCCTGTACTATATAAGTATGAGACATAATTTAAAATTTTTTTTAATTTAAAAATGTTATTTTTGCAATTACATGTAAAAATAATTTTTAACATTGGGGTTTTTTTTAAGTTTGAATTCTAAACTCCCTTCCTCACTCTCTCTCCTCATCCCTTCTTGAGAAGGCAATCAATTTGATATGAATTATACATGTGCAGTCATGTAAAACATTTTCATATTAGCCATATTGTGAAAGAAAACACAGATAAAAAAAATCAAGAAAATTAAAGTTAAAAAATTATGTTTCATCTGCATCCAGAGTTCATCAGTTCTTTCTCTGGAGGTGGGTAGCATTTTTCATAATGAGTGCTTTGGAATTTTCATGGGCTCTTGTGTTGATCAGAGTGGCTAAATCTTTCACAATTGATTATCATTACAAGATTGCTGTTATTGTATACAATGTTCTCCTAATTCTCACTTAGCATCAGTTCATACAGGTCCTCCAAGGTTTTTCTGAAACCATCCCTTTCATCATTTCTTACAACGTAATGGTGTTCCATAATAATCATGTTCCATAACTTGCTCAGCCATATGGCTGGGCAGTTTCCAATTCTTTTATACCACAAAAAGAACTGCTATAAATATTGTTGTCCATTAGGTCATTTTCCTTCTTCTTTGACCTCTTTGAGATATAGACCTGATAGCAGTAGTGTTGAGTTAAAGGGTATGCACAGTTTTATAGCCCTTTAGGCATACTTCCAAATTGTTCTCCAGAATGGTTGGATCAGTTCACCACTCCACCAACAGTGCATTGGTGTCCGTTTCTCCACATCCCCTCCAACATTGGCCATTTCCCTTTTCTTTTGTCTTAGCTCATCTGATAGGTATGAGGTGGTATCTCAGAATTGTTTTAATTTACATTTCTCTAATAAATAAGTAGGTTTGACTTCTTCTGAAAACTGTCTGTTCATATCCTTTGACCATTTATCAATTGGGGAATGACTCCTATACTTATAGATTTGAATCAGTTCTTTATATATTTGAGAAATGAGGCCCTTATTAGAGATGCTTACTGTAAAAATTTTCCCCCAGTTTTCTGATTTCCTTCTAGTCTTGGCTGCATTAGATTTGGTTTGTGTAAAACTTTTAAAATTTAACGTAATTAGAATTATCCACTTTACTTCCCATAAGGCTCTCTGTCTCTTGTTTGGGCATAAATTCTTCCCTTCTCCATAGATCTGACAGGTAAGCCATTACATGCTATAAGACATTACCAGTGCTCTTAGACCCAACTTCCTTACCTCCAGGCAAAGCACATGTGGTCTCTGAAATCTGTTTTCCCTCACTGCTTTTTGCACTGAGCTTAGAAAGAGCTTTCAGGAAATGCTTGATGCAGAAAATGGTTGCTATGGTAATTACTTTTCTTAAGAGTAAAATAATTGCTGGATGCTGTTATCACTTACCATTATACAGGCTCCATGAAATTTGAATGGACTCATTTTCCTCCCTTCTTTAAAAAAATTTAGCCATATCAGAATTTCCTCATTTTCCATGGAAAGGATGCATCTGATTGCAGAATCCAAAGGAAGGCAGCAAAGAGAATATAAATGAAAAGAAATTAGAGCAACATTTTTTTTCCTTTCTAACATTTTAAACCATTAACCTTACTTTATGGAGTTGAATTGAAACAAACAATAGACCTCAGTCTTTAAAAGTTCAGGAAAAGGGCTAATGAGTCTTATGACTCTCAATGGAATTATTTCTGTTCCCATTCACCATAGATCAATAGGGATAGGGATAGGGACTGGAATGAGGAACTCACCCTACCAATGAAGTTCAGCATCTTCCCTGCAATTTATAATGTGAGTTCCCTAGAACACCAAGACCTTAAGTGATTTGCTCAGAGTTACACAGCCAGGACGTGTCCAAGGTGGGGACTTGAACCAAGGAGTTTCTGGCTCTGAGATCACCTCTCTATGCGTTATACCACATCGCCTTTACTTTATTATCCAAATTCTTCATTGACAAAATAAATGGTTGTTGCCTTCAAAGTGGGTTGTAATGGTAGTAACCACAGCTATGAGAGTAGTAGACCATGTCTATTACCACTTCCTCCCCTCCCTAGAGAGACTGATGAGAAAGGACATTCTCTGGACTGTTTGTGGACACCAAGAAAGGTGGCAAACCAGTGGCTATTTGAACACAAACTAAACCATAAGCCAGAGGATATCTACAGAAAACTTGAAAAAAAAAGACATGACCCATAAACTCAACGAACTGACTAGCAGCATACCTCTGTAGGCCTCCTTCATCCTTTTCATTTGTTTTCTGAGCTATAATTTTGGTTCACTTACCTTGGCCCCCCATTATCTGCACCTGGCATACTGTAATTTAGGGAAAATAAAGGGAAACCAACATAGAGGTGTTTAATGCTATTGTGAAATGGAAAATTGATATCCCACTTTATCTTGTATTATTTTCAATTTATTATGTATTAATGATAAATTCACTATACATTGGTTGGATCTGTGAGTTTGAGTTCCCTTAAGCCTGTAATTTCAGCTGCCAATGCTGAAATTTGAATGTTGATATTCCATGATTAATTACTATTTTTTGGACACATATTGGAACTACTATTATCATTAAATAACAAAAAATTTTAAATGTATCTGTATTTTTAAAATTTTTTAAATTTATTTTATTTTTAATTTATGAAAGACAACCAACATTTCCATAACCTAGTATAATAAAAAAGATAATTGCACATGAAACTACAAATCTATTATGTACAACTTACTATTCCTTTTAAATATATAATAAAATTATCATGTAAATTTTTTACTTTCTCCTCTCCCCCTCCACTAGAGATGGCTACCATTAGACACAAATGTGTGTGTGTGTGTGTGTGTGTGTGTGTGTGTGTGTGTGTGCGCGTGTATATGTACTTCTATTTATCAGTTCTTTCTTTGGATACGGATAGCATCTTCCTTCTTATGTTCTTGGTGACTAATTTGTGCATTTATATTAATCAAAATAAACTTCCCTATTCCTAAGAGCTAAAGTCCAACCACAGAGATTCAAATCTGTGAGCTTTTCCTGAGCATGGGAGATGATTCAGTCTGGTCATTGGATGTTTGTTCCTCATGAGACTTTCCAGAGTATGGAATGAGTATGATTTTTCCTGTTGCCCTAGATTATGGAAGGATTATAGAAATCCCCTCTAAATTAAGTCAAGTATAGCCTACCCTTTGTTTTAGGGTCAGACTAATCACAGTTGCAGATATAATTTGCATCACTGGTCTATTTTTATACCTATAAAATCTGCTATTTTTTCAACTGCATAAAGGAGCTCCTCAGACTGTCAGCTGAATCTTCAGCATCTTGGATCTGATCTATTGTGTTTGCTAGAAACTAATCAATTGTGCTAAGAATTTTGTGTCTCATTTTCTCTTTACTGAAGATTTTTGTCTGGGCACTTACTGTGTGACCCTGGGCAAGTCACTTAACCCTGTTTGCCTTAGTTTCCTCATCTGTAAAATGAGCTGGTGAAGGAAATAACAAACCAATCCAGTATCTTTACAAAGGGGTCATGATGAGTTGGACACAACTGAAATGATGATAACATTGATCCACTTCTGGGCTTGGTTCCGGTCTTTACAGAGTCACTTAGAGAATGAAGCATTTGTTTTATTTTATTTTTTAGCTCAAGACATCTTGCTGCCTCCTAGAAGATGGTTCTTAACCTGGGAACCCTCAAGGGGATCTGTGGATAAATCTAATGAACTTAGAACATTTAATATTTTGATAATTATATTTCAGTACATTAGGATTTCCT
This sequence comes from Potorous gilbertii, assembly GCA_028658325.1. Taxonomy (NCBI): domain Eukaryota; kingdom Metazoa; phylum Chordata; class Mammalia; order Diprotodontia; family Potoroidae; genus Potorous; species Potorous gilbertii. The sequence goes on along the minus strand of CM053769.1, from coordinate 153,944,266 downwards.
TTGCAATTCTGTGTGTTTTATCTTATGCATTTTAAAACATCATTCTGAAAAGGTTGTTCACCAGACAGTCTCAGAAGGGGTCCATGACACAAATGGTTAAATACCCTTAACCTAAGGGAACTATCCCTATGGTCCTGGTAGTGATCAGTGGTAGAGGAATGGAGAAGTATGGGGGTGGTGTAGATGAGGCTGAGTCAAATGAAGAGTTAGCAAATATTCATCAGAAAAATTTATTACTTTCTTTTAGGCTCATACCAAACTAATTTGTTCCTGATTAGATATGGCTATGGACTCTAGTTGTCTCATCAACTATCTTCTTGGATCTTAATCATGTGTCTTAATCATGATGATGACGGTGATGATAGCTAACATTTATGTAGCACTTGCTATGTGCCAGGCATTGTGCCAGGCATTGTGCCGGTTTTCCATTTGGCTACACAAGGCCCAAGGTTCTTCCAAACAGAAGAGTCCAATAGTATTCTGCAAAGATAAAGCCTCTGCAGTGGTATCTTCTAATTTTTTAATGGGATGATCTGAGCTATAACTAGGGGGTAACTAGAGCTTTTGGCCAGGGAGCTGAATTTAGAGAGCTCTGAGAGCACCTGGCCTCATCCTCAGCATGACAACAGAATTTAGTACTAGGATGCCAACAATAAATAGTTAAACTAGAAAGTTACTTACCTGATGGTGTGTTGGGATGAGCAACTTTCTGCGGTGACTGTTGTATCATACTGTTGATGTCATATTGACCTTACAGGTCACTTTTAATCATTTAGATCTTTCAGAGAGACTGTTTTCTAGCAGCACCTTCCTTATCTAGCCCGTATCTTCCCCACCTTTTTGAAGTTTGAAGTCCTTCAACTTTCTAATTTTCTATGCTTTTGCTAATATAATGTCTCCACAATCATAGATTGGACAGTTCATTTAGTGCCCTTGGATACTGTTCACCTAATCCTTTTGACTTGAACACATCAGGGAGATTAAAAAAAAACACCTAAGTATAATATTTTCCATCATCTCTATTGAATTTCATTTTATTAGATATTGTCTAATGTTTTAACTGTCAACGTATTTTCTCTTTTTTAAAACATAAAAACTTTTTTATTCTTTTTTTTCCCAGGTCTACATTCTGTTTTTCCCCTTTTCCTTACCCAATGAGAAGACAAAAAAACCAAAAACCTTTACAAATATGTGTAGTCATGCAAAACAAATTTCCTCATTAGTCATGCAGCAGAGGAAAAAAATCAAGAAAAAGAAAAAAGGGAAAAATATGCTTTAATCTTTGATATACTCTGAGTCCATCAGTTCTCTCTTTGTTTTTTCCATAAAAATAGCATGAAAGTCTTTGTCTAGTGGTTGGTTAAAGTTTCCTGGAATACTCACCATGCTCATCGCCTTCTCCTGGCTTCTGTCCCAGATAAAATCCCATCTTCTACTAGATGCTGTTTCTGGTCCTTCTTAATGCAAGTGCATCCTTCTGTTGATTATTTCTAATTTAATCTATCTATATCTTGTTTGTACATATTAATTTTTATATTGTCTCCTTCATCTCTTTCTGTGAATTCCTTGGGAGTAGACACTGGTTTTTTGTTATTGTTTGTTTGTTGGGTTTTCTTTGTATCCCCAGTGCTTAGCATAGTACCTGGTACATAGTAATTTCTTAATAAATACTTGTTGACTGACTGACTACTGCCCCTGATAAACCAGTGTGTCAGAGAGCCAACAAGCATTTATTAAGCATTATTGGGGAAACAGAGAAAAAACATTCCTAGCTCTGAGGAGAACAGTTTAGTGCCACAGTGAAAAAAAGGAAGCTTTTTTTGATTTAAATAAAATTATCAAAATGACATCACCTGTTCTTGATAAATCATGCTGCCTTTCTGCTGACTATTTTCTTTTCTAGGTGCTTACTAACCATACTTTTAATAATATGACCTCAAATTTTGTCAAGTATTGATATCAAATTCATATTCTTATAGCTTGCCAACATTTGCCTTTTTCCAATCCAATTCCACCATTTTGCTAAGGTTATTAGCAATGTCTACCCTTGGATGAGGTCCGGGTAGCTTGAACTCATCAGGGAAATGCCAATGTTCTCTAATTATGTCATTCATTACCTTGGGTATTGGCTCCCCATTGGCCATTTTCATCCAAGGTTTATTCTCCTTGGTTGAGAAAACAGAAGCAAAATAAAGGATAGACGGCTCTGTCTATTCTCCCATATCCATTATCTTCATTCCCATGCACCCTAAGCTGTGACGCTCTACCTCCTTTGATCATTTTTTCTCCAGTAATGATAATACCAATAATCCTTCCATATTCTTCTTAGCCTTCCTTTCCAATCTCAATCAATTCTGACATTTTGTATCCTAAAACTATTATTCAAGGCCATCCTTTTGTATGCATCCTCGGTTATTTACCCTTTCTTCCAGTTTCTGCATGTGTCTGTTGAGGATCTTGTATGTCTACATCACTCTTTAGACAGATCCTCCTCATTTGTTTTCTCCACTCCCTGTTTGGCCCAATACCTCTTTAATTCATTTCTCTTCCCCAGACCTTTTCTGCCTGCCTGGAAAATTTCTCCTATATAGGTGCTCTTTTCTTCCCACACCCCCAGCTTTTCCTAACCAATTTTTGTCAATTAGCGTATTCTTTTGTACTTCTGAAGCCTTCTAATTTGCATTAAATAATCCTGTTGTCTGAACTGATTTCTCTAAATGCTTCCCTTTTCTCCTTATCCTTGTTCTGTCTTCTAGGTCATCAGCCCGCATAGATGGCCAAGGTCTTGGTCTTATCTTCTTGCCTGTCAATCAGCTCTGACATTAGCTTATCTTAATTCCGCATTTACAGTTCTCTGAAAGAAATTTTTTGGTACACATTTAAGTAAGGGTTATAATATAATCCCTAGTAAATTTATTTGGGGGAATATTTTTTTTTGTTTGAGGAGGAATATTTTTAATACCTTCATGAAATAATTGAATCCCAAAGTTGGGAGGAATCTAAAAGATTATTTAGTCCAGGAATTCTTAACTTGGGGTCCATGAAGTTAGGGGAAAAATTTTTTTTGATGACTGTATTTTAATAAAATGGATTTCCTTTGTAATCTATTTTATTTTTTGAATTTAAAGATATTATTCTGAGAAGGGAGTCTATGCACTCAGAAACTGCCAAAGGGGTCCATGACACACACAAAAGGTTTAATCAATCAATCAATTTAAAACAATTGAAATTTGTTCATACAGCAACCCTGAAAAGTGGTTAGCCAGCCTCCATCTAAAGAATTCCAGTGAAAAAGAACTGACTACCTACCAAGGCCACCTATTTGATTTTGGGACAAATAATTTGAAGAAGTTTTCCCTCTGTATCAAGTCAAAATCTATCTCCATGTAGCTTCGGCTCATTAGTCCCATTTCTGCTCTTTATGGCCAGTTAGAATATGTCTCATCCCTTGTTCCTTATCATAGTCCTTCAGATACTTAAAGACAGATATTCTCTCATCCCTCAAGAAAAATATAAACTCCATGAGGTCAAGTACAATTTTATTTTGGTCTTTGTATCACCAACTACTAGCTCAGTGAATCTCAAAGCAGATCCTTCCTTAATAAACTTTATTCAGTTTGCTAAATTGCCTATTCTTATTTAGGGCAGTCATTTCCAGATAATTAAGTTTATCCTTGAATGGCATTTTTTCATGAGCCTGGTCACCTTCTTTGTATATGTCCCAATTTGTTAGTGTTCTTTCTAAAATTCAGTGCCCAGAACTAAACACAAGACTACCTTTTAGACTCTCAGGCTTTGACATCATACATCATACATCCTCCATTGGCATCAACCTTCATCCTATATAATTCATCTTTGAACTCTGAAATCTGCTCTCTTAAAGTCAGAGGAACTCATCAGACTATTCTCAATGTTCCTTCCCTTATCTATCAAGAACTTTTCTTTCCTTATCTATCATGAACTTAGGAGGTTATGGTTATTTCAAGGCCTTTGATCTTTAAGGATCTGAATCAGGGCCATAATTGTATTTGCATGAATTACTTCCTCTAGTTTCTAAATGATGAAATCATTAATAAAGCCAGTCAAGAATTTATCAGAAGTTCTAGTTGGAAAGATAGGGAGAAATTCTTATTAGCTGATTCAGTATTATGAAGATCTCCATCACAATTGTGGAATAGATGATGCCTCTATTCCAGTAAGGCTTATATAATTGGAATTAACTAGTTCCTCTGGCTGGACTGGTAGTCTGGAGTAAAAACCTGATATCCTCTCTCCCATTTCCTTCCTTAATCCTCTCCACAATGCTTTCTGCATTATGCAGTATGGGATAATGGAGAGAGCTCTGGATTTGGAATTAGAAATTCTGTGACCAAATCCAGGCTTTTCTTAGTACCTGTGTGATAACAGCCAAGTCACTTCATGTCTGAGGCTTCCATTTCTATTTCTATAACATGAGGGGATTGAATTAGGTGATCTTTAAAGTCCCTTCCAATTTTATATGCTCTGCTTCCCTTTCCATCTTCACCTCATCATAGTATTTAGCACAGTGCTCCACCTATATTAGATACTTGTTCCATGATTCCAGATGACTCATGATGAACCAAAAGCTCCTCCTGAAAGAAAAAGGTGGACCCAGCTTGAGGATTGGGAGGGATCAGAGCCAGTACCAGAATTTATTTTGCTTAATTATACATATTTGTAAAAAGAGATTTGGTCTTCTTTTTCAATGTGGCAAAGAAATCATGGTGGATGTTGTGTTATGTTCTCAAAGAGGATCAAAACAACATCATGGTGTTGGAGTCAAGGTATAATTTGTCCGACCTTAGACTGATTGGTCCAATCCAAGCCCAGATGACTCTACCACAGGTAGGTCACAAATAGTTCACAGTAACTTTTGGCATGGAGATGTCTCTAAATTTGCACATCTCACATTTCTTTTGAACTACTACAATTCTGCTTCACTCATAGAGTGCAGCACCTTCTTTGTTGCAGGCATATCATGCTGGGTGGGGGCAGCTAGGTGGTGCATTGGATAGAGCACCAGTGCAGGAGTCAGGAGGATCTGACTTCAAATCTCACCTCAGACACTTGACACTCACTAGCTGTGTGATCTTGGGCAAGTCACTTACCCCCAATTGCCTCATCCTGGGTCATCTCCAGTCATCCTGATGGATATCTGGTCATTGGATTCAGATGGCTCTAGAGGAGAAGTGAGGCTGGTGACCTGCACAGCCCTCCCTCACTCAAAACAAAGTCAAGTGCAAGTCATATCATCTCCGATGGCATGGTCTCCTTTGGCAATGAAGGACCAACACACACCATGCTGGGCAGTACTGTGCCAGTGTCTCCCATGTCTCCCATTTGATTCCAAAGTTCTTCTGAGAGACCTTGAAAGTGTCCTTGTATCTCTGCCCACTGTGCCATCTTAATGTATCTAAATGCTATGCAAATATTATTAAGATGCTACGCTAGTATTATTAATACAGTTTCTCTACTTATTTTTTTACTCCTTATGCTAGTGCGACAGAGCTGATAGAGTGCCGGACTTGAAGTCAAGAAGATCTGAATTCAAATTCTGCCACTGCTACTTACTCTTTGTATGACCTTAAATAAGCTACTCAACCTCTGAGCTTCAGGCAACTTTTTAAGACATATCTAATAAATATAACCCCCTTTATTTGGCACTTAAAGCCCTCCACAATTTGGTTCCAGCCTATCTTTACAAGCTAATTGCACATTACTTATTATGTGCACTCTGTTCCAGAAAAAAAGGTTGGCTTTCTTGTGATTCCCCATACGTGATGTTCTATCTCTGTGCCTTTGAACAGACTCTTTCTTTGTCGTTCTTGGAAATGCTCTCCCTTCTCACCGCCTCCTTTTAGAAACTCTAGCTCCCTTCAGGAATCAGCCCAAGTGTTACTTCCTTGGAGAGACCTTCAGGATCTCATCCATTATTAGAGTTTCCTAATCTTCCAAAATCACTTCTTTATTTTGCATATTCCCTTTATTTGCTGCTTTGGATGTATTTTGTTCAGTCGTTTCAGGTGTGTCCTATTCTTTGTAACCCTATTTGGGGTTTACTTTGCAAAGGTACCAGAGTGGTTTGCCATTGCCTTCTCCAGCTCATTTTACAGATGAGGAAATTAAGGCAAACAGGATTAAGTGATGTGCCCAAAGTCACACAGCTAGTAAATGACTGAGGTCAGATTTGAACTCAGGTCTTCCTGACACCAGACCCGGTGCTCTATCCACTGCACTATCCCACAATAGAAGTAAACTCCTTGAGGACAGAGTATCTGCTTCATTTTGCATTTAAATCCCTACCACTTAGCACAGAGCCCAGTAATAGTAGATACTTAATAAATGCTTATTGATGGATTGCTTTCCTAACAATGAGTTATGATCTGTATCGGGACAGCATGGACAGACTCTCAGATCCTCAAGGTGCTGGTGTCTTCCTCCCCAGCCTAGCTCCAACTAAGCCAATCTCCTTGCTGTCTGACTCTTTCACTCACTGGGCTTATAACACTTTGTTTTTATCCCCTCTGCTTAAACCCCTTCCCTAAAGAAAGTCCTCTTCTACTTTTTACCAGTCCATGTTTGTCCTCCAAAATCTGGCTCTGAGCTTTTTTAGGAAGCATTCCACAATTTCTTTCATCCTACGGTTATAATTCTCCTATCCAGGATGGCTAAAACATTTATGCCTTTAGAATGTTCATTATTTTGTATACAGTTCTTTGTCATATTTGGTCATATTGTGTGTATGTATATATGTGTGTATATGTATAATACACAAAACACACAAACATATATATACACATAAACATATATACATAGACACGTGTGTATGTATGATATATACATATATGCATATGTACATGTATATATATTTAATAGGATGGTGGATCTGAGGCTAGAGGGTCCCTCAGAAGCTCTTTAATCCAACCCCATCATTTGTCAGCTGGGGAAACTGAGACCCAGGGAAGGTAAGTGACTAAGTGCTTGAGGCTACACAGATGTGAACCCACAGACGTGGACTTCTTCCAATGACTCACATTTCATGTCCTTTTATTCTCTTCAGCCAAATTGTAAGTGTTTCAATGGGAGACAGAAATTTTTTTGTTCCCCTTCTTATTCCGCAATAGCACCTAATAGTGTTGGGCACTGAGAGAAATGATTATTGTAAACAGAATTTTTTCAGAAACCTATAGGTTATTCAGCCTCTGAAGGATATTGCTGAAATTGAGATCAGATTAACTTTTTAAAAATCTTGTTCAGACCCCATCCAGTGGGGAAGCCCATGGGGAAGACTCAGGTTTGGGTAGAGATAAATTCTTTGATTTCATTGTCCAAGACGGGGGATGATTTGAAAGTACATGACATGATAAAAAAAAAAAAGGCACCTCTCATGATAATATTCATTCTCTCTCATTACTTGTTAACCAATAAGAGTCGATTGCCACCCTCAGGAGCACTTATGCTTCCAAGGGGATATAAGCATGGAGTGGGTTCCATGAAGGATCTTTGGCATTTGAGAGTATCACTGACCCCTTTTATTAATAATATGCTAGCATTATTAACAAAATGATTAATTACCAGAAACTATGTCTCTTGAACTTTTTAAACATCATAGCACATAGTAGGTGCTTAATAAACATGGTTGGCCAGTTAAAGGGGAAAGGAGTCTTCATGGTCATTGGCACTGAGAAAAACACAGACATTTTACTTAGTAACAGAAAGGCCACCTCCATTTACCAGAACTGAGGACTCTCTGTAACAGGACTTATCTTCAGCCCCATATGGCCTTTGCTACAGTTCTCCTAAAAGTCATTTGTGAACCTACTTAGCCCTATCATCTTTAAGAGCTACTAAATATATCTGATGACCTAAGGTTTGCTACCTTGACCTGAGGATACTTTTTAATGGCCCCATGTAATCAAAGGATTACCCATGAGTTGTTAGCATTAAAAAAAAAAGTGATGGAGGAGGGGCCCCCTAGTTGTGGGTTAAACTCCTCTTCATAGCAATGCAGAGAAGATGGAATAGACCTTACAAATAAGGGAGTAGGTAACTGCCTACATGTCTTTATTTAAAAAGTTTTAGGAAAAGTCTTGTTCCTCAAATTTCCTGTCTCAGAGAGTCACATTTTCTAAAATTCCAGAATTCTACAGTCATTCCACTAGGTCTTAAAGGCTTTTTGATCTTTGGGAGACCATATTAAAAAATAACTACTTTGGAGGGATGATAGCACAAGTTCTTTTTTTTTTCAAAATAATATAAATTTATTTATTTAACTTTTTAAATTCATTTTCACAAGATTTTGGGTTCCAAAATTTTCTCCCTATTTGTCCCCTCTCCCCACCCCAGTACACTGAGCATTCTAATTTCGCCTATCACCAATCTGCCTCTCTTCTATCATCCCTCCCTTCTCTTGTCCCCATCTCCTCTTTTGTCCTGTAGGGCCAGATAACTTTCCATTCCCCATTACCTGTATTTCTTATTTCCTAGTAGCAAGAACAATACACAACAGTTGTTCCTAAAACTTTGAGTTCCAACTTCTCCCCATCCCTCCCTCCCCACCCATTCCCTTTGGGAAGGCAGGCAATTCAATATAGGCCATACTGTGTAGTTTTGCAAATGATTTCCATAATAGTCGTGTTGTGTAAGACTAACTATATTTTCCTCCATC
>CM053769.1:153805709-153935077 GCA_028658325.1 Potorous gilbertii | reverse complement strand
TTCTTGGTTTCTCAGAAAGTCATTACCCTCCATCTGTTCCATTCTAATTTTGAGAGAAACTATTTTCTTCAGTGAGCTTTTGAACCTCTTTTTCCACTTGACTAATTCTGCTTTTGAAAGCATTCTTCTCCTCATTGGCTTTTGAACCTCTATTTCCACTTGAGTTAGTCTATTTTTCAAGGTGTTATTTTCTTCAGCATTTTTCTGGGTCTCCTTTATCAAGGTATTGACCCATTTTTCATGCTTTTCTTGCATCTCTCTCATTTCTCTTCTCAGTTTTTCCTCCACCTGTCTAACTTGATTTTCAAAATCCTTTTTGAGCTCTTCCATGGCCTGAGCCCATTGGATATCTATTTCAGATGTTTGGGATATAGAGGCCTTGGCTCCTATGTCTTTACCTGGTGGTAAGCATTGGTCTTCCTTGTCAGAGAGGAAGGGTGGAATCATTTGGTACCTAAGAAAGTAACCTTCTATGGTCTTATTTTTTTTCCCTTTTCTGGGCATTTTCCCAGCCAGTTACTTGACTTCTGAGATTCCTTTCCACACCCCCCTCGCCTGCAGATTTGCTCAGCTAGTGCTTGGGGTCTGAGATTCAAATACTGCTTCCCAGCCTCAGGGCTTTCGGCAGCAGGCCTGGCTTCTATTCAATGGGAGTTTAAGTTCTGGTGGTCAGGTGGGGGCAGGGCCGTCTCCCAGGCTCAGTTCCCTCAGGGGGTTTTATGCAGAGACCTTCTGTAATGGAGCTGCTGCTGAGCTCCTGCCTGCTCTGGGAGCCTCTGGCCACTGCTGCCTCTGCTGCTGCCTCCCGAGGGAGCCTGAGTCATGGAGACACCCCGCTTCCCTCTCAGTCCATCCAGACATCTCTCTTACTGACCTGTGCATCTGTGGGTGGAGGGAACTTCGCGGCCGCTGGAGATTCAGTCCCTGAAGCCTGCTCGGATCTGCTCGCTCCTCTCAGTGCCACGCAGCCAGGGTAGGGCAGGGCTCCACTCCTGTCCGTGTGCGATGGACCTTTGGGATTGATTTTTCAGGGCTCTCTGGAACAGAAATCTCCTTCACCCCATAGCTGTGCGGCTCCACTGTTCCAGAATTTGTTGGGAGTTCTTTTTACAAGAGATCCATGAGCTGTGGGTTCAGAGCTAGCATATATGAGTATTTCTACGCCGCCATCTTGGCTCCGCCCACGATAGCACAAGTTGTTTACAGCTAATATCTTTGTAACAAGGGAATGCCCAAGGATAGCAACATATTTTTAAAAGCAAGTTCATGGCCACCAAGTTAAGAACCCTTGGCCCACAGTGATCTCTTAGGTCCCAACAACCAGTGTCTCCTTGGTAACAGAGATGGAGAAAATCCTTCCCACCTCTCCAATGGGTAACTATCTGCATGCCTTTCCTTCAAGATGGATTTGCATTAGGTCTCTATCCTGGGTCAGGGTGTCCCTGCAGAAAAAAAGTCACATTTTAAAACTTTTCAACTCCCTGGAAATCTCCCTAGATACAATCTTCTTTCAGTTCTCTCAGTACTAACTTACACAAATTCTGGTGCCAAGCCTTCACTCAGCATTGCTGGCATCTTTGTCACATAACTTTGGCCCAGTTTCTGTAGCATAAAAAATCAGGACATTATGACCTTGATGGATTCTTGTCTTATTTAGCAATAATGCATCCTTTGTCTTGGTAAGAGGGCAAAGGTAGAACTTCCTTTATTATCAGTCTTAAAGGGGCATGTCATAGGATCTAGCATTTCCTAAGTTAACAGAGCAAAAGTAGAGTTCAGTGTTTCTAAGTGTTCCATAGTTTAATTTAAAGACACCTAACCCTCCCTGGACTCTCCCTCCTTCCTTTCTGTCTCTGTCTCTCTCTCTCTCCCCATACCAAATTCTGAATGGTAAGGATCATATTAACTCATGGTATTATTTTGGTTTTCAGGTTCAGTAGACATGCTGAATTCTACCGCTTTGAAAAGCTATTAGTTACCTGGAGAATTTCTACCATTTCTTTGCTAGTATAGTGGAATCCTTTGTGGTAGCATTCTTTACAGGCTTTCTGAAAATGGAGGTGTTGTTGAGACCAGACTTTTCACCTCCATGCCTCAAAAACAGTCTAATTCTAGGAGGTGTTGTGCATTTGCACCTAAGGGAAGCTCTATAATTTTGTGGTGCAGTGGATAAAAGCACTGGACCTGGAGTCAGGAAGAACTTTGTTCAAATCCAGCCTCAGAAACTTAGTAGCTGTGTGACCCTGAACAGGTCACTTAATCCTGTTTTCCTCAGTTTCCTCTTATGTAAAATGAACTGGAGAAGGAAATGGCAAACCACTCCAATATCTTTTCTAAGAAAACCCCAAATTGGGGTCACAAAGAGACAGACACAGATGAGCAATAACAAATCCATGGGTAAAACTAGTATCCATGTGATGACAAAACAACTAAAGGAATGCTCCTAGTACCTAGACTAAGAAGGTGTGGTTGAAATCTGCATTATTCCTGGGAGTCTCACATCAGTGAGATCACAGATAGATCAAAACAGTGAATTTGAAGTCAGATCATTTAGGGTCTGGATGAAGCTTTTATTGCTTATCAGCTTTGTGACTCAAGGCATGGCACTTGATTTTTCTGATCTCAGTTTCTTTATCAGTAAAATGAGGATAATGATATTTATACCACCCATATGAGGATAGAGTGAGATGCCATACATGAAAGAGATTTCTAATGCTTGTCCGCTTTGTCTCTGTATTCCCAGTGTCCAGCAGCAGCAATGTGATGCTCCATAGCACAGTCATAAATTATCACTGGTAGAATATCTGTGTTGGAAAGATGTTAGGTGACACAGTGGATAGAGCACTGAACCTGGAGTCAAGAATACCTGAGTCCATATCTTGCCTCAGACACCTACCAATTTGTGTCACTCTGGGCAAGTCATTTACCCTCTGACTGCCTCAGTTTCCTCAAGTATAAGATGGAGATAATATCAGGACCTACCTCCAAAGAGACATATTTGCAAAGAGCTTACCAGAGTATCTGGCACATAGTAAGCAGGTAATAAATAATTGTTCTCTTCCCTTGAAAAAATAGACTTTTATGTTAAGGAATGGTTTGGGATCATTGAAAGTCCTGAACAATTTCTCAAAAAACAATGCAATCTGATATATTTGTCGTTCTTTTCATGACCTTTTCATGATCTTATTTGGGGTTTTCTTGGCAGAGATACTGGAGTGGTTTACCCTTTCCTTCTCTATCTCATTTTACAGATGAGAAAACTGAAGCAAACAGGGTTAAGTGATCTGTCCAAGGTCACATAGCTAATAAGGGTCTGAGGCCAAATTTGAACTTGGATCTTCCTGACACTACCTAATTATACCACACTGACTGCCCTTTGGATGTTCAGTTTTTAGCCAAACAAGACTAATCAATTCTATGTCCCAACAGTTGAGGTTCCCCCAAACTGCACTATCTTATCGCAAAAATTCTGCTTTTGAAATATTGATTACATCATCCTGATTCTCCACCTGACTTATAACGATAAGATAGTATAGACTGGGGAAAACCTCAACCTTTGAGACAGAGAATTGATTAGTCTTGCTTTTTTAATAACTGAACATCCAAGGGACAGTTTAATGTGGTATAGTAGAAAGGGCATAGGAACTATTTTTTCCTCCAAATTTATTTGTTATCAATTTTTAACAATCACTTCCATAAGTTTTAAATTTTCTTCCCCTCTATCCCCCCTCCCTCCCCATGACGGCATCTTATCTTATATGGGCTCTACATATACCTTCTCCTTAAACACATTTTACTTTAGTCATGTTGCATAGAAGAATTGAAAGGAACGGGAGATCTCAAGCATGAGTAAAACTAAACAAAACCAAACATATCAAAAGAGAAAATAGTCTTTCATTCTGTGTTCTGACTCCATAGTTCTTTCTCTGGATGTGGATGACATTTTGCATCATGAGTGATAGGAACTATTTTGTTCCTAATTATCAAGTCATCTTGAGAAAGACACACCCTCTGTGGTCCTTAGTTTCCCCATCTGTAAAATGAGGGAGTTTTGACTAAATCATCTCTAAATTCCCTTTCTAGCCCTGTCATTCTATGAATAGACATTGCTGTTTGGTGAATGCTCGTTCTATGATAAATTCTTGCCTTGCTGACACTTTTCCCATTAAGAAAGTTGGCAAAATCCCAAGTACAGCTGCCAATTCTAAAGTGAATTCTGACCAGCAAATAAGAACTGGATATCTTGAATGGAAGTCATAATTTCTTGTTACAAGATCTTGTAATCTCAGAGTTTGTATTAATGAAGGGAGGAAATGCTGAGAATGATCATCTATAACCCCTCCACTTTTAGGAAAACATACTTGAAAATATTCAGAGATAGGATTGGTGTGACTATGCAGAAGAGGTCTCTGAAAGGGGATTGAGAAGGCGCTAAAACATGCCAGTTTCACAGTAAAACCACAAATGGTCTAGATGAGGAAGAAAAGGGTGAAGCAACTGGAGAAACTATGATGTGGCATTGCTGAAACTTCCGTAATGACCTTGAGTTTTAAAATAACTCATCAAAAGGTGGGAGGAGGAGCATGTGCCATCCGGGGCTGGCTATAAAAGAGAAAAATGGACAGGAGCTGAGTTTGTAAAAAGAGTGTCAGGAAGCAAAGGTGCAGAATGGATTGAGACTTCTGAGAACAGGTCAAAAACACCAAAAGGGACTTTATTGGATCACATTGGGACCAAGAGGAAACTAAGGAGGGAATAGTCTATTGCTTGGGGAGATGTAATATTAGCTGATCACTTTCAAGAATCTTCAAAGTAGAAATAGTAGGACAAACACAGTGGAAGGAAAATTGGAAATCCAAGATTTCCTACTCCTCCCCACCTCCCCCAAAATGGAATGTAGGGAGAGTACTGCTAACTGTCTACACTAAATACATTCAAGTCTCCAGGATTTGATTGTGAAACATGGGAGATACTGGCACAGGACCGCTTAGCATGGCATGCTCACATAAGAAAAGGTGCTATGCCCTTTGAGCAGAGCAGAATTGACACAGCACAAAGTAAACGAAGGATGCACAAATTTGGGATATCCATCCCAAATATTCATATGGACTATCTGTGCCCAACCTGTGGTAGAGCATTCCAAGTTCGTATTGGTCTGATCAACCATAGTTGGACACACTGAAATTTCACTTTACAATGGTGATGTCATTTTGGTCCTCTTCAAAGACAAAGGACAGCAACCAGCCATCCTAGAGAGCCATTTTTTTTATAATGACTTCTTTTTTAAAGAGAAAAGAGTTAGTTTTACAAAACTAACCAACACATCAATTAAGTCTAACAACAAATACAGTATTGTACATCTCTAGTCCCCTTAACCTGGGAAAAAAGGAAGGAGGTTCATTTTCATAATTCTTCTTTGGGCACAAGCACAGTCGTTACAATTGTACAGCATTCAGTTTCATCTTCTTTTGTTTGTTTTTTCCATTTACATTGTTGTAGTCATCATGTATGTTGTTTTTCTACTTCTGTGTACCTCATTTTGCATCAGTTCATATATCTTTTCATGCTTCTCCATAGTTTTCATACTCATCATTTCTTACAGATGTTCCATTAAATTCATGTACCTAGCCATTCAGTCAGTCATCAATTAGCATTTATTAAGAGCTTACTGTGTGCCAGGTAGTGGGCTAAATGCTGGGAATTACAAATCTACAAAGAAAGGCAGTCCCTTCCCCTTGAGGATCTCACAGTCTAATTAGTATCTCATCAGTGGGTATCTAATTGTTTTCTAGGTCTCTATTATTACAAAAAAAATGCTATCAAGCCTATTTTGCTATTTATAAAAACTTTGTTTTTATCGTTGGCTTTTCAGAGGTATAGACTTTTTCATCACTTTCTTAATATAATTCCAAATTGCTTTCCAGAACATGTGGAGCAAGTCTTAGCTCCACCAACTTTGTGTTAACCTGACTTTTTACAACCATTTCAGCACTAAGTATTTTACTCTTTGTCATCTTTGCCAATTGTGGGGGTATGAACTGAAACCTTAGAAGTTGTTTCATTATATTTCTTTTATAGATTTGGAGCAATCTTGTCTATAGTTAACAATACTTTGTAATTCTTCTTTTGAGAACTTGTTCGTATTATTTGACCACATCCATTAGGAAATGTCAAATATAGTTTTTAATCATCTGTCCTAAAGGGGAAAGGCATAGAATAACTAGATGAATTATTTCAGATATGGATTTTAACATTCCCTTCTCCATCTTGCTAAAATAGATAAAAATCTCTTTTTATATGGCATCATTGTGTGATGCTAATCCTCACTGATCTCGTATCTAACACTGAATTCCTAAAATGCCCCCAAGATGGGCATTGACAAAATATTTTAAACTTTTTCCACAGTGAAACCAAACATCCCCTGGGTTTCTGCCTACCCATATCTAGGTGTAGGTGGCTGAGATGAAACTGTTCTGAGCTAATTTTTCCCTTTGTTCCTTGTTTCTCTGAATTGAGTACCTACCACTTGGAAGTCACAGAACTTGGATCTACCTCCAGGGACATTTTGTAGAATTAGGCTTGTTTTCGTGAGTCATTTTGCATATCTATCTTCCCCATCTGGACCATCAGTGAAGTTCTTATTTTCTTCACCTTTTCAAACCACATGATAAAGTTTTTTGTTGTTAAAGTGGTTTTGCTGCTGATCCTTCTAGGTGGCATTTATATAATGCTTTAAGAAATGCATGCCATTTTACAAATATTATTTTACTTGATTCTCATAATAATCCTGGGAGGTACATGCTGTTATTAATCCCATTTTAATATATGAGAAAACTGAGATAGAGCTTAAGTGATTTGCCTAGGGCCACATAGTTAGTAAAGTCAAATTTGAACTCAAATTTCCTTCAAAGTCCAGGGTTCTATCCACTATATACCACCTAGCATTATAATAATTAAAAGAAATTAATGAATAAAATAAAAATTAGTTCTATGATGCTCTAGTGTGTCCATCATATAATCAAATGAGAATGTTTGTAAAGTAATTTGTGCAGTATCTTGCACATAGTAGGTGCCTAATAAATGCTTATTTATTCCAGTTCATCCATTCCATGATCTTGTCAATGCAGATTTTCCTTCCACAGGTATACATTTCAACCCAAACATGTTTTCTTAACCTATGTAGTTCTTCTTCATGTTTTTCCATAGGGAATTCACCCTATGTGCTAGAAACTATTATAAGGAAAATTCTTTCTTTGGGCTTTCACACAAACTCAAGACAAAGAGAATTAAAAGGAATTTGTTAAAAGCATGAAAGTAGCAACATGTTGACAGGCTAATTGATCACTGGAGATCAGAAAGGGATTTGATATGGATTCAGTTTATAATTGATAACTTTCTTAATGAGATATAGACAATTTGGATAGGTCCCTGTCAGTAAAGGGGATGAACCATTATAACTCATCACCTCCCCAAGGTAGCAAGAACATGAGGGCTATGTGATGTTCAACAGGGACAAACAGGTAGGAGGTAACTTGATAACGTGATACATAGAAGACAGTACAAAGCTACAGACTGGGTGACACCTCCTCTGAATGGGAACAGATTTAGTGAAGATTTCTCAGAAATATGGAGTCTTCTCCCTGGAGTGGAGGAGACCTTGGGCCCAGGTTTCCATTCCTTCAGAGTCAGGTGATTTCCATATAAGGCTATGTATGGCTTTAGGACCAATGATTGGATATGACTCACTAACTCCTCAATACGTAATTTGCATATGCACACTCAGTCTGCAGTCCTCACACAGGTCCACCTGATTTGCATAAGTCTTCAATGTTTCATTTGAATATATTTCAATGCATAATTTGAATATAATGATGTGTATTTTCGCGGGCTTTGTAACATCTAGGGGAAGCAGAAAATTTGAACCGGGTTTCAAAAGGGATTGGTTAGATTTCGTGCCTAGAATGTAAGACCTTGCTTCTCAGCCAATGAGAATAATGGTCAGTGGTGGCGGGGAGAGGCGGAATTTTCATGTCAGGGTCTATATAAATTACCATTCTGCTTCTGTAAGGCGCCTCTGTACTCCAGCTTTACTGGTGAAGGGATCATCCGGTTTCTCAGGAAAACTGCATAAAGGAGATTTTTCTGTTTTTACCTTGAGGCACCTCTGAGCAGTCAATTTGACTAAGGGGGGGTTCATGCTTCCCTCTCCCCCACAAGATCAAACAGATCTTCCCAAGTTCCTCTGAAGCTATCCCTTTCATTATTTCTTATTTTCCATTTTATTCATGTGCCATAATTTATTCAGCCATTCCCCAAGTGATTAAATGAAAGGCTACAATTTGTTGAATGGGAGAACGGCTGAACAAACCATGGTCTTTTACTTAAACTTTACACAATACATTCATAATGAAAGTGATGTTTGTGTGTTCATCCCTCATTGGCAAAGAAGACCATGCCATCAGAGAAATGATGACATGACTTGCACTTGACTTTGTTTTGAATGAGGGAGGGCTGTGCAAGGTCACCAGCCTCACTTCTCCAGAGCCATCAGAATCCAGTGACCAGATATTCATCAGGATGACTGGAGGTGACCCAGGATAAACTGGGGGATCTTGGCCCCTTTAGATCAAGGTCTATGCAGATACTCACTTAGGAAGTGAGGTAACACCCATTCATTGACTAGGATATTTAAGAGGTAGCCAGGGCATGGTCCCTTTAATGAGGCAAAGGAAAGAAAGACTTCAGGTTGGGAAGGAAATAGCAACAGTTACTACCAACAATCACTCTGAAGCCTGGAGGGTCCAAAAGAGAGCCTTTAGGCAGAGGGCAGGGCCCCATGGTGTCTAAGCTTCACTGTGCTGTAGGTTTAAAGTTCTGGGGACTGTAAAGGAAGGGGAGGGGAAGGGAGGGAAGGGAAGGGGCCAGAAAAAACCCAAGTCAACTGGGCATCTTTGGCCATCCAAATTTACCTATCTTTGGGAAGAAGAAAGAAGAAAGGAGATCAAAGTGATGGATGCCTTTAATGAACACCTGTATCCCTTTTTAATGCCTTACTGGTTAGTGATAATCAAAGGACTGTTAAACTTGATAGACATGAACAATATTAAATTATCAATAATAGCTTCAATTGATAATATTTTAAAGTATTGAAAGTCCTGATTTTATATTAGTTCTTTTTTGCAGTGTCGAAGAATTAGAAATGGAGGGAGTGCCCATCAATTGCAGAATGGCTGAACAAGTCATGATATATGAATGGAATACTATTGTGCTATAAGACTGATGAAGGGAATGACTTAAGAGAAACCTGAGAAGACTTGTATGAACTGATACAGAGTGAAGTGAGCAGAACTGTGCAATAAAAACAATATTATAAATACAAATAACTGTCGAGACTTGAGAACTCTGATCAACACAATGACAAATCAATTCTAGAGGACTCATTATGAATCACTTATCTCCTGGTAGAAAGATGATTCCAAAATAGGAATTAGTTTTTCCTTGACTATACAGGGTTTTGTTTCTCTTTCTTTCTCAAATGGTTGTGGGAAGATAAGGCAGATTTTCACTGATTAAAAAATTTTTTAAAAAAATTCTTGGTTAAGAATAGGAACTCATTATGGGAATTTATTTCTACTATCCACTTCAGTAAGAATCTTTATTAAATAGTTTGTCAGATGGGGTAGGGAAAAGGCCAATCTTGACTATAGTGTCTTCTTGCATTTTATTGATGTAGAGTTGTGATGCCACTTGTTAAGAAAGTGGAATGCGTAGGATGGTAAATGAAAGAGACAAGCCTTTGTGCGAAAAGAGCATGTAATGATGCTGAAAATGTTAGAAGAGTCAATGAAGGAGTGATGAGCAGAGAATTACTCTGCATGAGAATATTGTGTACAGAGTAAGAACCATGTTTGCAGGGAAGAAAACAACAGAAATTAAGCAAGGTAGGGTTAGCAGGTTTGTGCGCTTGGCCTTGGGTCTCCTCCTTTTAAATGGTTCTTGTGGTATATGGGGAATCATCACAGTGTTGGTGTTGATCTAGGTCACACCTGGTGTTAGTACTGAATCTCCCCTCCTCCTCTACCCCGTGGTATAGCAGCACAGGAAACCAGCTAAAACAGTGCTATCATATCAGAACCTGAGTGATAAGTGTTCATCTGAGTTGTGTCAACAGAGCTTCCTAGTTCCTATTCAGGGAGAAGGAGATCACCTGCAGGAGGAACTCTCCTAATAATTACACCAGGAAATAATAGAAGCAATTCTCTCTTTCCTTACCCCATTGGGTGGTTTGGTACAAAGCCTGGGCTCCCAATCATAGCTGCTATAGGCATTGGATCTGAGGACTGTGATTGTGTCCTTGCCCATTCTCAGGAAACAGCAGGAAGAAATTTGAGTCTTTTTGGAGTTTTAAGTTTTCTCTGATGTAGTTGATTAAGTGCTGAACCTGGATTCAGGAACACCAGAATTAAAATCTAGCCTCAGACACTTACTAATTTGTGATCCTGGACAAGTCACTTGATTTCTCTAACACTCAGTTTCCTCATCCATGAAATGGGTATAATTATAACACCTAGGGCAGCTAGGTGGCACAGTGGATAGAGCATTGGGTTTGAAATCAGGAAGACATCTTCATGAGTTCAAACCCAGTCTCAGAAACCTCAATAACTGTATGACTCTGGGCAAGTCACCTAACCCTTTTTGCCTCAGTTTCTTCATCTGTCAACTGAGCTGGAGAAGGAAATGACAAACTACTCCAGTATGTTTGCCAAGAAATCCCAAAATGGGGTCACAAAGAGTTGGACACAACTGAAACTAATAAAGAGCAATGATACCTACCTCCCAGGGATGTTGTGAGGGTCAAATGAGATAGTATTTGTAAAGCACTTAGCACAGTGTCTGGCACATAGTGGTGGTGGTGCTGGTGGTTGTCCTGTGTTCTTGAAGAGGACCAACATCACATCACTATGATAATGTGAAGTTTCAGTGTCTGACTGTGGTTGATCAGACCCATACGAGCTCAGAATACTTCATCACAAGTCATGCACAGGTAGTCTGTGTAAACATTTGGGGTGGATACTCTAAATTGATGCATCCTCTTTCAATTCTGCTTTGCTTCATAGAGCACAGCATCTTCTCTGATGTGGGCACACTATGCTGAACTGTCCTGTGCCAGTATCTCTCATGTCACATAATCAGTTCCAAATACCATCACCATTACCATCCTCCTCCTCATCGTCATCATTAGTGGTGACTTGGATAAAACTCTGCAAACCTCAAAGCACAATATAAATGCTTTCTATTACTATTAGTCACTTGGATCCAACCCCACACATTTTGAGTGATCAGGCACCAGTACCCTTTGTGATGGAGAAAGTGGGAACGATTGTATTTGACTTGTTTCCTTTTAAATAAATGTTAGTTACCTTTTGTTTTTGTATTGCCCCCAAATTTCCCCATGTCTTTCTCTTCTTTTCCAAACAGCCATCCCTTGTAGCAAAGAATTTACTTGATTACCTTTTAATGAGTTCTTTGGTGGATACAAAAGTTTCACTTTCCAGTCAAAGTTTGGGTCTCCTCTTAGGACACATGCTGCAGCTGTATTGTTAAGTATTGTGGTGAGAGTACCAGAATTGGAGAGAACAGAAGATCCAGCATTCATCGTTCAGTCAGGTCCAACTCTTCATGACCCCATTTGGAGTTTTCTTGGCAAAGACACTGGAGTGGTTTGTCTGTCATTTTACAGATGAGGGAACTGAGGCAAACAGGGTTAAGTGACTTACCGGGGTCACACAGCTAGTAAGCCTCTGAGTCTAGATTTTAACTTAGGTCCTCCTAACCCTAAGCTTGGCACTCTATCTAGCTTCCCATTTAGCTGCCCAAGAGGACCAAGTAACCACTAGCTAAATCAGTACCAGGGTTGGATAAAGAAAGGGAGCTGTTAGATCTAGGCTGCATTTCATTGCTTTTATGGGAGCATGGGATGGAATACATAGTAGCAAGACTTAGAAGGTGAAAGAGAGGTACTTCCAGGGATTGTTAGCCTGGATGCTATTATATAGCCTTGTGGCAAATTTAGTCAGTTATGGAAGTGATTCACACCCAGCTAAACCTTCTGGACCTAGGAGGGGTGTGGCTGTGTCTAAGATCCTAGTGCTTCTTTGGTCTGGAAGGCTCTGTGATCTTTATCTCCCTGTCCCCTCCCTGTGGGTGCTCTCATGCGGAAACTACTCTTAGTACTTCCCCAAAGGCTAGACGTTAGAGGGGAGTAGGTGTGTCAGGCTTCTGGGACTAGAGTTTCTACTTTGTTGAGACCTTGCCAAGTCAGCTTAGTTATCCTTCTGGATAATAACTGTATAGGACTCTGTTCCATTAATTTATAGCTTGTTTGTGATCTTTAGACATGGAGCCACCAATACCATTAGTATAGCTCCTCATTCCCCTTTGTTCCCTAAATTGTATGATGGAAATTGTGCACAGGCTCTGGGAAAAGGCTTTGTGAATTGCTGGTAGTGGTTACAAGATCCTCAGCCCTTTCATTTCATTGTAGATATCCCTCCAGTACCACAAGTGGACACACTGTTCCATCCCACCCACCAACACATACATGTTAAGAGTCAACAAAAGGAAATGTTGGTGTTTGGAAAATGGAATTAGCGTTCCAGGATATATTAGGTGTGAGTGGCTTTGGATGGGAAATTAGTAGGAATTGTTCTTTTTTAGCCATTTTCTTCATTGTTAGATGGTATCATCCTATTGGAAGATTATAGATACATTTAGGGTGAGTTTTTAGCAGTGCCCTACGGTTCCAGTCATAACCCCTGTGACTCCCTGGAAGCAAATTCCCTTTTCTGGCCACCACTCCCCTGTATGTTGCCTTGTCCTACTAGAATCTAAGTATCTTGAAGGCAGGGACTGTCTGATCTTTGGGTTTGTATCTCTAGTGCTCAGCTGAGTGCCTTGCATATAGTAGACATTTATTAAATATTTCATTCACTGTTTCATCAGCTGGGCTACATATACAAAATTTTAAACCACAGTCAATATTAGCACCAGATGGGGCTAATAGTAAATGGGCATCAGATATCTGGTGTTACACCTGAGACTGAGATCTGTATGATATGAAGAGACTCTAGTGGAAGCCATGGAGGCCCTGATAGCTATTGGCTATACTTCCTTGACTGTGATACTGAATAGGGCATTTACCAAGAATGTGTCATTTGAAATAATTCCATTTCAAACCTATGTTTAGTGTGTTCCACAAATAGACTTTGCTTTTCTAAAGAAGATGATTCATTTGTGTGGGCTTTCCATACAGAATGTCTCCAGTTAGGACCTGGAGAAGTTCCTATTTCCTGTCATTGACCTAGTAGCATCCCTAGATCAACTCATGTTTGCATTGGAAGCCAAAGACAGACTAGACACAGATTCAAAGTATGGCAAAGAGTACAGGAGAAAAGCTATCTATGCAGAGCATCTTAAAGACTCCAACAAAAGGACTTCCAGAACCTGTGAGTTACTCCTTTGTCACATGGGCTCTTTAAGCACACGAACTCTGTATGTACTTGTGGGAAAATATATTACAGACCTATGGCTGGGCATATTTTGTCCCAGCTTTACCACTGTGGTAATATAACTCTTTCTAAAAGCTTATTGTCTGGCTCACGAAGGGCTATCAACTGACAGTCATAGTAGGAAGCACATCAGTGGGGGCTCATGAGCCATAGCACTGGAAAAACAACTCCTTAAACCCTCAGGGCTACCCCTAGAGATATAGCAACCATATTCTGAGGACCCAGCTCATCAGTGTGAGGGGTAGTTGGGATAATCATTCCAGAGCATTGCTATAGGATCATTGCTGGTTTACACTAAAGTCTTTTCATGCACTGCAACAGGCCACAAATCTTAATCAAATATGTTAGTATTCCATTCAGAGTACTATGGCCCAATTGCACAAACAGCACCACTTTGATCCAGTGACACTGACTGACCTCCTTGCTGTTCCTCATGCAAGAAACTCCATTTCCCAATTAACTGACTGTCCTCCACGCTCAAAATGCTCTTCTTCCTTATCCCTGCCTTCTGGCTTCCTTGAATTCTCAGCTAAAGTCCCATCTTCTACAAGAACCCTTTCATGGTCCTCCTTAATTTTCATGCCTTCCCTCTGAGTCTACTCACAATTTTTTCTACATATATCATGTTTGCAAGTGGTTGTTTGAATGTTGTCTCCTCCATCAGAGGGTGAAAACCTTGAGAGAACCGACTTTTTTGTTTTTCTTGTATCCCAAGCCGTGTTTGACACATAGCAGGTACTTAATAAATGCTAGTTGACTGACTGACCTCTAACTTAGTGGCAGATCTGGGTCATGCACCTTTCCCACATCCACCTGAATCATCTGTTTTCTGATCTCTGTTTCTGATCTCAATGCCTTTGCTAATACTGCTCCCTGGCCCTGAAATGCCCCTATCCCTG
Source organism: Potorous gilbertii (assembly GCA_028658325.1). Classification (NCBI taxonomy): domain Eukaryota; kingdom Metazoa; phylum Chordata; class Mammalia; order Diprotodontia; family Potoroidae; genus Potorous; species Potorous gilbertii. The sequence continues at coordinate 153,920,610 of CM053769.1, read as the reverse complement.
CCTGTGAAAATGCTGCTCATCTGTTAAAACTGACTTAGACATAACCTCTTTCCACAAAGTTGTTCTTGGTTTCAGCAGGGGGAAATTTTTTACCTTACTTTGTCCTTCACTAACCCTTTATTTGTTCCTCTCTCATACACTCACCTTTCTGCTAAAGACTTGCCCAATGCTTTGTTGTAGTATGGAGGTGATCTTACATTCTTGAAGGCTATTCTGTTGTAGCCCAAGCATGTCCAACCTAGCTGGGGAGGCTGCAAGTGCTGACTCTGATGGATTGTAAATCAGTCATTGGAGGACCAGATTAGGTCAGGTTAGAAGCTTATCACCATGCTGATGAATTCTTTTCTCAATGGCAACTCTTGAAAATCACAGTGATAGAGGAGTTGTGATCTGTTTGGGTAGGGGGAATACCCTCACTATAGATCCTAGAAAATGCACGCACCTTTCATGTTGTGTTTCATGTTAGTATTATTTGTGTATAAGTGGTCTCTTCTATTAAGTTTATTGAGGAACTGTTCCTTTCTTTTATTGCCTAGAATACTGCTTTGCACATAGTGGAAGTTAATGAATGTGGAAGGAAGGAAGGGAAGAAAGAAGAAGAAAAGAAAGGAAGGAAGGAAGAAGTAAAGAAAAAAATAAAGGAAAGAAGAACGAGGAGGGAGGGAGGAGAGAAGAAAGGGAGGGTGAGAAGGGGAAAAACAGAAGAAATAAGGAAGGGAGGGAGGAGAAATAGAAGGAGGAGAGTGTTGTGATGCCCTCTGGTTCTGAAAAATGTATAAATACTCTGAGGTTTTACTCCGGGACTTACTCATTGGAAGTATTTGTTTGGCCACATAAGAATCTAGGCAGCCATTAAGGAGCTCCCCCTCTTTGAAAACCCAGATGTTGGTGTTTCTCTCTCTAGTAACTATGTTTGACAGTTGCATCTGTCTGTTGATCTGTGATGTATGTATTGTGTATCATTAGACAGTTGGAAGCCCTGTCTGTTGATCTTTATTTCTTTGTTTGTATTCTCTCTGAATTTCAAGGTGCTGACTTTTTCTCCTGAACTAAGTAAATGATATATGTGCTTGATGAAAGTGATTGTTGACCCCTCAAAAGTTGTTTTCCTTTTAAAAAAGCAGATCTAAGAACCTGTGATAGCAGGCCCTCCTGTGTATGTTGGGGTGCTTGCTTTTGTGTTCACTTTAACCTGAGTCTCAGTTTCCTTATTTATAAAATGGGTATAATAATTACCATAGTATTTGCTTGTTGTGCAAGTCACTTAATCCCATTTGCCTCACTTTCCCCTTCTATAAAATGAGATGGAGAAGGACGTGGCAAACCACTCCAGCATCTTTGGCAAGAAAACCCTAAATTAGAATTAGATACAATTGAACAACAAGGGTCATTTTTATCCCTATTTCATACATGAAAGAATTAAAGTCACATGCCCCAAGTCATTCAATCATAACTCAAAAACAGGGTTTTTAATTCTAAAACCAGTGCACCATCCTCACTGCCCTGTAGCCTATCTATTAATGGCTCTTATAACAAACTAGGATATTTGCATAGTAAGGAAGCGGCACCAAGAAGAGAAGAATCCCTGGTTTTCAGAATACCTCTACTCCTGATTCTACCTTCCCATCAGCAATTCATACTCTCTCCCTCTTGAAATTAATTTGTAAAATTTTGCATGTATTTTCCATTTACTTATCTGTTTTCATGTTAATCCTTCCCATAGAGTATAAGATTTATGGGGACAGGGATTGTTTTGCTTTTTCTTTATATTTTCCCCAGTGCCTATCACAGTACCTGGCACACCATTAAGTAGGGACTTAATATCTGAATTATTTCAAAGGGTTGTTGTGAGGATCAATTGACGTAACCTACTTCACAAATCATAGCATACTGTATAAAAGTCATCAGTGTGAGATAGAGCAGAGGTGACTGACATACAGCCTGAAGGCCTCATGGCCTCATGCCTTCTTGGCGACATTCAACCTGAGACTGAAACAGATTAAAATGTAATAGGAAAATATTTAACAAAATAAACAAATACACAATAGAACACAGATAATATCAGTATGGGGTTTTCTAAGTCAATATGCTTCCCACAGGAATTTTTATGTGTAGTTTAATGACCTCTGTTTCTATTTGAGATTGATGACAACAACACTGGCCTAGTAGAAGACAGAATTTATTGTTGTTCAGTCATTTCAGTTGTGTCTGACTCTTCATGACCTCTTTTGGGGTTTTCTTGGCAAAGATACTGGAGTGGTTTGTCATTTCCTTCTCCAGCTCATTTTACAAATAAGGAAACTGAGGCAAACAGGGTGAGGTGACTTGCCCAGGGTCTCATGGCTAGTAAGTGTTTACTAGGACAGAGAGTCATCCTTAATTGAAAGGAAGACATAAAATTCTGTTTCTAACAAATATATTTTTGTGTCTCTCAGAGAGTGATTCATCTTTTCAGGGCTTTGGGTAGTTCTCTCTATATTGCATAGAAGATGTCAATCTGTATTGGCCAAGGAAGATCTTCACTGAGATCCCTCTAAACCAGGGGCGAGAAACATGCGGCCTCAAGGCCACACGTAGCCTTCTAGGCTTGGGTGCAGCCTTTTTTGACTGAGTCCAAGTTTTACAGAACAAATTCTTTTATTAAGGAGATTTGTTCTGTGAAGTTTGGATTCAAAGGACCACACTTGAGGACCTAGAGGGCCACATGTGGCCTTGAGGCCACAGGTTCCCACCCCTACAACCAGTGAAATCTCAGGTCTAATCCCTCATCTTTATGCTTTTACGGGCTTAACTTGCTTTCTGTAGGTAGTTTACACAGTCCTATCCAGTCAGAATTTGTAGGCATACGTTTAACATTCTTATGTGAATATTTGCAAGAATGATTTACCATTTTATCAAGTCCTTTTGGTATCTCCCATTCATCTGAAACTTCAGCAAAAGCACTGTGCTGAGAAAGCAATCAGGCAAATGAACTTTTAGTATTACTTCCTCTTTCTGTGCACTTTTTGGTGGGTTGATAAAAGCAACTGATACCATCTCACAGATCAGGCTTTCCAGACTGAGAACAAGTTACTGTGATAACACCATCTTTCCTCATTACTAGTCTTTATCAGAAGAAGTTAATTTAACGATATGTGAAAAGTTGATTTGGTGCTATCTTTAGTACTCATTGCAATCTATGCTGTGAGAACTAAGCACTTTCGATATTGATATATTCAATGAGTGACTTTGGAACGCTTATGAATTGCTTTTTTTTTTAACTTAACCACCTCCCCTCCCCCACTTGTTGGGTTCATTAAGGCTTATTTCAGCATACATGTGTCAGTCAAGTTGGCTGAACAAAACCTGATCATTGAAAGAAGTATTCAGAGCCTGGTGGAATCCTGGAACTAGGCGGGAAGATTTCTGTAGCCATTTCATAATATTGATGAGGTACACATAAAATCAAAGGATTTAAAATTGGACAGGATTTTAGAACACATTTCTGTCATTCTGTTGCTGCTCTTGTTTAGTCATTCAGTTATATCTGACTCTTCATGATCCCATGGACCACATTGTCCATGGGGTTTTCTTGGCAAGGCTCTTGGAGTGGTTTTCCATTTCTTTCTCCAGTGTATTAAGGCAAACAGGGGTTAAGTGACTTGCCCAAAGCTAGTAAGTGTCTGAGAACAGATTTGAACTCAAATCTTCCTGACCCCAGACCCTCTATTCTCTGAGCCACCTAGCTGCCTTCTCCTCAGTTTGGAGATAAAAGATATGAAACCCACAGAGAATATATTTAGTAAGTATCTACAATGTCAGTCAGTCAACAACCGTTAATTAAGATTCTACTATTTGCCAGGCACTGTGCTAAGTGCTAGGGATACAGAAAGGTAAAAGACAGTCCCTGCCTTTGATTAACTTATAATCCAATGGAGGAGATACCATGAAAATGAATATATACAAACTATCTATATATAGGATAAGTTGGAAATAACCAGTTAAGGGAAGGCAATAGAATTTAAGGGGGATGAGGAAAGTTTTCCTCTACAAGTGGGATTTTAGCTGGGTCTTGAAGGAAGACAGGAAGCAGAGACAACTAGGGAGAACATTCCAGGCATGGGGGCAGCAGCGAGAATGCCTGGAAGTTGAGAGATGTAGGATCTTATTCAAGAAACTGAGAGGAAGCCAATGCTACAGGACTGCAGAGTGTATGTATGTAAGAGTGGGGAGAAAAGGAGTAGGTGATAAGGGGTAAGACGAAGGGAAAGGTGAAGGGCTTTGTTAAACAAGATTTTATATTTGATCCTGGAGGTGATAGGGAGTCACTTGAGTTTGCTGAGTAAGGAGGAGGTGACCTGGTCAGACCTGTGGGATTATCAGCTCTAACAAAGAGTCATTCTGAGCTGGGGAAGCATCTAGATGTTTTATTGATGGTTAGGAACCATTCATCAAGGTACTCCCTGTTGACAATTACCCAAAACATAGGCAGAATGTCCATGGCAAAATAATCAGCCTCTGTGAATCTGACCTTTCAAATCCTAACCCTAAAGAGGTGGCAAATATACACTGGTAACAACATAAGCAGAGGGGATCATTTCTCATAGAAAGGGTTTCTAGAGTCCAGTGAGAAGACCAAAAGATTGTAGAAAGCTCTCTTTGTCTGCTTCAGAGAGTACCTCCTGGGCTCTCTGAATTGAAGCCTGTTATGGTTTCATCAATGAGTCTATCTTAGTTTTCACCTTGGAGTTTTTCAAAGGCAGTTAGATGAAGCAGTAGATAAAGCACTGGGTCCAGGCACTTGGTACTTGGTGTTGTGGGCTTAGAACAACGCCTGGCATGTGTTGGATCCTGCTTAAATGCCTGTTCTATTACCTTCCCCTCCTTTTTTTAGATCCAGAAAATCAGCATCTAAGTTATACAACATTGAACAGTAGCCATGTTGTATTTCCCTATATTACCCATATTGTGAGCATTCTATTATACTATGTATAATTTTGGATTAATTGTCCTTCACAGCCATGTCCTTAACATTCATGCTCAGTTGACATGCTAAAAACTGTTCTATGATTTTCTCCTTTTTTCATTTTCTCTGCTTCTTTCCTTGTTTTATTTATATTTTCGGATGTTTGATAGATTTTATTTAATAATTTTCCGTTAGTTCCAGTTTTTGACAGAAATATTGCAGTTTCTTTAGCCTTGTGGTTCTTTTACTTCCTTATTAAAAAAAAAAAAAACAACCTGAACCCTTAAGTGCTTAAAATGCTTAAACTAATGTAGCCAGCAAATAAAGAAAATATATTTAATATTGCTCCCTAGATGCAAGGGGCAATAATTGCAAATGGTAACAAAATGTGCATTTCAGCTTTCATTTATTCAGAATCACTTCTTAGCCTGATCACCAGTACTTAGCCTAGCTTCTGGAACTTTGTAGGTGTTTAATAAATGTTTATTAACTGACTTCTGGTATAACGATTACTGACAAATTAGGATAAAGTGAGAAAACTTGCTGAGGTTAGTATCATGCAAGGGACAAAACAGATATGTAGGAAGATAGCTCGTGAAATAGTGTACCACTGTGGTTTCAGTTGACTCCATAGTAATCTAATAGCTTTCTTTTCACTTCCTTCATGGGTGCAGTGTATTGGAACAATGACTTTTTTTCTTTTTTTTACCAGTATTAATCGAAAGAAGTTGATATTCAGGGCTGCAGTGTATTGGAACAGTGACTTTTTTTAAATTTATTTTTTTTTTAGCATTACTAATAGAAAGAAGTTGATACTCAGGGATATAGTATATGAAACAGTGACTTTTTTTAGTGTTACTAATAGAAAGAAGTTGATATTCAGGGCTGTATTTTTTAGCATTACTAGTAGAAATAAATTAATATTCAGGAGTGCAGAGTATTAGAGCAGTGACTTTTTTTTAATGTTACCCATCAAAATAAATTAACAGTGTTATTTTGAGTAATAGTCTCATGAATATTTCTTGATCTTTGTCAAACGAGGAAAGTAAGGGAGATTTTCTGAGAGATTGTACCTTAGGTTTAAGAAAAAGTCATGAAGATATCCTCATGTTTGTGTATTTATTCTTTGTTCCAAACAGGACAGGATGTTAAATTCTCAGAACAAATCTCTCCTGCTTTCATCCTCAGGAGATAAGATTCATAAATAAATGGTATATTTAGAGATTTTACATGACCTTTGGATGCATTAAGGGAAAAGATAGGAATCTTGTACACACATCAAAATAAAAATGGCTTTGGATCACAGATTTAGAGTTGGAAGAATACTCAGAGGTTCTTAACTTTTTTGAATCTTGAGTAGTGTAGTAAAGCCTTGGGTTCCTTCTCAGAATGTTTTTACATGCATAAAATAAAATACATTACAAAGGAAACCAATTATATTGAAAATCGGCAATCAAAATAGTTTTTTAAAAAACCAAGAAGTTCATGGATCTCATGTTAAAAACTCCTATTTAATGTCATTGAGTCCAAGCCACTCATTTTACATTTGAGAAAACTGAGACCTAGAGAAGTGGGTTATTGTGAGGAATAAAGGATGTAATTATATATGTATGTGTCTATACACACAAACATACACACATATAAAGTATCTTACAGACCTTATACGAATGTTATTATAATTATACTAATAATTTTTAGACTTATTAAGTGATTTGCCCAAGGTCACTTAAGATGCAGAGCTGGGACTCAAACTCAGATTCTTTGACTCTAAATTTAGAAATCTTCTGCGATGAAAGCTTTATTTCTAGTCGTCATTTGATACAGAGATCAGACAAGTTTACTCATTTCCAAAGTGATCACTGAGCCTTATGCTGTACATAATGAAGTTTGTAAGTAACATTCAATAGAATAAACAATAACAAGTCTCAGTTTAAGTACCTGGTTGGTTAGGGGAGAGAAAGACAGTGATGAAAAATCAGCTTCTTCTCAGAAACTTACATTTGACAAATGGACTAGGACATTTCTAATGTTTTCCTTTACACATGTTAACTTTGCCCAAAGGATACTAAAGGAGCAAAAAAAATCTTCTTATTATATTTTATATATATATATATATATATATATATAATTATATGTATTATAAATGTGTTGACTTGCCCATAGAAGGACAACTATATGTGTCCTGACATAAAACAGAGAAATATAGTATTATACTGTACTTCATAGAATTATAGGATCATAAGATCATAGATTTAGACTTGGAAAGAACCCCAGGGATAGGGAGCCCAGCTTCTCTTTTTCAGAGGAGAAAACTGAAGTTCAAAGTGGTTGAGTGATTTGTTCAAAATCATTTAAAATCTATTCAGTCCATAGGCGAGAATACGGATTTTTGCCGTAATATCAATTTTAGCAATTAGCGTCTATCTTGTACCTTAAAACTTCCAGAACACATCACAAATATCTCATTTTATCCCTACAACAAGTAAGTATTATTATCTCCACTTTACAGATTTGGAAACTGAGGCAGACAGAGAGGTGAAAGTGATGGAACATGAAGCTGATAAGTGTGTGACTCCGAACTGGAACTCAGGTCTTCTGGACTCCAGGTCCAGCCTGCTATCTACTATACCACCATATAGTTGCCTCAATGATCAGAGCAGTAAGTAACAATCCAAAACATTTCAATGAATGAATGAATTTCAAATCAATAATTTTTATTAGATATCTCTTATATTTATGGCACCATACTAAAATATTGAGACATACAAGCAAAGTGAGCTCGGACTTCATTTAATGAGTCATTCTTAATTCTAAAAATGTGGGTGTCCACACTTAAATTGGGCAGGAAGTCACCAGTCTTGTTGCAAGTCCCAGCTATGTGTGACATTGAGAAAGCCTCTTTGTTTCTCTGGGGTCAGATTTCCTCTTTTGTAAAATGAAGGAGTTGAACTCATTAGATTATCCCTAAGATCCTTTCCAGTAAAGTCATATAAACTAAAAATAGAAATTTTTTAAAGAGGAAAAATACAGAATTTTTTTTTAAAAAGACTTGATTTCATTGGTTAAATGATATTTACTACTGATGATAGCATATTCCAAAATACAGAACATTCATTAACAAGTATTTTCTCTTTTTCAGATTCAGGAGAGTATGAACTGTTTACTCTTCTAGACTTCTGTCTAAGTTGCCTAACCCTTTTCTTCCTGTAGACTCCTTCCTGTCTCTATTGCTTTCAGATAGCTCACTGTTCAATCGGTTGTACCATATGATAGAGAGAAAATGATGTATATGCAGATTCTCATCCCCAGTGGGCTTTCCCAGAGCAGAGATGATACCGCATAGTAGAATACCCTTACCAGCTTCCATGACCTCTTGGTTCATGGTCATTCTGTAGCCACATGGTGATCCTGTGTCTGGTGTAGGGGTGAAGCACTTACACTCTCCTGATTGTATAAAAGTACTTAAAAATACCTAGGCACCTTATTGGATGGGGTCCAAGGTAGTGGTGGTGGTGGTGGGTCAGGCAATTGAGGCATTGCAGGGAGTTGAGTCATTGGATTTATATCATTATAAAATAGAACTTTTAATATCTATATGTAAAAAATCTCCAATAGTAATATCTCCAGTGCTAAACAAAGAATAGATAATATCACATGAAGTATTTTCATTCAAAAAAGTGACTGAAAATACATGATCAACTACTAATCCATAGGCTTACTTTTTTATCTTTATAAAAATCTTTAGGAGAGCTATTATATCTGATCTACATAGCTTATTGATTACCTTCCCATTACTCTTTGGGAATATACCAGATAATGAGTCAACTCTATATTTTAATGATTTTCCTTGGGGTTGTACTATTGGGTAACATTCAGATCCAGAGTTAACGACAACAAAAAAGTCCAACCCTTCTCTTTACGGACCAGGTTCCACCAGGACTAGTCTACACATGTGAGTCCAGACTTCAGGCCCCTCTAGTGTGACAAGATAACTGAAGGCCTCAGCCATTGGCTTCAGCAGAGATTCTGTGTGCATTGTAACATGTGGATTGACTATGCATAGAGGGAACAAGCAAGCTTTCACAAGCTTTCTTCTACCAAGCATCTTTATAGTCATACACCTAATGAAGAAATAAAAACGATTTCAGATTTTGATATTATCTGTTGATTTTTTAAAAAAAAAATTAAGGAATCTCTTCCTCAAACTCAGTATTTCCTGTGCATATGATAAAATTATAAAAAGATCAGATCTTGGAAGTCTTTGGAACGCTAAATATCTGGTACAGCTAACATTTATGTAGCATTTACAATGTGCCAGGCACTACACTAAGTGCTTTACAATTATAATTTCATGTGATTCTCACAACAATCCTAGGATGTAGGTGCTATTATTATTTTCATTTAATGGTTGAGGAAAGTGAGACTAAGTGACTTGCCCAGAATCAAGCATCTAATAAGAATCCAAGGCCCAGAATCAAACATCTAATAAGAATCCAAGGCCCAGAATCAAACATCTAATAAGAATCCAAGGTCTTCCTGACTCCAGGCCCAGGACTGTACCCATTCTGCTTGTCTAGCTGTCCCTAAATAAAAATACAGTACAAAGTAGATAATGTTAATTTGTGGTTTTTTAAGTCACTGTGTAGCCTGCAGGGATATGTTTCTGAGTTTGGCACTACTACTTTATTGTATCTGTATAGGATATATACTTCTCTTCCATATCAGTATGGATCTATATCCATACATTCCATAGAGACCTATGCTCACCTGTGTTATTCATTGTCATGGAGGAAGTCTCACACTGAATGCAAAAAGAAAGGTTATTCCTTTTGGGGAATGGGTCTCTAAATGGCGAGAGTCTCTAAATGTGTCTCTTTTCAAATGATGTCCCATTTCCTAACACATAAGTTTTTCAGCAATGTCATTGTTAGGCTTATGAATATCATGATGTATCATGAGTATCTTCCCTCTAGGGAAATGGTACCAATAATCCTCCATGCTATATACATATCTATCCTTGTTATATATGTGGTTCTAACAATTCAGTTCAATTCTTTGCTCAGTTTCTTCATATGTAAAACATGCAATGTGGTACAATGGATAGAGTACCTGGCCCGGAGTTGGCAAAACCTGAATTCAAATTTGGTCTCAGACATTTACTAATTGTGTGACCCTGGACAAGTCACTTAACCTTGTTTGCCTCAGTTTCCTCATCTGTAAAATGAGCTGAAGAAGGAAACAGTAAACCACTCTAGTATCTTTGCCAAAAAAGCCCCAGATGGGGACATAAAGAGTTGGACATGACTGAAATGACTGAACAACAAGAAAACATGTAAATTATGTAAAATTGTAAATATGTGTAATATATATAAAGTATGTATCATTACATATTTATACATGTAAAACTTATATCATATATAAATATGTAAAATTTTTCATATGTACAAATAATATTTATGCCATCTATCCTTGGGGATTGTTATGAAGAAAAAACCTTGCAACCCTTGAAAGATCACAAAAATGTGAATTACTACCACTGATATTTACCAGAATCACCCTAATCTTCCTCTACCCATCCATCACCATTGCTACTATCTTAGTCAAGTAATTTCACAGTGTAATGTCCAGTAAGAGTCCAGTCCTTACAACGTGCTGACTTTAGAGCTTCCTGGTGGGCTTGCGGAATATTTCCTGCCAGGTTTCAATTCTTGGGGAAAGCCTTCTTCCAGCCTGGAGTGATTGAGGTGGGGGGAGGAGGTGAGGAGGAACCTTCTGGGTGGCAGAGAGTTGGAGGAGCTGAGGATTTAGTCTGCCAGAATCAGAACTGCGTTTGCATATAAAAGCATTGACAGATACATCCCTTCCCCAGCCTTTTTTGCTCTTTTCCTTTCTGGCTGTAGAATGAATCAAGAATCGTTAGAGATAGGGGCAGCAGCTGCCTTATCCCCATCTGTTGTTGTCAATATGTTTATGAACACATGACATTTGCTGTTTCTTTTGTGTTTATTCTTTGCTGATCTTAGGTGAACCAGTATTTAGAGACATTTTCCCTCATTCCCAACTGGGGGTGGTAGCAGAGTCCACCAGATGCACCAGTGGCAGTGGTCAACAAGTGAGAAGAACCTACAGATGGAGGTGGGAAAGAAGCTTTAGGGATCTCACAGAAGGAAGTGCTGTCGAGGGCAATGACCTGGGGAACAGAGGGCTGCTTCTGAGGGGACTTCCATGATGACTCCACAAAGAGAGAAGAGGGCTCCCTGAGCCAAGAGTTTAGAGGTGCCTCTCCATCCTAGATATGGTCTACATGGGAGCCTGATCACCTGCTGAGTAGCAATGTGTTCTCCCCAGAGACCTGATGTGTATGAATCCCCTAGCTTGGGGAGACTTGAAATGACTCTTCTTGCTGTATCTTCTTAGTGAATTTCCTTTCGTAAAAGCTAATTTATGCCAGTCGGTTCATTGGCATTGGGAAGCATGTCAAATGGGAGCGTGAGTGACAGGAACTCCATTCCTACCTCTGGAACTCTGAGGGGAGAAGCAGTCAATTGTTCTCTATGGGAACCAACCTACCAGTGCCAATGGGAACTGGGGAGACTGAGCCCAGAAGAGCAGTACAGTAGTGTCACAGAACCCTGCCTCTTGTCTTCAGTTTTCATGTTTATAAAATAAAATTTGGATGAGATGATCTTCAAGGTCTCTTCTAGTATAAATGTGTATGACACTATTCAGTCTTCCATATTTCCTCTGAGTCAGGAAAAAAATTTTTTTAGCTAGGTCAGGAAAGATAGTCTGGTATCCAGGCAGTCAATCAGTCAAAGAGTATTTATCAAGTATCTACTGTTTTCCAGGTAATGACAACCAGGGTTACATAAGACACTTGAGATAATTTGGAGATATGTCAGCCCTCTAGTTAAGCAGGGTCTGGCCTACCACATTCAAATTTATGATTGTAGTAGCTAACTTTAATGTAATGTGAGACTTAAAGGCATTTTACGCATATGTTAGCTATAATCCTTTCTCCCTATGTATCCTCTCAAATAATTTTTATTGTATCTGCAAAAAAAAGTATGCAGATATTACTAGATTACTCGTGAATCTCTAAAACAGACTGAAGATCATACCCTAATAAACCCTCCTTCTGTTTGAGTTGTGGTTACTAATTTACTTAAATATCATTGAAGAATTAAGTGTTAACACAGTTGGTTTAGATGAGTCATTTTCAAAATGTGATCAGGAAATGGCTATTTACAAGGGTCCTCCATGTGGTCTGTGGTATAGGTATCTTACTGGACTCATAATTATGTTTGTTTTGCTATAAATTAATAGCTTATTTATGATTTCATTCTTTTTATAGTATCAAGAAGGGTTTTTCACAGTGGCTAATGGAAATTTTACTTTGGCAAAAGGGGTTCTATGACTGCCTCCTCCTCCAGTCTCCTGGGCAAGATAGCTCACTTCATACCTATGGTCCATACACTTTCTGACTCTGATGCTTCTTGAGTAGATATGATGCACTAAATTCTAAGGAAATATCCCTTTGCCAAAGGAAAACTCCTAGGGTTACAAATTATACTCTGCACAAACCCAAAACCCATATGGCAAATATGCACAGTTAAGCAAAACAAATAATATATTGGCCTTTCAAAAATAGATATTTCTTTCTTCACTTGCCTCTGTTAGGAGGAGGGTAGTATGCTTCATCATGGGTCCACTGATGGGTTAAAATTCTAAAATTTCAAAGTCGCTTTTATTTATAGTGTTATTATATAAATTGTTCTCCTTGTATAAAGTCTTCTCCTTACTATGCATCAGTTCATGTGAATTTTTCCAGGGTTCTCTGAAACTGTGATGTTGGGATGGGTGGGAAGGAACAATAACTTTCCTTTTTCATTCCCTTTAGGAATATTTATTCCCTTGGGAAAGCATAAAGTGGTGAACATTATCCATTGTTGGAACAGTTCTGCTACTAGGCAAGTGTGCCACTTCTTGGAGTTTTATAATGGGAATGTGTTTCCTTTTCAGTCATGAAAATTGAATGGGGATGAAGAGATAAGATTCTTCATGGGAGATGAGGCACAGGATCTATTTTTGGTTGGGACATAACGAGTCAATTTTGGGATAAATTTATGCAATACTATAGGCAAATTATTTTTTCATTTCACTCCTAGACTAAACTAAGAGAAACCTGAGCCAAGGTTGGGGTGGGTGGACATGGCACTGGAGAAGAAGGTAGCTGTACACTTTGGTAAACCTCCTAACCCATCTGCTTGCTGTTGTGTTTGTCCTTCGTTCTCAAAGATGACCATCACATCAAGATGATGGCATGGCTTGCAGTTGACTTTGATGTGAGTGAGGGAGGGCTGTGCAAGGTCACCAGCCTCACTTTCTTCTCCTGAGCCATCTGGGTCCAGTGGCCTGATATTCACCAGGATGACTGGAGATGGCCCAGGATGCAATGGGAGACCCTGGCCCTTTCAGGCTAAGATCTTATCACCTTCTCACTTTGAGTGGGATACATCCATTCAATAATTCAGTAATAATAATTAGAAATACCCTTGCGGAGGGTATTTAGCTAGCCTCCCTAATCTATATGTAAGGATTAAGCAACTCTTCCTACTTTGCAGTTAGGTTATAGTCTCATATCCCATTATCCTAGAGATCCAATCCTCTACAAATATATGTATGCATATAGTGGGTTTTGAAAATTACGTAAGAGTGGCTTAGTTGCTAAACATCATTATATGGTCAAAAGAGCCCCATACTTGATGTCAGGAGAACATTGCCACTTACAACATTCTGACCATGATGTAAATAATTTAACCTCCCTGACCTTTTATTTTCTGATATATAAAATAGAGATTATTACATTATTACAGTACATATCTCATAGGGCTGTTGAAGGAAGCATTCTCTAAACCATAAAGCACTATAAAATGGAAGTTATTATTTTAGACATTTCTAACAATAGTTTGCAATGGGTGGCTTTTTTTGTGTGTGTATGTGGGTGGGAGGAGCAGAAATGATACAAAAAAATTTTAATTAGTGAAAATGATGTTGTGTAAGTCTAGAAAAACCTCTTTGATCTTTTGGGGCAGCCTTCTGTTGGAGCAAATGACCTCTGCCTTAGATATGCACTTCACCTTCAACTCACACCCCCTTTTATTCTTCTCTGAAAGCATCCATTTTTCTTTGCTCTAGGCTTATATAGGAGTGGAAGAAGAGTATGTAGTGAAGATGATGATTCTCTTGGTCATTCTCTGCTATCTCCTTGCTTATGACATCACAGATGGGAGACCATTCAGATGTGACTGAGTGTGAGATCTTGTCCCCTTCCTATGAAACCTGGGGCCTTTACCTGAATCATTGAGATGCCTTAGATGCAGAGATAAGACTCCAGTCGTCTCATGTTGATTAGGAGGCGTGGTGTAGAGCTGGTGAAATTGAACTCTTCTCCCAAGCAAAGGGGATCTTCACCAAAAGACAATCACTAACCAGATTCTTCTTCCCAAAGATTGTGGCATCTGATCTGTTCTCCTCTCTGTGTTCTCTTGCACTTGATGCTCCCACTCATTATTTCCAACCCTGGGGATTCACTTTAGGACTTGGGCTTTTCTTTATTTGGGGTAAAATGTGATATAATAAAAACATAGCATCCTATGCATTACTGACCTGTCTCATTCTTTTGTGAAATCTCTAAGTCCCCAAACTGCTGAATTGGACTGGGATGACTGTTTTAGGAAGCCAATTCTTTCCAGATGATGAAAATGGAAGACACTTGCAGAGACATCCCTCATATTCCTTCCTCATCTCATATTATGAAGATGCCTTTTTAACTATCTGTTCCTTAACTCCTGACTCAAATGAAAAGATGGTCCTTCTCCTTGCCAAGGCAAACCCCTCTACATTCATAAGTGATCTCATTGTATCCCATCTTCCCCAGCAAACTGGCCTCCTACAATCCCCATTCCATTAGTTTTCAGTTGTCTACTGGTTGCTTGCCTCCTGCCTATAATCAAGCCTGTGTCTCCACCAGTCTCCAATAACCCTCATTTTATTCATCCATCCTTAACAGGGATCATCTTATATCTCTCCTTCCTTTTGAGGTTTAACTCTTTGAGAAGACCATCTACAGTCAATGTTGCCCCTTCATTTCTGCTCACTGTCTTCGTGACCCTGCAATTTGATGTCTGACTTCCATCATTTAACTGACACTGCTCTTTCCAAAGCTACCAATGATCTTCTACCAGCTAAATCTAAAAACTTTTACTTATTCCTCATGTGTGTTTACTCTGCCCTGTCAGTTACCCTCTTCTTAACACTCTCGTTTCCTTAGGTTTTAAGACACTGCTCTCTTCTGGTTCTCTCCCTACCTATCTGACTGCCCTCTCAGTCCCCTTTAGTGGATATTCATCCAAATCAAGCCCCCTAACTATGGGTGTGCTCCAAGACTCTGTCCTGGCCCTTTCTCTTTTATCTTTACTATGTCCCTTGGCAATCTCATCAGCTTCCATTGATCAGGCAGCAAGGTGGCACAGGGGATAGAGTACTGAGCTTAGAGTCAGGAAAATTCATCTTTGTAAGTTCAAATCTGGCCTCAGAAACTTACTAGCTGTGTCACCCTAGGCAAGTCACTTCACTGTTTGCCTCAGTTTCCTCATATGTAAAATGAGTTGGAGAAGGAAATGGCAAATCATTCTAATATCTCTGCCAACAAAACCCCAAATGGGGCCATGAAGAATCAGCCATGACTGAGTAACAATAAATGCATATGATTCTCAGATCTTTCTATCCATCACTAACCTCTCTCCTGATCTCTAGCCTCATATCTCCAACTACATATTGAACATCTTAAGCTAGATATCTTATAGACATCTCAAATTCAAAATGTCCAAAACTGAACTCATTTTCTTTCTTCCCGAACTTTCCCCTATTCCTAATTTCCCTAATACCATTGAGGGTACCATCATTCTCCCAGTCTCCCAGGCTGTCATTGTGTTGCCAAGCCCTGTAGATTCTACCTTTGCAGTATTTCTTATATCTGCCCTCTACTATCATCACCTAATGTCTAGTCTATTTACAATGGCCTCCTGGTTAATGTCCCGGTCTCAAGTTTCTCTCTATTGCAGTTCATCTTTCACTCATCTGTCAATCAGTCAACTTGCATTTATTAATCACTTACTATATACCCAGGAACTGTGCTAAGTGTTGGGGATACAAAGAAAGGGAAAAACCCACACACAGTAGAAACACTGTTCCAATGGAGCCCCCCCTCCCCCCTCCAAAAAACTCAATCCCAAATGAAAATGAAAAAACAGTCTTTGTTCTCAAGTTCATAGTCTAATGGAGGAATTCACATCTAATTTATCTTCCTAAAATCCAGGTTTGACCGTTATCATCCCTCAAAGCCTTCACCTTCTCCAATTCAATTAACTCCAATGGCTTCCTATCATCTTAAGGATCAAATACAAAATCCTCTATTTGGATTTTAAATCTCTTCAAAACATTGCCCCTTCCTACTTGATCAGACTTCTTATGCCTTTCTCCTGTGATCCCGTGACACCGGCTTCTTTGCTTTTCCTCACACAAGTCTCTCCATCTCCCAAATCTTGGCATATTAACTGGTTGTCCCACAGGCTTGGAATTCTCTCCCTCCTCATCTCAGGCTCCCTGACTTCCTTCAGATACTAGCTTATTCAAGTAGCCTTTCCTGATTTCCTGTAATGCTAGTGCCTTCAGTCTAAAGTGAGAACTAATTTATCCTTTCTATATCTTGTTTGTACATAGTTGTCTGCATGTTGTCTACCCTGTTAGACTGTGAGTTCCTTGAGAGCAGGGACTAATTTCTTTCCCTTCTTTGTATACCCAGTGCTTAGAAGAGTATTTGGCACATGGTATTTGTGTACTTAACAAATGCTTGTTTACTTCACTTAATAGAATACAAATAATCCGAATTTTGTGGTATTAGATACAATTCATTTATTCACCTATACATCTGAGATATTCATTGTATAAATGGCCAAATAGAGTAAAAAATAAAGAACTTTTCTTGTGTTCTGTTTTAAGCATGCTTTTAAGGACAAACACCCATTATTGCTGGTTTGCCAAGGGTACGATAAGAGGCAGTCAGAAAGGCATCTCACCAATTGTCAGAAATATTACATTTATGACCATATAAATACCTGCAATTACAGGCCAGGAAAGAACTAGATTTTCAAAGCTACAACCTTGTATTTGTCAGAACTAAGCTGTACATGAAGACAAAGCATTTTTATAATGTATCATTAAAAGTCAAAGAATTCAGTAGTATATAAAAAGGAATGATTCACTGGTGAAGAGAATAAAAGTTCTGCCCTCTTTGCAAAGAAAAGAATAATTCATATTAGAAGGAGCTAACTAGGTTATGGTGTCGTGCATTTATTTCACATGACATGACACTGTGAAGTAGAAAGGATGATTTTTATTCTTATAGGATTGATTTAAATTTCTCATAAATAATAGCCCATTTTAAAACCTTTTATGAGGTTTCAAAAATGTGTTTCATAAAAATGGTATAACAACTGTAGATATCACAACTTTTACTAGGAGCAATAGCTACTTAACTCCTGCAGAAGACATAAAGTAAAAGAATTTCCCCTAACTTAGAAGGAAGTAGATCTATTTTTTTAACTTAAGACTGAATGTGAAAGTACTTTCATAAAAAAAAAACTTCCAAAGGCTACCCTAATTTTTCATTAAAATTCAACTTGATAAGGCTCTTTCAACTAGTAATTGTATTTGTTTTTCCCATTTTAGTGAAACTTTTACAAAAACAATGCATTTGTTGATGCCTACTCAACCAAATTACCAGATAGGATTGTTTTCTGGCCCCGTGCACATTAAAATCTTTTTTGGCTAGGTTGGACCTGCCTAAAATTGAGTGTAGCCTATAAAAATGGACAACATCATCTAGATGACACAGTGAAGTGTTAGTAAAGGATTTTAATGGAGGAAGAAATGGACTTGAGGAACGCTAAAATAATTTGATTATAGAGTGATAGAAAACTAGAGGTTGCTGATGTGATGATCATACCACAATCGCTTTTCTTGTTTATAGTCGGACCATTGACTAGTTAGAGCAACGGTCAAAATCCTAGTTACATATTCCCCATTAGATAAGGGGTTACAAGATATGCACAGTTATCAAAGGAATAATGACATTATTAATAACCATATGAATCATTAACAATCTGAATAATTCAAATCAAAACAACCCTGAAATTTTTACTGCATAGCCTGTAAATTGGTCACAATGACAAAAAAAGGGGTGAGAAGAGAATCCTCATTGCTGGTAGACTTGTAGAAAGGTAGGCATACCAAACCATTGCTGACAGAGCTAAGAAATGGTGTCATCAATCTGGAAAGCAATTTGGGATCATTCAAAGAAAGTGATTAAATGTTCAAAGTCTCTGACCCAAAGCTTCTACTGCGAGGCATATGCCTCCAGGAGGTCAGTGATTAAAAGAAGGGCTCCATGTATATTAACATATATTTACAGTGGTACTTTTTATAAAAATAAAGAATTAGAAAGAAACTAGATGCCCATTGATTGAGGGACTGCTAAACAAATTGTGGTACATGACTGTATTGCAATATTATTGTGCTATAAGAAAAAAAGAACATGAGAAATATAGAGAAACATAGAAAGACATACATGAACTATTCAAAGTGAAGTAAGTAGAACCAGAAGGGACAGCTGGGTGGTGAAGTAGATAAAGCACTTAACTTGGAATCAAGAAAACTCATCTTCATGAGTTCGCATCCAGTCTCAGACACTTACTAGCCATATGACCCTGGGCAAGTCACTTACCCTATTGGCTTCAGTTTCTCATCTGTAAAATGATCTGGAGAAGGAAGTGGCAGACTACTCCAATTTCTTTGCCAAGAAACTGTCTCCTCTTCCCCAAATGGGGTCACAAATTGTTAAACATGACTGAAATGACTCAACAACAACAAAGTAGACCCCAAAACCCAATATTCACAAGGACTGTAATGGTGGTGATGGGCTGCTTGGGTGCATGTGCTTGGGTCCCAATTCTAAAATCACATTTCTCTTTAAAAGTCATATTTCTCTCTAGTCTCAAAATAATATCCCAGGCAGTTTCTCCCCAGCCCAAGGACACAGCCTGCCCCAGCAATAACTATTATCTTCCTTCCTGCTACAGTAGCCAATTGCACCCATAGAACTTATTAGTTTGAACCAGCTGTGTGCTGACTGAACTGGCTGTGCACCGGATGATAACGACATTTACTACTCACTGACCAATCATATGTATCCTAGACTTAAACATATGTATACTCCCTTACATTTATCTTGTCTAGCAGAACACTGATGAGAGCAACCTGGTATTTCTGAGCCAGCCTGACCGTTTGTTGACTTAGTGATGTTTCAGGCCTAAAATCACACCTCCAGGTAGCTCCCTCTTGGGTTATTTCCCAATGGACTCTGGGTAAAATACCTGTGCAGTCGATACCAAAAGTGCATGTTCCTTTAAGAACTGACCACTCCCTAATCCCACCCCAAACACCTAGTTAGCATATTTGGCACATGCTTTACTGTGGAATATCCTATATAAACTTTACCTATACCCCTCTAAGGTTGCAGGTTTCCTAAAAACTCTTTCCCTCTGAAAAGCGTAATAAATCTTTACCTTGACCTCAGCAATGCTTGAGTCTGCAAATTCCAGATAGACTGCCCCTGGTACCCTGGTCTTTGTGAGGGTCTCACCACAGCCTTCTTCCAGCTCTCATCAGTGGGACATGTTAATGAAGATAAAACAAACAGCTGTCATTGCCTGACGAGGTATAGGGATGCCACCCCTTTCCCACTCACTTCTTGGGACCAGCTCCCAGTAGCCCTTGTCATTTATAGTGACAAGGAAAAGGGCAAAGACATATCTTTATGATGTGTTTTTCTAGTGATGTACTATGGTTGCAAATCTTGGACTATGCAAACTCTGAGGAATTAAAATTACAGGTAATCCAAAGAAAAATGGAGAAACACTTGGTATACTGTAACAGTTGAAATAAGGTAAACTGAGACACAAAGTTCTGAGCATGATCAGTTTATTAGTAAAGCATAACTCTACCACTAAATAGAGTCTCTCAGTAAGCTGAGACCCCAAATGAGGGGGACAGTTTTCTTTTATAGATTTTGGGAAGTATAGAATAAAGTAGGTGACATTGTAGGATTGAAGACAACATGATTTGGTTACATAGCAAGACATGGGGGATAATATGATTGATTAGAAGTTTGGTCATGAAGGGCTAGAAATGACCTTCTTCTTTCCTTGCTACTAAGAAGTATCATTGTTTGATTGTACCTGCAAGAGCGTGGTCCAGACATTTTGGGCAGCAAACCAGACATCCTTGAAGAATAGCTTGGTGGTGTAAAAATATTAGACCAGATTCCCAGGTATACTAGCATCCTCTAAGGCTTAAGCTGAATTCCTTGAGGCAAGAATAGATCTGTGATTACAGATAGCTGGATTTTAAAACACCCATTACAGGTTAGCTGAATTCTGAACCAAGTTCAGAGACAGACCCCATGACTTAAGCAATTACAAAAAAAAGGCAGTTGCAGGACAAAACCAATTGCTTGTCAATATGATCAATAAAAAAATTATACAGGATTCATTTTAATTTTCTCAAGACACATGCTTTAGAACCAGTATCTACCCCTTTCCCTGCCACATGAATTAGGCTATGTTTTCCGTACAAGGTAACAAATAAAAGACTTAATTGACCTGGAGGAGGTGCAAAACTCAAGCTGTGCCCCTTTTAACCAGAGTCTCAGTAGTCTCTGGCTCTATTGATATGGGTCATCTAAGGGCATAAAACAGTCCATCCACATGGGGTTGGTATCATCTAGACAGTGGATGTCTGGAAGCCATACGAGTCACCACATACTTTCCTACTGACCATGAAAATGAGGGAAGTGGAGTCTACTGAAACTAAATACTATTGTATTGGATATTGAATATCCTTGCTATGTTAGGGTGAAGTAAATTCTCTTTTTGTTAACTGTTCAGTATCTGTGAGTACCTTATTTCATCTCAACACTGAATCTGAATTAACAGGGTGCAGGTATTAGACATACCCCTAAGGGCAGAGGTAAGTTGTAGTGTATTTTTAATAATAATCTATGTTCAAGAAATGACATGAGGAATATCATTGCGGAAGTAGATGATTGGAAAGGGAAGTGGGGCCAGTTATGTGGTAAGAGCAAAAGACAACAAATGAGACATTTTATTTGTAATGTAAAATTCTTAGAGGCAGGAAGTATTCTATTTTTGTCATTTTCCCAGTGCCTATCACAGTGTGTAGCACATAGTGGGCACTTAATAAATGCTTATTGAATTGAACTGGTACCTTTGGAATGAAAAAAAAAATCACTTTTAGGAAAGATGCTAACATATAAGGTGCACCAACTCTCCCTCTGCCTTAGCCTTGGCTTACAACCTTTTCAAGCTAATAATTTACTGCCAGTTCAGTATGTGACCTTGATGCTGTTTCTGTTCTTGTTGTAGGTATCTGACAACATCATTGGAAAGCATGGAAGCAAGCACACAGCCTTACTTCACTCCTGGTAACTGAGAAAGTATGAGAGCATCATCCATTATCCAGAACCTGTGCAAACATGCTGTCATGGAACTAGCATATAATACTGACAAACTTCTCTGGGCAGTTACATTTTGCAATGATTTTCCACAAGTCCTCACATTTGACAGTATCAAAAGCCTTGGTCAGATCAATGAATTTTGTATATAGAACTCCATTCTGCTTCTGGCATTTCTTCTGGAGTTGTTGGGCAGGACATTGACCATTGACCATTTTTTGGACTTTTTGGAGGCTGCACTGGCTCTCAGGTAGATGACCTGTGAAGGATCAGACTAATAAGGAGGATTCTGGCCAGAATCTTGCTGGCAATGACAGAGAGAGAGAGAGAGAGAGAGAGAGAGAGAGAGAGAGAGAGAGAGAGAGAGAGAGAGAGCCCCCTATCATTGTCATAGGACAATCCATTTCTTTTTTCTTTATAGAGACAGATAATGGAGACATCCCTGAAGTCCTGGGAGATAACCTCCTCTTGCCATATAATCCAGAAAATTTCAGTCAGCCTTTTTTGTATGAGCAGTGGACCACCTGCCTTGTAGATCTCTGCTGGAATAGAATCAGCACCAGGCACTTTGCCAGATGAGCTTCAGTTGGAAGTTTGATTAGAGAGGGACTGACTTTAACCTGAGGTAAACTTTAGTCAATGACTTCAATGTTGGTTGATGATTGTCTATTGAGAACACTATGGAAGTGTTCAATCCATTTCTCCAGGATCATGTCCTTATCACTAATCAATGTGGCTCTGTCAGCACTGAGTCGTTGAGATGCATCATAGGTCTTTGGCCCATAAATAATCATTAGGACATCACAAAAATGCTTTGGATTGTTACTAACACCATAAAACTGAATTTCACCTGCATTCTTCCTAAGCCAAGCATCCTGCATCTCTCCAAGCTTCACATGCACTTTTTTAGACTGAAACACCTTAACTCAAGTACAGAATAGAGAAAAGAAAAAGAAACATATCATAAATTTAAATATTGCAACTTAAATACAAATTAAGAAAATAAAAAGCATGTCATGTGCACAGTAGAACATAAGAGAGGATTCAAACTATGTAGTAATAAATTTTCATTTCAAGAAAGCCTATATGATAAATACTACATGTTGTGTTGAGAGCTGTCCATTTTTTTTCTTTGCTTCCTAGTAAGTTTTCTTTTGTTCTCTGCTGTGCACTTTTTATTTTGTTCTTTTCAATTAAGTGCAAATATATTTATATATAGATATATATACACATATACACACACACACACATATATATATATATATATATATAGATAAAGATATAGATATATACTTTCCCTAATAAATTCTACACCTGATCTTTGTTTTGCTGTTTGTGCATAAATCCTATTTCCTATCCCTCCTGACTCCTCCAGTTTATTTCTACCTGCTACCTTGTCCTCTTGTTACTTAGCCCCCCCTCAAGAATCCCTCCCTTATCTTTCCATTTCCGTAAATCTAAACATCCTGCTATACTTCCCTTTAGCTTATTCTCTCACTCTTCCCTCTAAACATCTCTCCCTTATCCTCCCATAAACTTTACTTTTGATAGAGTTAAATTGCTACCTTTTTAGAGATGGACAAACTATCCTGTTGGTAAACCCTGTGGAGTTCTTGCTTTTCATTTAGTAGCTTCTGAATTTCCCTATCATTTTCATTAAACCATTCCTGATGTTTGCAAATTTTTTGACCCACATGATTAAATGCAGTGCTGTATGCTTAATCTCTGAAAGCTGCCCACTCCTTTTTTGCTCCTTTGTTGCCAGCTGTTGGTTCAGCTTTTCCTCCAAAAGTAATAAACTATTCACATACAGAGATGTGCTCTAATCTATTGAGTCTTCTTAATCTATTGAATCTAACCTATAAGTCTTCTGGTAGTTGTTTTGCCTTGGAACTGCCACTTTCGTTTTATGCAAATGTTCAGTTTAAAGGAGATAAGCCTGTGATCAGTCCAGCAGTCTGCACCACACATTGCTTTCATCACTCTCACATCCTGTTTGTCTCTTTTCCTTACAATAACATAGTCTATAAAATGCCAATGTTTGCTGCAAGGGTGCATCCGCAAAATTTTTTTGCGTTTAGGTAAATGGAAGACAGTGTTGGTTATGAGATACACAAATCTTCAGTAGGCAGTGACAGTTGCTCTTGCTGTTCCCAACTCCATTCCTCCCAAGGATTCCCTGCCATATCTGATAGTCAGTGCTTACTCTAACATTAAAGTCATCTAGAATTATAATAAGCTTGTCTTCTTTTGGCACATTGATGATGAGGATCTCCAGGTCTTCATAAACTTTTTCTTTGATCATCAGGGTTTATCATAGTGGGAACACATGCACTGCTGATGGTGACATGGTGCTTTCCTGCAAGTGGCAATCACATTGCCATGAGCCTGTCATTCACTCCTTTTGGGAGGTATACAAGCTTGTTGATTAGTTCTGATTGTGAAATCTCTGCCAACTTCATGACCTTATCACGGTGACTACTCCAGAAAATTGTGTATTCAGCTCAGACTTTAAATTGACCTTCATTTGCCAGTTTTATTTCACTCAGGGTTGCTATTTGTATCCCATGCCTGCTGAATTCTCTTACAAGAGCTGTTTGTTTTTTAGGTATATGGTATTTCATGTTGTTCATAAACATGTACATATTCCATGTACCAAGGAGGAATGGAATCATCTTTGGAAAAGTTTTTGTACAAAAATGTACAAAATGAAACATGTGTGTTTCATTCACAGATAGGATCCTTGACTGCCATGGTAAGCAGCCCAAGGTTAGATTAGGTGAAGCAGACAATTTTTAGACACATTTTCCAGCTCCTTCTCACATCAGGAGGTAAGCAGTACAGTCTTTAAAAAAGACTACTCAGACATGCAAGGGTTCTGCAGAATTCCACTACTGCTTCAGTCCAGGGAGAAGACAACTCTCTGACCTGGACCTCCTCTGTGCAGGTTTGTAACTAAGACTCTCAGTGTATCTACACCTTCTGTTTCATCTCTTGCCTGTCACCACAGGACTCTGAGGTAGATAAAATTGACAAAATGATATATGAGTGATGCCTTTTGACTCATGCATATATTGGATTTAAGTGAGGCAAAGTTACACAAAACTGTCAGCCTTGCTCTCTCTTCCAGAATCATTGGAGTACAATGGAGACAAAAATCAAGATGACTGGCCATGGCTGGGGATGCAGTGGATGACTTTTGATGTCTAATCAAGCTCTAAGTGCTCCACAGTGCTTGCTCCTGCCACTTTCACGGCTGCTACAAAACTTTCTCATTTGTCCATTCTGCCAGGGAAGTCTTCATATGCTTGGGGTAGATATTCCCTCCCCTCAACTCACCAACATGTTTGAGGGCCCTTGATTACTATCAGCCTGGTTTAATCCATCTGCCAAAATGGTTTACTGGGGTGTGGCAGCTGCACCTGCCATAGCTTCTTGAAGCCATAGGTAACCATTGGGTGTAGGTAGACACTAAAGGTAGAAAGCTGCCCTGAAAAGGGTTCAGCAGCCCTCACATCAGAGGACTGATCTTGTCCAAACTGCCTAGCATTTGAGTTGTCTTAGGAAGATTCTGAAGATCACCTGGCAAGATAAGGTACTGGACACTGAGGTCCTATCTCAAGCTAAACTGCCAAGTATTCAAACTGCTGCAGAGGACAGAACCCCAATGGATTGGCCATATTGTTCAAATACTAAATGTGAACTTGCCTAGAAGACTATTTCAAAGAGAATTCACACAAGGCAAGCATTCATAGGGAGATCAGAAGAAGCCATACAAGGACACTCTCAAGGTCTCTCTGAAGAAATTTAGAATCAAATGTGAGATGTGGGAGGCACTGACAAAGGATCATCCAGTGTGGTGTGCCCACATCAAAGAAGGTTCTTGCTCCATGAGTGAAACAGAATTGCAGTAGCTCAAAAAAATTTTGAGATGTGCAAATTTAGAGATATCTCCACTCCAAATTTCATGTGAACTATTTGTGTCCGTATGAACTATTTGGGCCTGACCCATGATGGAGTCTTCTGAGTTCATATTGGTCTGATCAGCCATAGTAGGACACACTGTACCTTGACATAGTGATGTTATTTTGGTCCTCTTCCAACTGGAAGGATGACAACTAACATGTAAAGTATATGTATACATACATACATGTATACATATTATTTTGAGTAAGGGGCAGAACATGGACATGAACCACAAAGGCTGGGAAGGGATGGCTAGAATGGATTCTATATTGATGGGGTAGTACACATGTGGATGGGATCCTAGATTCACTGAAGTATAACCCTAATGTCTAGCATAGTGCCTTGTACATAATAATTTTTCATTAATTAAATTGATGAATTTATTTTAATGCATATATATATTTAGAACATGTATTAATTTGCAAACAGGACAAGAAGAAGCAAATAAAAAAACCCTAGTTAAGTAGTGGTCCACCTGGTGAGTTTCTCTAATTAACTAGAAGTTCTTCAATAAATATTTCAACAGTTTTTGTGTGAAATGTCATTGTCAATATGCTGCATTTGCTTCATGACCACCACATATCTTTCCATTCCTCTTGGGATGATCAGTCACTACTCTATAATTTCTTAGTCTGATCTCACTCCAATCTCTCTTGCTGCAAATTAGGTCATTGTCTTCCAGCTCCATCCTCAGAGATTGGTTGGTTGTTCTTTGTTCTGGAGTCAAGGTACAGTGTGTCCTACTGTGGCTGCTCAGAACAATATGAACTCAGAAGGCTCTACCACAGGTCAGGCACAGATAGTCCACATGAACATTTGGAGTGGAGATGTCTAAATGTGCACATCTCAAATTTCTTTTGAGCTACTGTAATTCTGCTTCACTCATAGAGCAAGCACCTTCGTGATCCTTTGCAAGTGTTTCCCACATTAGAGTTCTGTTCTCTACAGCAGAGTTTGAATACTTGGTAGTTTAGCTTGAGAAAGGACCTCAGTGTCCAGTACCTTATCTTGCCAGGTGATCTTCAGAATTTCCTGGCATGTCACTGTATACTATCCAGGTTCCACAGACATACAATGAAATAAGCACAATGGCTCTATAGAATGTCATTTTGGTAGTCAGTCTAATACCTCTTGTCTCCCACACTTTCCTTCAGAGCCTCTCAAACAGTGAGCTAACTTTGGCAATGTGTGCATCAACCTCATCATTTGTATGTATGTCCCTGGAAAATACACTGCCAAAGTAAGTGAGCTTATTTACAGTATTCAAAATTTTTCCATTTGCTGTAACTGATGGTTCCACATATGGTGTGGTATTAGCTGGTGGAGAACCTGTATTTCCTTGGTGTTAATTGTTAAGCTAAAATTAGTACAAGCAGCAGAGAACTGATCCATCCTTTTTTGCATCTCAGCTTCAGAGGCTGCATTTTGTGCACAATCATCTGCGAACAAAAAATCATGCACCAACACTCTGTCTACTTTAGTCTTGGCTTGTAGCCTTTTCAAGTTGAATAATTTATTGTCAGTGTAGTAGCTGACCTTGTTGCTGCTTTTGTCCTTGTTGAAGGCGTCTGACAACATCACTGAAAACATCATGCTAAAAACCATGGGAGCAAGCACACAGTCTTGCTTCATTTCTTTGGTGACCTGGAAAGCTGGAGAGCATCATCCATTATCCAGAATGCATGCAAGCATGCTGGTGTACAATATTGATGAACTTCTCCCAGCAAATTCTGAGGAGAGAGATGGCAGCTGGTTAGCTACCATATTCCTCATTACCTTGTGTTCTGCAGGGAAGCTGCTAGTAAGAATGGCAAGAGTTGAGGATCTCATTCCCAGCTAGTACAGAAAGTAGGGAGAATTTTTCAATGACCTGAATAGGGTCTGTGACAGTTGTAGATTCATAATGGCTGTGTGACTGTTATCTATGCTTAATGTGCAGATTGGTTTCCTTCATAGAAAAGAGGGTAGAGGGGCTGAGTGGTCTCTCTTGTTTCCATGTTATAGGAGAGAATGAAATGTTTCTTCTGAAAAGAAAGTCCATTTCACAAATAAATGATACAGAAGGCAAAGGGCAAACATGACCTATGTCAGGAAGTTGAATACTTAAGACAACAGCAACAGCAAGCATTTATTAAGCACCTGTTATGTATGTGCTAGGTGCCTTTTTATGAAAAAAAAAAGGCAATAGGCATTTATCAAGTGCTTACTATCTGCCAAGTATTGTGGCTAAACCTGAGGTTACAAAGAAAGGCCAAAAAAAAGTTCTAGTTTTCAAGGAGTTCACAGTCGAATAGGGAAGAGAACATGTAAACCACTAAGTACAAAAAAAGATATATACAGGATAAATAGAAGATCATTGGCAGAGGGAAGATAATACTAACAAGAGATTGGGAAAGACTTCTTATAGGAGGGATTTTAGCTGGGATTTAATGCAAAACAGAAAGGCAAGGACATGGAGACGAGGAAGAGAATGAAAGGTGTGTGGGCAGCCAGTTAAAAGGTACATAGTCAGGGGATGGAGTATGCTGTTTGAAGAGTAGCAAAGAGGCCAGCATCACTCATTGGATTATAGAGTACATCAGGGTGAGCCAGTTGATAAACAGACTGAAAAAGTAGGAGGGGGTCAGATTATAGAGGGTTTTGAACTTCAAATAAAGAATTTTGTATTTAATCTTGGAGGAAATAGGGAGCTACTGTAATTTACTGAATTGGGTGGGGTGAGGTGACATTCCTGTGCTTTAGGAAAATCAGTAAGACAGTGGAATGGAGTGGGGACTAGGCAGGGGAAGGATGAGGCAGGGAGATCACCCAGTAGGCTATTGCTATAGTCTAGGTGTGAGGTGATAAGGGTCTGGACCAGGGTGGTGGCAGCATCAGAGGAGAGAAAGGAAAAGAAAAGGAGATTTTACAAAGTAAACTTAACATGACTGGGCAGCAGATTAGACAAAGAGAATACATTATATTGGCTGGAAGCAAGCTATACACAAAAGATTAAATACAACACATATACAAAGTAATTTATCGAAGGAGGCAACTAGAGACATCAGGATGGGTTTCATGTAGGAGATAGTATCTTAGCTGAGCTTTGAAGAAAGCCAGAGAAGAGGAGAAGGTGGGGAGGGAGTACATCCCAGCTCTATGCAAAGCATAGTGGGTAGGGAATGTTGTGTAAGAGGATTAGCAATTAGGCCAGTGTGGTTAGAATTTAGAGTATGTGAAGGCAAGTAATGTGAAATAAGCCTGGAATTAGAGACCAGAGCCAGATTGGAAAGAAATACATAAACTGAACAAGGGATTTGTATTTTGTCTTACAGGAAAGATGGAGGCGTTGAAGTTTCTTGAATAGGGGAGTCTTGTGGTCAGACTTTTACTAATACATCTTTTCAGACATGTGGAATAAAGAGGACTCAGGGAGACAAAGTAGAAACTATTGCAGTAGTCCAAGTAAGAGGGGATGAGAGCCTGAATCAGAGTGGTGAAGATGATGTGAGTAGAGAAAAGGGAACAAACTCAAGATCTAGTGTAGAAGAAAAATTGACAACACTTGGCAAAAGGACTGAATATGAAGGGTGAGGATGAGTGGAAAGACAAAGATGTCTCTGAGGTTTTGAATCCAAGTGGCTGGAAAAATAGTGGTACACTCAATAGAAGCAGAGAAGTTAGGAAGAGAGGAGAATTGGAGTGGGGTGGGATGGGAGAAGACAATCAGCTATGTTTTGGACATGTTGAGTTTGAAACACCCACTTGAAAATATCCAGGTAGCAGATGGTGATGTAGGATTGGAGTTCAAGAGAGATATTAAGACTGGATATACATATAGACCTGGGAGTTTCTGCAGAGAGGCAATAGTTGAACCCGTGGGAATGGATCACTAAGAGAAGGGGGGCTGGATTAGAGCCGTGTGGTCAAGTCACATACCAGCTAGGACATGGATGATGATCTACCAAAGTAGATGGAAAGCAAGCAAATGAAAATATAGGAGGATAACCAGGAGAGGAGAGTACTAGGAAAACCCAAGGAGGACAATTTCTTGATCTAGGAGGAGGAATTAGTAGTGTTAGATGCTGCAGAGGAAGCAAGAAAAATAAGAACTGAGGAAAGGCTTTTAGATTTGGTAAAATAGGTGGTAACACTGAGTTACCACTATTTTAAGGTCTTTATGCAGACTTCATGACCACTTTTCAGGTATTTTTCAAGAAAGAATTTTGTTCTGGGATGGTTTGAACTTTTGAGGTCCTTTCCAATTCATTGGTCATAAAGTCTATGACCATTATATTATATGTCCTCCAAAAACTTTACGTTCATTGTTGGTGCTAGTTTTTTGACCTTGTAGTGTTTTTGGATTTAGGGATTTGACTTATACTCTTCTGGTTTGCTGCTTGTGTGGTAAACAAAGTTAAATGCTCTAATTCTTAGTAAATAATGAGTTTTTACCTATGTAATAATCCTCTCATTGGGGGTTTGAAAATGCTTTTCATTTCAAAGGAAAGATGATTTCTGGTTGAGTGAAAAGCAAGTTTTCGTAGAGGATTTCCAATATGAATTGGACCTTAAAGGATAGGTAGGATTTACAGGTGGTGGGATTTGCGAACAGAAAATTCTAGGTATGTATGTATGGGTAAGTTTGGGAAATACTTTCACCATTATAAGAAATATTTTGAATTTGACTACTATTCATTATCCTAACTGTACCGATTTTCGAATGACATTTCTTCATTTATGGCTTTCTCTTTATATGTAATTTAGCTCTTAAAAAAACAACTCCATGTCCTTCTCTCATCCATTTTCTTTTATCTTGTTTTGTATCAAAAGCTTAATTGCTTCCTGTGTCCCTTGTCAGTGTGCACCTGCAGTCTCATGGAAATGATTATAGTTGTGTAGTGTTGCATAAAGAGCATATGATTGGATTTAAATATGATAGGCAATGGGAATTATAAAGCACAGAACAATTTAGAGCAAAACATTATCAACAATAAGGGAGACATCTTTTTCAGTAGAAAGGAACTGCTTTGAAAAAGGAAAGGAATATAGACTGTGGGAGAAAACACCAAAAAGCATAGTCCAATTAACCCAAGAAATAGGAGCTAGAATCCCACATTTTAGGGAAGAAACTGCCAGCAGAGATCTACCTTTGTACCTTGATATTTCCCTAGTCAAGGACTGTTTCCTTTTTTGTTTTTGTAACCATAGCCCAAGGCCCAACACTGGGATCATCAATATGTGTTTAATTGTTGCAGTTGATCCTCTGTAGCAAATCTATCTTATGTTGCTGAGGTATAGATAATTTCTCCCTTGACTCTTATGTTTTTTAAATTCCTATTATGTGTCAAGCGCTGGACTAGGAGTTAAAAGGCTAGTGGAAAATTACCCCTAGTAGCCCCTACCTTATAGGACCTACTTAGGGGCAAAATCAACTTCAGTAAGTCAATAAACATCAATTTGGCACCAACTATGTACTAGGCACTGTGCTAAGGCGTGGGTGGGGAGATACAAAAAGAGGCAAAGACAGTTCCTGACCTCAAGGTGCTTACTATCTAATGGATTCATAAGATTCTTTCGGCATTTCACAATAGCTAAAAATCTCTAGATAGAATCTAAGATGAATCCTCTGCACCAAATTCCCCTTGAAAAGGGGCTTGATTGTGCGTCTTTTCAGTGATTTAGCTAAGTGGAGGAAGGTGGGTGGGCTGGAAATGTCAAACAGGATCTCACATCTATTACTATTCTGGAGAGTATTGAAGTCAGTTCCTCCAGCACCTGGAGATGTGTAACTTCATTGGTGTGGGCACCTCCTCTCCCCTCAGAACCGCAGTCCTGCATGACTGAAAAGCACTCCTGCCGAAGCCTTCGGCACCTTGTTGGTGGCCAGGTTTAGGTAAGCGCTCCAAGTCCTTCCAGTCTGGGGGCGGAAGCCTCTGCCGGCCTTTAAGAATCCAGGGTCGACAGCATGAAGGGGAAAAAAACCCGAAACAACAAAACATCAAGAGCTTCTGAAAACGCTTCAAGTCTGTTGCTGATTAAGCTGGTTGTGGCTACAGGGGTCGAGCCATAGAGAGGTTTTCTCCTTTTCAGGAAGAACTAAAAGAAAGGAAAAAAACACCCCTTGATCGATGTCTGAATTCGAATCTGGCCTCTGTGCGACGCTGCCTGCCTCAGTTTCCTCGCCTGTAAAATGGGGGTACTCATCACCCGTCCCGGCCGGAGCTGAGGCACGGATCGGAAGGGTCCACCCAGGTCAAAGCCCTCGGTACCATTTACCGTTCTCACTGGGTTGGCTAAGAGCAGCCGCTCCGAGGCAGAGAACGCAGTGACCGGGGCGGCCCGGACGGCCCGCGGGAGGCGCGGAGGCTGGGGCAGGAGAAAGGCGGCACCTTCCGCTTTGGGAATGCTGGTGGGAGGGAGCTGGAGCGGGCGCCAAAGGCGCTAGGTGGGTTTCCTCGCCCTGCCTGGAAGGCGCCGAAGTCCTAAGAACCTTTATTTAAATAAGCGGGAGAGGCGGTTAACCGCCACCAGCCTCGCTACCGTCTCCTCCCTCCATCTCGCTTCGCCCCGTAGGCGCAGCTCCCGGCCGCGGGGTCGGCGCCCAGAGAAGGGCCCGCGCGCTCGGGGAGCCCGGGACTCCCAGGCAGGAGCAACATGGCCAGGCCAAGGGCTCCGCGCCCGGGAGAAGGAGACAGGGAGACCAGAGGGAAACGGGGGTGGGAAGGGGGAGGATTTGGACAAACAACCTGGCGAGCCAATAGAAGGGCAGGTCCAACACCACCCCGGCCAATAGGGGCAGGGATCCCAGAAGGGGGCGTGGCCGGAGAGGCAGCGGCTAGAGCGCGATCCCCGGCGGGCGGCAGCCGGGATTCAGAATCCCGAGGGCGGGGGAGGAGGGAAGACCGGAAGCTGTCGCCCCTCAGTCACCCCTACCCCCCCCTCGGGTCCCGTCGCGTCCCCTCGGGCCAGGAGAGGAGGGGAGGAGGAGGAGGCCGCTCGGGTCCGTTGGCGCCGGTAACCAAGGGGAGCGGCCTCTCCCGAGGCAGACTCCTCCCGGGGCGTCCCCTCCCTCTCCCCGCCCCCAGCCCTCGGCATCCTCCGGCCGCTCGCCCGCCCGCTCCTTCCCTCGGCCGCCAGCTCGCGTGCGGATCCCTTCCGACTGCGGGCTCCGACGGCGGCTGGAGGCAGGAGCGGAGAAGCCCCGGGGAGGCGGCGGCGGCGGCCTGCCCAGCGCGGCCCAGCCGGTCCCCTCGTCCCAAGGCTGCGCCGCCGCCATGTCCTCCTCTTCCTCCTCTCCTGGCGAGCCGTACGAGGAGCGCGAGTACGAGAGCCAGGCCAAGCGCCTCAAGACGGAGGAGGGCGAGATCGACTACTCGGCGGAGGAAGGCGAGAGCCGCCGGGAGCCCGGGCCCCGGGGCGGGGGGGAAGGAGGCGGCCGGAGCTACTCTCAGCCGGTAACAAAGCGCGGCTCCCTCTCCCTTCCCTTCCCTTCTCTCTCCCTCTGGAGCTCCGCTCCACCAGCCTCCCCCCCCACGGGCCCTCCCCGCGGGCCCCCTCCTGGAGCTCGAACCGCACCAGGCCGGGCCGGAGCAACCGTTGTGGGCCGGGGCATCTGTGCCCCCTCCCCCACCGGCCGGTGCCTGCCGACCTGGGGTCGGGACTTCAGCGTGGGTGCCACGGGGTGGGGGAGCGGAGGACACTGAGGGGCGAAGCCTTTGTTGTGCTCCTGCCT
The DNA here is from genome assembly GCA_028658325.1 of Potorous gilbertii. Lineage (NCBI taxonomy): Eukaryota > Metazoa > Chordata > Mammalia > Diprotodontia > Potoroidae > Potorous > Potorous gilbertii. The sequence continues at coordinate 153,887,331 of CM053769.1, read as the reverse complement.
TAACCGGACCGGACCCTTCCGCTCCTCTATCCGCACGGTCCATTTCTTTGGGGGAGGGAGAGTACGTTGGCCCGGCCCAGCCTCGGGGGACGAGGTCGAGAAAGCGGTTTGCGTGGTGCTGTGGACGAGTGGCCTCCTTGCCGAGGCCGGTATCTCAGCGGGAGACCTTGGGCCGGTACTTTGTCCTCCGCTTTCGTGGCCAGGTTCTTATTTGCTTGCAGAGCCGCGGCTTATTATTGCCGAGCGGAGCCGCCTCCAGTTTGGGCTTGTTAAAGGTTGTAGAGCTCCAGGAGAGCAGTAAAAAGTGGTGCTGCTGGAGACTTCTCTGAGTGCATCCTTCCCTTAAAGTGAAAGGAGACTCCGAGCATCTGCCTCGGTTTATTGTTAACGGCTGGGAGCCGTCCGCGGTTTGGGATTTGTTAAAGGTTCTAAAGCAGAGGGGTCGTAGTAACTGGCTTTGGGGGAGGCTCTTTTTACGTCCATCCTTAAAGCGAAAGCATCCGACTTGGGATATTTCCAAATTTTACCCCACCGAAGGAGCGAAGTTTGCTTTGTAGGGCAATGAAGAGAGATTCCAGGGGAACTTCAGCTTTTATACTAGGTTCCTTTTTTCTCTTTGGAAAAAAAAGGCAGTGATTGGAAGAAGAGTGAAATAGACAATGTTTTTGAGACAAATGATTACTTACGACTGTGAGAGTATTTTGAGATATGGGTAAGAATGTTATCTGTTTAATAAAGGAATCAACTTCATCTCATTTTTTTCTTTGTCTTTTGCCATTTTTGCCTTAATAATTTGCTTTCTTAAATTTTGAATTATTTAGCCTCAGACTAAAATATTTGACAGGCGGGGAGTAAAGTTGCTTTTATGCCATATTTACAATAAATAAGTGAAAATCTTTTATAATTGCTAGCAGTTTTGTTTGGGAAACATTTCAGTCAATAGGTCCTTCCAAAGCATCCTCCAACTCTAGTTCACAAGTAGTATACATTAACATTTACCTGTTAAAGGCATGGCTGATTTAACTATTATTCTGCCCCCACAAGCCCTTCATGTCAGAAAAGGTGGTATTGTCTAGTTAAAACAAAACTTGCATTTTGTACTGTAATTTTCCAAGTTAAATTCAAATATGGATAAAGAAAATATAAGAGGAAATTGATATTTTAACATGTTTCAACTTAACAGATACTTTGTCTTTGTAGTGTTCTTTGTTTTAATAATCTTTTAAATGGTTATTTAGGTATATTAGATCACCACTGTAGCTTTTAGCAGAAATCTTACTTAGATTTTGCTGTAGCAGGACGAGTATTTTTTTTTTGGATGCCTTGTCAAAAATGATACTCTAAATGAACTTTGCTTGTGGTTAAAAAACTTTAGCCAGTTTCCTCTTAGAAACTGTTGTAAAAGAAAGGAAAGATCTATTTAATCATAAAACATCATTTTAAATAGCCATTCCTCTCTGTATATATGAAGTAGAAAAGGGTGAGTATGTTAATTTATTTTACTGCCTGTATATTTTTTGTATACACACACACACACACACACACACACACACACACACACACACACACATTTTGAGGAGAGGGCAAACTGACTTTATTTTTGTCGGCAGGTAGTCACTCCTTTATATGGTTGTGGCAGAGCCATATTCAATTAAACACACAGGAATTGATTTTTCTTACTACAGTATTTAAATCCTCTCCCCAGATTTCAAAAAAAGATCAGAATGAATCTGTGGAGGGGAAAAGTATTTGGTAAAAATCTATTACTGTGATCTGTATTTCCTGTTTTTTTTTTTTAAGTTGTCTATTGCTTCATTATTTAGAATTATTGTAGCTTCAGTTTAAGGGAAGTCTCTATGACACAACCTTATACTTAAAGTATTGAATGTAAAGGAGAGAAACCTATGTGGTAAGCCATTTAAAATAAATAAACATGAAAAAAGGCTTTTATAGGTAATTATTGTTTCCTATGGAAGTTTAAAAATTAGAACGGACAAAAATTGGAATTTTTTTGTTTACCAATACTTGTTAATGAAACAAAATGTGATGCCTTTTAAAGGAAATTTAGTGGATTTTTACATTGCTGTGCACATTGGTCCATTCAGTAAATATCGATGGTGAATTGATTATCTTGAATGGTGATGAGGATTTAAAGTGTTGTTGTAATATAACATTAAGGACAGTTGGAGCATGTGTGGGATTGATTGTGGCATTATAGGTGTACAGTATGTTTCAATTTTGTGACGTATCTTCTGGCACCTAGTTTGAAGTGTCAAAGATTTCCTGGATTGTGTAGTTTCACTTGGATGCTATTGGCTATTGTTGCAAAAGTTTACTCTTCACGAATAGGATAGAGTTATATAATCTTTTCTGCAAGATTCCTTTCTGGGGCAAAAAAACTTAACTCATATTTGATTTAAAAAATTAAAATTCTAAATTTAGATTTAAATAGTTGAAGATAGAAATATTACTAGGTTCTTAACCTCCATAAGGAAGCTTTACAAATTTACTTTGAATTTAGGAATCATTCCCCAAAAGTCTGGAAGTCAGAGGAACTTTCCAGTTTTCAAGGAATGAAACAAAACAAACAAAAAAAACAAAGAGAGGAGACAGAGAGAGGGCACCATGTTGTCACCGTTTGTTGTTTCGCAATGGTAGATTCATTTAGGGCCACAGTGTGGTTTATTGAAGGATCCCAGAAGAACCTTGGAGAAGACTCAGAGGAGGCACAGGATAGCTGACTTTCCTGGCCCTGTTGGCTATCCCCTTCTCTTTCTATCTTGTGGGCATGAGGAGCAGAACCCGAGCTGGAGATAAAGTGAATATGATGGATGATGACCAGCTAGATTAATTATCTATTATATAAACATATATAAATATAAACCTAGTGGCAAATGTGTGGATTTGTTTTGCCTGATTATGCTCATTTGTTAAGATTGTATTTTTTTTATTATTTGAAGATGGAAAGATGAGAGCTAGTAATAGAGTGACCTCCCCAAAAATAAGATAAGAAGAAAACATGGGCCCTTTGAAGCATTTTAAAAAATGCATATAGGAGAACTGAAGAAAATTCAGAAGGAAACAGATTAAGTGGGACAGCTTTGAAACATGTTAATGTTTCACTTAATAATCACATAATAATGATAATAAATAGGTAATAAATATTAATGAATAATTATTAATAAATAAGGGATTTATGGATTGCAAACTATGCAGGAAAGTGAATAGCACTTAAGCTTGTAGGAAAACCATCTCAGTAATAACATGTGAATACTTCACTATAACAAATCATTTGAGCATCCCAAGTGGGTTGAGGGTGTTTCCTGGAAGAGACTAGAAGGGTTTTGACTATTGGTATCAGAGAAAATTTAGAGAATAATTTTTCTTTTCCTCTTGTATTGGACAGTTAGTAAACAGGAGAATCACTCAATATAATTTACTGAAGTTAGAAATTTAATTAATGTGAAAAACTTGTTTCTTTCTCAGCTCTTCATATATATATATATATGCATATATGTAGGTGTATACACATATATGCTTAAAAGAGAAAAGACAAGATAAAGATCCATAATTTCAAATATTGGAATGCATCTTATATAGAATATGTCACTGATTAGGTTCAGAGTCTCTGGTATACTTGAATAGATCTAGGTTGACATAGACATCACTGCTTGTTAAAATGATAAAAGTTGCAAAATTTCTGGATGGGTGTGGAAGAGAGATTTTAGTAGAGCTCATTTTGTTAAACCCACATCTTACTGTACAAGTGCAAAGCCACAGCAAGCCTAAACAACTGTGTTCCTGGGAATCCTCCTAGACTGAGGAGTAATTATTCATCAGTGATACCTGATCTGATTGAGAGTTGGCAGCCTTAAGACTGAATCAGTACTGCTCTTCCTTGGACAAATTGTATTATTGACTGATGGATACCTTTTGAAGAAACAGATAAGAGGTGGTACTTTTGAATTTTAGGATATGGCTGTCTTTACCTGTCAAAGATCGTTTAGTGCTTTTTGTGAAAAAAGAATTCATTTTGAAGAAGTGACTCAAATGCCTTGACTGCTTTTTTTCCTTTTACTTTTTGTGCTATTTGAGATCAAATATGTCTAAAAACTTTGGCCAAGAAATTAAGACAACGTTTTGTCATAGATCAGTTATATTGCTCTTTAAAATCAGCAGGCAGAATGGAACTTGAGTGGCTTCTAATGCTCTAGTAAAAATACTTCATTCACTTTAACAAATATAAGCCAAATGGCAAATGTGTGGATTTGTTTTGCCTGATTATACATATTTGTTAAAAGGATTGTGTTTTTCTTTTATTATTTGAAGGTGGAAAGAGGAGAGCTAGTAAAAGAGTGGCCTCTCCAAAAGTGAGATAAGAAAGAAAAGTGGGCCTTTGAAGCATTTTTAAAAATTCATATAGGAGAATTGAAGAAAGTTCAGAAGGAAACAGATTTAAGTAGGACAGCTTTGAAACATGTTAAACCTATATACTTAAAAAAAAGAAAAACTGTGCCAAGAGATTCACATGTTCATATATAATCTTCCTTTTCTATGAGAATGTTGTTTTGTTTTTTTTTAGAGAATGCTTCAGCAAGTCTTAGTGACTATGGACCGAAAAAATGTGGAGGGAATAATGGTTAGATCACAAGGATAGCCACAGGTTCTAGGATCAGCTCTAACCCAAGCTTCCTCACTCTTCTTTTTCAACCCTCTACCATCAAAGATTGTCTCAGTTACTAATAATAGTCTTGCTACCTCTGGCCTCTGCCCCAACCCACTAACCAACTGCAGCAATATGGAATATAGATTCAAATTCTGACCTAAGAGATGATTACTACTACCATGTAAGCAGAGAGTATAAATACAAACTCACAAAAACCCTGATACAACATTATTTGGTCAGTCACCCTTTGTGACATTTTCTCTATGAAACACTTCCCTTGAAGTGTTTTTCTAGTTCCAGTGAACAAAGTTAGACTTTGTTTTTTAAGCTTGTATTTGAGGGTATTTTAAAAAAAGTATTCCATATTTTTAAAATTAATTTTATTTATATTCAGTGTTCTACAATCACTACCATACAACTTAGATTATTATTTTTCCCTACCTCCCCCCACCTCCCCAAGATGGCATACAATTTTGTATAGGGTCTACACATGCGTTCCCACATCAAACATGTTGAAAAATTATGTCTCATTCTTCATCCTGAATCCATTGCTTCTCTGTCAAGAGATGGGTAGAGTACTTTATCATCTTACTGAAGCATTGTAAAGACTTGTGGGTTTTTGTGGAAGATATTTTGCTGATTTTATCAGGCACCAAAAAAGTAGAGTTTCCTTAGTCCATGGCTGCCCAAAATCCACATAGGAGAAACAAATAGATGCAGAATGCCTAATGTCTAGACCATGATATTCAATTGGATGGGTGGTCCATTTGGATTAATTCATCAGTACATATATCTTGAATAGGCATTGCAGATCAGCAAAGAGCTGATTAAAAATTAAATACAAAGAAGACGGTAGGTTGGATTTATGTGGGAAATCATGAAGTAATTTCAGTGAGTCTAATCTGCTTTCTAACAGTACTTCATTTTTCTGTGTGTGTGTGTGTGTGTGTGTGTGTATGTTAATCACTTCCTTCTCATAGATAGAGTATAGGGTTTGGAATCAGGAAGACCCATCTTCCTGAGTTTAAATCAGGCCTCAGACACTGTGAGCCTGGGCAAGTCACTAAACCTGTTTGCCTCAGTTACCTCATCTGTAAAATGAGCTGGAGAAGGTAATGGCAAATCACTGCAGTGTCTTTGCCAAGAAAACCCCAAAAAAAGGGGTCATGTAGAGTTGGACATGACTGTAACAACTGAACAACAATTTTTAAAATCTTGAGTTCCAAATTGTCCCCCTTTCTTCCTTCCCTCCTCACTCCTTGAAAAGGTAAGTAATTTGATATGGATTATACATGTGCAATCATGAAAAACATTTTTGTATTAGCTATATTGTCATATCAAATACAAAAAAAACCCACCCAAGAAAAATAAAGTTAAAAAAAACCCCAAACAACTGAACTCCATTAGTGCTTTCCCCAGAGGTAGATAGCATTTTTCATCATAAGTCCTTTGGAATTGTCTTGGATCAGCGTATTGCTGAGAATAGCTGAGTTATTGAGCAATATTGCTGTTACTGTGTATAATATTCTTTTGGTTCTGCTCATTTCACTTTGCATCAGTACATATAAATCTTCCCAGGAGTAACCTGTTTGTCTAATATCAGTTTTCTTTTGGTGATATTATATGACAGTGAGTCTTGGAACATTGACAATCTCTGAGGAATCAAAACTATAGGCGACTCAGAGAGCAATGGAGAGATACTTAGGCATAAGTAATAATAATTCATATTCTTAGTGCTTTAGGGTTATTACCACATTTGTATCTCAAAATTATCCAGTGAAATAGATATTATAGGTGTTTTTATACCCATTTTACAAATGAGGAACTGAAGCTCTGAAACTGATGGACCTGTCTGTATACAGTATCAGAGGTATGAAGTCAACGTTTTTCTGACTTCACCTTAAACCCACTATATACTACACCGTAGTGCTGTTGCATACTGCTAGTGATCAGCTCTGTGTGAGAAGTGATGTAAAAGATATCTAGGGAATGAATCTGAGAAGATTCCAGCATATTGAATGGATTCCCCTATGGAGAACTTATGGGAAGACATAGAGAAGAATTATACTGGATACGATAGTATGTATAGATTATAATTGGTACAGTGGGAGTAACCTTCCTTGAAGAAATATCAGAGGAAGTTTTAGACAGTAGGTGGTAAGCTTTTGGAATTTTGTACTTAAATAGGATTGTTACAAGTGAAAAATACTCTCAAGTTGAGAGAAATTGATTATGAATAGATTCACTGTAGGTTATTAAGGGAAGCTGATATTAAAGAGGTTCTCTCATAAAAAACATCCTTTATATGTTAATGTCATAAAATACTGGTTTGATGGATCACGGGCCTGACTGAAAATGTCATTTCTAGTATTTTTCTGTCAGCTCTAATTTGCCCAGCCTAGGTAAGTTGTCAACTTTTCCTTTTCTAGAAATATAATTTTTAATGGAATTACCATGGTCCTCGCTTATCCTATTAAGCAAGAAACTCCAGGTTAAAGATCACATTCCGTGAGACCTTTAATTCGTTCTGGAATCCATTTCTTTGTCAGAGAATTTATTTTGATCTAAAATGATATTTCCTTTGTGATACTGGAAATTATAATGTTGGTGTCACTAAAAAAAAATTCCAGCAATAGTATTTAAGTATAACTGACTAGTTTTCTAAAATTCTATCTTCAGTTTTTATTTTCAAATTATTTTAGAGTAAAATTTATTATATTTGGAACATAAACTCTAGGGCCAGTGTTATTTTTATGCTTTTCCCTGTGGCCTTATTTTAAAAAAAAATAGTTTTGTTCTTTCAAGCATTAACAGTGATATAATAATAGCTGACTGGTTAAGAATAGGTATGGATAAGGAAGTGGCATTGACTTATCTACTTACGCAAAGTTAGGAAGATTGGGGGACTTTTTATGTAAAATCTTAAACAGAATCTATTTATGTTTTACTTGTCAAGATGTGGGAAATACTAATTTTTTACATATAATAGCATTAAAAAACTTCAGACATTATTAAAGCAACTTTGTTGAAAAAAATATTTTCCTTCCCTATGTGAGTGTCCGTGTAGAAAAAAATATATATTATACATACAAACCTTCACTTATGCATATGTGCCCTCATATGTGTATATAGAGTGTGTATCTGTGTACATCATTTTATATATACCTATAGATATACATACACATAGATGTGTGTTTTGTTGTTGTTTAGTGTTTTTCAGTCATGTCCGACTCTTTGTGACCCCATTTGGGAGCTTTTTTGGGCAAAGATACTGGAGTGTTTTTCCATTTTCTTCTCCATGTATGTATGTATGTATGCATGTATGTATGTATGTATCATATACACAGGAAATTTTAACCTGTATGATTCTTCTCATGGCCTTCTATAACTCCTCCATGGGGAATTTTCACCTTATGTTGGAACCATTTCATATGCTTTTCTGAATGTCTTTTATACTTCTTACACATAACATGTGTATTCTTGACGACATGCTACAGCATTGAGGCAGAAGAATGCTAGACTTGAAGTCAGGATATACCTCCTTGCTTTGTAATTTGATGTTCTGTATTTGTAAAATAGTTTGACCCTTTATATCTGATTTCAAACATGCAGAATTCGTTGTATTTTAGTGGAGTAGGTTATTAATGTTCCCAGATATAAATTATCATTCATACATTCAGTTTCTACATAGCAAAGCTTTGATAAGTTATAGTGAGAAAAGACAGGTTTAACTTAAGGTTTTATAACAAATAACTTTGCTTTTTCAATTATAGGAGATATTAATCAGTATAAAGTTTAAGCAAGTTTAAGGAGAAGGAAACTCTAGTCAGAGTTATCTTTTTGAAAGGCCTGAGTTTTAAAGTATGCACTTTAAAATTTTATAAAATAGCAGCCTTGGCTGGCTTTTTAAGGATTTGAAGCAGTTGATTCTATTAAAATTTGATAAAATTTTTATTCTGCATCTCCCTTCTTCATTTGGCAATAGAGCCTATCGAATCTCTTAAAATAACTATTATAGAAAATGAATTTTGCTAAATTGAGTTGAAAGGTTAGTAGATTGTAGAACCATAGATTTAGAGTTGGAAGAGACTTTTCTTGTTCAGTCATTTCAGTTGTATCCAACTCTTTTTTACCCCATTTGGCATTTTCTTGACAAAGATACTGGAATGATTTGACATTTTATAGATGAGGAACTGAGGCAAACAGGATTAAGTGACTTGCCCAGGGCCACACAGCCGGTAAGTGTCTGAGGCCAGATTTGAACTCAGGAAGACATCTTCCAAGCAGTCTATCCACTTTGCCACCTAGCTGCCCTGGAAGACACTTTTAGAGGTCCTCAGGTCCACCCCCTTAATTTTGTAGTGAGGAAACTGAAGTTGAGAGTTTCAGAACTACATGACTCTTCATTCTCTAAGCTGAGAATTCCACCCCAACTCTCAGGCTTCCCCTGATGCTTACAGAAGAGTTAGAGGAGGATCAACAGAACTTAAAAATTGTTATCGCAGAGACTTAAACTACAAAATCACAAAAGTGTAAGTGACTGATTGGGACTGGTTTACTGAATATCTTGATCTTCTGTAGAAGAAAAATGATTAGAGGAGGTATAGTTCTCCTACAAGCCTGGGAAGAAACCCAAGACAGTGTGCTACAACTTGCCTAGAAAAACCAGGGATTTGTTGCGAATGTCTTTCCAGTATGCTAGTAGCTTTGGGATGTAAAATATTTAACTAGCGAATCAACAATCATTTATTTATTTCTCACTGTGTTGCCCAGCATATGCTAAGGGCAGGGGACAGGTTAGTAGGACTAATGAGAAGGATCCCTACCCACAGGGAGCTTATAGTTGAGTGAGCAAGTAGGTATAACAAATAATTCTAAGAAAAGACTTCCCCCCCACCCAGACTATGGGGACTATATTGGGTGATAACAACCATCCAGATCTGGTCTCAGGCACTAGCTATGTAACCCTGAGTGAGTTACTTAACTGTTTGCCTCAGTTTCTGTAAAATGAGCTGGAGGAGAAAATGGCAAATTGTTCCAGTATCTTTTCCAAAAAAAGAACCCCAAAGGGGTCATGAAAAGTCAGACACAACTGAGAAATACTAAAAAACTGTGACCAAGTGCCATGAGTACCATATTTTTCAGCCATGTGTAGGCAAGGTATAGGGTGTTTAGAAGAGGATAACCAGGATGGAGAAAGGACTGACATACTACATGAGGATCAATTGAAGGAACTTGGTTGACTTACAGATGTCCGTAAGTATTTGAGGATGTGTCTTGGAAAAGAAATTGAACTTGCTCTGTTTGACTCTAGTGTAGGATTAGAAGCAATGATTATTGGAAGTTGCAAAGGCCAATTATTCTGGAAAAAAAAAACAAAGCAAACTTCCTAACAGGTAGAGCTGTTCAAAAATAGGAGACAGGAGATTATGTGGCTCATTGGAGGAAGCATAGACTAGATGATTATTTCTTGGAGGTGTTATGGAGAGGATTCTTGAACAGGTGTGGCTTATAATAGATGATCTCCAAGGTTTTGTGGTCTAGCTCTTAGATTCTGTGATTGATAATAGCTTAAGTGCCCCTTGTTGTCATCAGATGAGTAAAAAAAGAAACACTGCAGAAGGGAAAGGGGAGATTCTGGTCCCTTGTCTTCAGACTTTCGGATGTCACTTTCCAGACCCCATTTTTAAAAAAAGTGCTGCCATTAACATTTTTGTAAACTTGGGCCCTTTCCTGCTTTCTTTTGACCTTTCTTTATAGTATATGTCTACTAGTGTGGGTCAAAGGATGCGTATAGGTCATAATTTTGGAGTGTAATTCTAAATTGTTTTCCAGACCAATTCGTTCTGGAATTGGTCCAATTCATAGCTCCTCTAACCATCTTCACTCTTCAGACAGCCTCCACACTAGTATAGGTCCTCGACACTTCATCTCTGGATTATTCCAATAACCTGATGATATTGAGTACTTAGCTCCCTCCTACTGCCCCCTCATGTACTCTCTGATCCAATAGCATGGCCCTTCTGGGCTGTTACATGAGCGTGACACTCTGTCTCTTAACTTCCAGGCATTTTCTCTGGCTGTCCCCTATGTCTGGAATGTGCTCTGTCCTCCATTCCAATTACCGACCTCCCTTTTTAAGTCCCAGCAGGAAGCCTTATTATCTCCTATTTATCCTGTCTGTAGCATGTTTTGTATATACTTTTTTGCATGTTGTCTCCCTTGTTAGACTGTGAGCTCCTTGAGACACAGATTGTCTTTTGCCTCTTTTTCATTCCCAACACTTAGCCCAATGCCTGGCACGTATAGGTGCTTAGTAAATGTTTATTGATTCCTTGATATTTGCTGGAATGATAATACACAGTAACTGGGCAACCAACACTGTTTTTTCTCCCTTACTTTCAGCAACATTCTGCACCTAAAGGCTATTTCCTTTCTACAGAGAGAAGGAAAATGGGCTTCCCCTTATCTGTTTTCTGGAAGCAGTTTATTAATTGCAGTTAATCAGTTTGACTGACTTAGTGTTTTCATTTATGTTACTGTAGTTTTATATATATATATATATATATATGTGTGTGTGTGTGTGTGTGTGTGTGTATATATCTATATATATATATTCCAAGTTTTGCTTCATTATGCAATAGCCAATACAATTCTTCCAGTGTTATGGGTACAATAATAAGATTATTATTATAGACAGTTCTCTATTGTAATCTATCCATTCTTCAGTTGATTTGGTTGTTTTTGTTCTTTTGCTACTTAAAATTTTATTGAGTTATCACTTAGTTTTCTGTTATCCTATAAAACCCAGCGGGATCTTCTTTCCCCTCCTCTCCCATTATCTTGTATTACTTTGTATATATTTAGCAACAGTGCTTTTCACAGAAGTGCTTAATATTTGCTTATTGACATGTACTTAAATGTGTGTGTTTCCCTCATAGAACAGCACTGTAGTCAGTTAATAAATGCTTGGCTAATTGTTGGTTTCATTCCCCTTACTAGATGATAAATTATTTGAAAACATGACCATGTCTTTTAAAAAAAATTTAGTTCTAAATTCACTCCCTCTCGCCAACCCTGCCTTTACCCATTCACATTGCCTAACAGTAACTGAGCTCACAGTATTTATTAAATAATTATTTACTGGTTTATTAGTGCAGTCAGTCATCCGTTTTGGCTGGGGGAGTGCACATCACATAGCAGGGCAGATGGCAGGATGTCCATGGTAGATGGCTGGATGAGATGTTGCATGGCCTGGACTAGCTACATGATGTACGCTGGGACAGGTAAATTTACACTTAACTAATCCAAACTGTTAAACTCAGTTGAGTAGATTCATTCTCACAGTGCTGGTGGGACGTGGTCTATGAAACTGGGTCTAGAGTGTGATGTTTTAAGTGAGGAAAAGAGGGCAGAGCAAGATACAAATAACTGGTGATTAAATGAATATTTTATATAGGACTTAAAAATGTAATTTCTAATTGTTTTTCAAAACATTTGAATCAATTCATAACTCTTCCAACAGTATATTAGTGTTCTTGCCTTTCCCATTAGTATTGTTGTCTTTCTATAACCTTTTCTTCATTGATTATTTATTTTTAGTCATCTTTGCCAGCTTCATGGGTATGAGTTGAAACCTCAGAGTTTAATTTGCATTTTTATTAGTGATTTGTAGCACTTTTAATATGGTCATTGATAGTTAATTTTTTTTTCATATTCTGTAACTATCCACTGGGAAAGGGGTTGTTGATCTTAGATTTGTGTTAGTTCTATAATATTTATGTATATAACATTATCATTATATATATTTGCATATCTAAGTCTTATTAATTCTACCTCCACATTGACTCATAAACTCATTCCCTTCTTTCCACTTGCAGCACCCTGATTCAGACTCTTATGAATAATTTCCTGGACTACTATAATAACCTTTGAATTGATCTCCCTTCCTCCACTTTCTCCCTTTTTTAGTACATTCTCCACACACCTGCTAAAGTGATTAGTATTCCTAAAACATATGTCTGAATATGTCATTCCCTTGCTAGAGTTTGGAGGTCTACTGACTCTCTGTTGCCTCTAGAATAAAATATTCTTTTTGGCGTTTAAAACTTTTCACAATCTGCCTTTAGCCTGTATTTTTAGTCTTATTACTCATTATTTTTCACACATTTTCTAATCCAGCAGTACTGGTCTCTGCTATATCTCCTATTCAGCATTACATTTTCCATTCTCCTTGCCTTTGCACAGATTGTCTCCCTTTCCTGGAATGTCCTAATCTCCTCTTAGAATCCTTAATTCTTTTCGTATCTCAACTCAAATGAAATGTTCTGTATTAAACCTTTTCTGATGTTCTTGCCTCCACCTGCTAATACCTGCCTTAAAAACACTGTTATTTACTTTGTGTGTATTTTGTTTTTACTTGGGTACATGTTTCCCTTGATGGAATTGAAGCTTCTTGAAGGCAAGGACTGTTTCATTTTTTTGTCTTAGTGTCTCTAATGTCTGGTATATATTCAGTGTGCTACTGCTTTGTTCCTGGTTCTTTTCTACTGAGTTTCACTGACCTACTATTGTTTAGCCAGTACTAAGTTGTTTTAATGACCAGTGATTTATAATATAGTTGAGATTTTGTGATACTGAGTTTTTTATTGGGAAAAGATTAAGCTCTGCATCAGTTCAGAGGCCTAGGGTGATCAGCAACAGGTATCATCTAGAAGGTGAGGTGGGGCCGTAAAAAGAGACTGGGACTTGGTTAAGCAGAAAGGAAAGAGATAGGTATTCTAGCTAAGGGGAGATGTATGTGAGCAAAGGAGGGGAGATGGGAATGTGCAATTGATTGGAACAGAAGATTCATGTGATGGAGTAACTGTTGGAGACACAGTAAGCAGATTTGATGGTGATTGCTTCTTGGGCATCACAATATTTTCTTACAGTCTCCCTCACAGCATCATTAGAGCCATCCGATTTTCATAGATGAGATGTAGCATGGAATGTATTGATGGAAAGGATGCTGAGATTAGAGCCACAGGACCTGGGTTCAAATTCAGCTGTGTGCTGTTGGTCGTTTTTTTTTGTTGTTGTAGTTGTTGTTGCCTTCCAGAGTCCTGATTTCCCAGTCTGTAGAACGACCTGTTGGAGTAGATTGCCACAAGGGTCCTTTCCACTTCTAGTTCCTGTAATTTACTTTACATTTCAGTGTTTTTGAAACTATATTCATATTTAAATAGTTTGTATTCAAAGATCTATAAAATCACCTTTAGGGGAAGGATATATTTTCATAAAGGAATCAACCAGAAGAATTGCCTGCATGCTATTGTGTAAAGAGACTAAGAACCGGAGCTTACGGTGCCAATTTGTGTCTCCATGGACAGTCATTTATCCTGTAAATTCTTAACTCCTTCCCCTCTAGACCTTAGTTTCCTTATCTATAAAGTGAGCAGGATGAAATAGATAATCTTTTTTAAGGATTCCTTTCAATTGAGTAGCAAATTTGAGTATTTAATACTCATCAGGAAAGATCGAAACATGCAATTATAGGTTGGCCTGCAAATTGGTCCCTAAGTGAGCCATTCCCCAATTGTGATGGGATCAGATTATTCCCCAGTTAATTGGTTAATGGTAACGGTAAGTCCATTGCTACCATAGGAGAAAAACAACCAAGGATGTCATCATCTTGAGTGGTACAGCATTCTTTGGTTACTGTTATCCAGGATGAAAATGGGATTTTTGGTACGAAAGGTTATTTAGAACTTGGGTTTTGAAGGAAATAGAATGAAGGTAAATAGTAAGATGTAGCTTCCACAGTCAGGTTATATCCAGATACCCATTTGAAAGTAGTATCTGTGATTTTTTTGCACACAGATTTGAATTCTGAAGTCATTTTGTCTTCAAGTTAAGATAGAAAGTTATTTGAGAACTTTTGAAAACTCATTGTTTAAATGAATAATTTTCTCTTAAATAATCATATAGTCCTTCAATTTGGGAGTATGATTTAAGTTTTTAAAAAGCAAAATTAAATTTGCAAAAGTATGGTTTTTAGATTATAAAAGATATAACCAGAAATTTATTTTTCCCTTGCTATAGGAGGCAGGTGGAAGTCATCATAAAGTTTCTGTTTCTCCTGTTGTTCATGTTCGAGGGCTGTGTGAATCAGTTGTGGAAGCTGACCTTGTGGAGGCTCTTGAAAAATTTGGAACAATATGGTATGTACAATTGACAATAACTGCAAATTAGTTGAATTATTGGGAGAGGTCTGTGATGCCCTAATATAGTAGATGGTAAGCTTAGGTGTGACTTAGTTTTAGAATCCTTAAAGTCAATGCTTGTGGGGTTTTTGTGTGTGCATTTTGTTTTTCTTCTCTCTGAAACTTAAGTAGATATATTTTATCTGAGGAACATAGATTTAGAGTTGGAAGGGATGCGAAGGGCTGAAGGATCTTAAAAGTTGGAAGGGACTTTATTTATAACTGAACAAGAATCCCCTTTATAGAATAGCCTCAAAGTAGCCATCCTGCCTTGGCTTGAAGACTCCCAGTGGGGGCTACTAATGGGAAGAGAATGAAACTGGGGCAGCCCATTCCATTTTTCAAAAGCTTTGATTGTTAGAAAGTTTTTCTTAAATTAAGATTAAATTTGCCTTTTTGCAATTTTCTCTTGTTCCCAGTTCCAGGTTTTGAAGCAAAGGAGAACAAATTTAGTCCTCTTTCCACTAACAGCTTTTTTAAAAACTTGAAGATGGCTATAATGTTCCCCTTAAGTTTGACAGAATAATTATCCGTAATTACTTCAGTTAATCCTCGTATGACTTGAATTTGCCTTATGTAGCCCTCCTCTGAACATATTCTGGTTTATCAGTGTCCTATGTAAAATGTTCCCAGAACTAAACATAGGTACCTTAGTTTCAGTCACCCTCATCTCAGACATTACACATTTTTAATATACCCTAAGGTTACATTAAATTGCCTGGTCACCATACCACAATGTTGACTTCTGCTGAAAATTCCTGTCTCTTTAAGATAAACTTATATCTAACCATGCCTTTCTCCTTTAGTACGTGTGAAGTTGACTTTTTTGGAGCCAAATGTAGGATTTGGGTGGGAGGGGGGGCACATGATAATTAGATATTATCTTTTATCCCTAGAAAAATAACATTATAGATGGAAGAAAAACTATATTGGCATGAATTAACTACTCTGATAACAGTAAAGTCTATAAAATGAATTTGGTAAATTAATTCATAGGAAACAGTCTCCATTAGGGCCTTTAAAGAAGAGTGGAGAGAATAGTTTTTATTTTTCTCAGAGTTGAAACTCTGCTTAAGGCTTTTATAATTTTCCCTCCTAAGAAGTGAATTTTGTTAGGAAAAGATATTTGTGTTTTTAAAAATCTATTAAAAACTGAAGTTGAAGTTAGTTTCTTAGTGTCATTGACCACCTCAGTATGTTTTAGCTCTTCAGCTTTTTTTTCTCTTTTCATGTACTCTGCATAAGTCATAAAAAAAATTAAGTATTTATTTTCTTTTTTACCTTACCTTTAAAAAAGAAGAAAAGAAAAATAGGTAGGGTCAAGCAAAACAAATTCCCACATTGGTTATGTAAAAATATACTGTGTCATTCTGTAACTTAAGTCCATCATCTCTGACAGGAGGTGGGTAGCATTCTTCAATATCAGTACTTTGAAACTGTGGTTACTCACGACATTGATTAGCATTCTTAAGTCTTTCAAAATTATTTCTTTGTAATGCTATATGTATTGTTCTCATCTGCTCACTTTACTCTGCATTAGTTTATACATCTTCTCAGTTTCTATGAAACTAATCCTTTTATAATTTCTTATGGTATAACAGTATTTATTTTATTACTAGCAGTACATTGATGTGCTTGTAGTCCCTCCAGTACTTGTAATTTTTAGGTGTAAAACTTTATATCTGTCTGTATTAAATTTCATAATAGATTAGGCCCAGTATTCTAGCCTGTCAAGTTTTTTTTGAATTCTGACTGATTACAATTTTTTATTTATCTTTGTCAGCTTTTTGTCATTTGCAAAGATAATAAGCTTATCATTTATGTCTTTATTCAAAGTCACTGATGGAAATATAAAACAGCATAAGTCCAAGTACATATTCCTAGAACATTCCATTGGAGATGACTGTCTAAGTTGACATCAGTCCATTGATGATTATGCTTTGAATCTGGCCATTAAACCAGTTTTGAATCCACTTAATTGTTCTGTCATCTGGCCCATATCTTCACCTTTCTATAAGAATATTACAAGAAAATTTTTCAAATGCTTTGTTAAAATCTGAACTTTATAGAAAATTTTTCAAATGCTTTTTTAAAATCTGAACTTTATTTACACTTGAATTTACTTACCCTGTCAAATAAAGAGTCTGAGATTGATCTGGCATGTCTTCTTCTTGATGAAGACATGGAGCACCACTTCATTTTCTAAATGTTGTTTACTAAGCATTACCTTAAATAATGTTTCAGATTTTTTTTCTAGGTGTTCCAGTGGGTAAAATTTGTTAGGTTGTAGTTTATAGACTCCTTTTCCCCCATTTTTTGGAAATTGGGACATTTGTCTTTTCTCTTCCCACTGTATATCTCTCTAGTCCTGCACAGCCTTTCAGATATCATTGAAAATGATTCAGTCATCACATCTGCCAATTTTTTCAGTATATTAGGTCCAGGGACTTGGAAAAATCTTCCAGCCCAGTCTTCTCGTTTTATACATGAGCAGTCTGAGACCCAGAGATGTCACATGACTTGCCCAAAGTCATACAGCTAATAAGTTGCAGATCTCTTTTGGTAATTTATGTAGATTTTTAATGTATATTAGAAATTTGCATGGGTTAAAAACAAAACTTGGCTTGTAAGGATTATTTGCTAGGAAGGTATCAAGTGTTAGGTTTGTAGGATCTGAAATCTAATGATGATGATTTTAAGAATATGAAAATATTTGCGTGCAAGAGCAGAGTAGAGTTGTAGATCATGAGAGTTGATCATGAGAAAGGCTAGAAGATACCTCAGAGGCTCTACACACGCACGCACGCACGTGCGCGCGCGCTTTCTCTCCCTCTCTCAGTTGGGGTTCAGTGACTTGTCCAGGTTCACACAGTTAACAAGTATTTGAGGCTGGATGTGAATTTGCTGTCCCTATTGTTTCATTTTGCTATTGAGTAAACTGATGCCCAGGGAGGTTAAATGACTTGTGCAATGTTACAGACTAGATATCCACCCAGGTTCTCTGACTGCATAGTCATCTCAACTGTCACAGCCACCCCTTGATGGAATTATTACTCATCCATGTGTAGATTCTATATTCCCATTTTTCAATCCTACAGTCCCTGCCTCTCCACCATATTGTACAGTCTAGATGGGGAACCAGAAGATTCCTGGGAACCATTTCTAGTCCTGGCTTTGTAACTTAATAGTTGTATAATCCAGACAAAGCGTTTAACTTTCTCATTTTTAGAATAGGATCAGTAATACTTTTTAATACTTCACAGGATTCTTTTGAGAAAATGGTTTTGTGAACAATAAAGTGCTATGTTAAATGGATTGTTAATTGAAACACAATTAGAACAGTGAATCTTTGCCAAAACATTCACCTCCTGGGCCTCAGTTTCTTTATCTGTAAAATTAGAAGATTGGATTAAATGTCTTTACCTTTAGATCTATGTTCTTGTGGGCTATATTCCAAAGCTGTATAATAAATTATTTTTTAATATTTATGTCACTATTCCTAATATGGTCAGTTGAAAGTTGAGTTCATTGTTTTTTGACAAAACCATTATTTCCTAGTTTGTAGGCATTTGGGTTGTAAACCAAGCTGAAAATAATATTTGATGTTTATAACAGCCCATTATTATGCTTTACCAAACACTTTCTGTACATTGATATTTGATCTTTATGACAGCCTTGTGAGAAAGGTGCTATTATCTCTTTTTACAGATGAAGAGAAAGCTCAGAGAAGGTAAGGAACTTGCCTAGGTTCAAGAACTCAGAGTGTCAGAAGTACAATTCAAGCTCAGGTTTTTCTACCTTCATGCCTCATGCTTTTTCCACCATGCCACATTGCTCCTCATAAAATGGCAGGTCCAACTGAACATTTTTAGCATAGTTTGTGCTTTTTTTGCTTTGAACAGTAAGGGTTTCTGGGAAGTAACTGGACATTCAGAATATGTTGATGGTATTAAAAATAGCTAAAGAGTGCTCAGAAAGTATGTAGCAGTAATAGGTTCCTCTTTGAAGAAAGTGGCCAAATAGAATTAGATTGAGCTTTTTATTATACAATAATAGCATCTTATGGAGATTGAATACCTGAGAAACTATTATTCCCTTCTCTACTTTTACTTCAAAGACTATTATGGTTCTGTTTCAGCAGTGATGGTTCAAGCTGAAACTAAGGAGAACCAATGGCAGTTTTCTTATGTTTGGAATAGATGCCAGGAGGTTCATGTCTGTTTAGACCTTTTGGTGTTCAGATAGAGTATAACTTAGGGAGGTAGAATTGTTCCATGGTTGAAATAGTCACTTGAGGCTGTTCTGAGGAGGCTCTATCTAGATCAAAGCGGATGTCTGGTTATAGCAGATAGTAGACTTGAATGTAAGTAAAATGTAAATATCCTTCCTAGAAGACAGAAATGATTTCCTTTTCATCAGGGACTGCCACAGTATTGGTACTCTGGCATTATTAAATTCTTTTTTCAATTGAAACATTAGTGTTGGCACTGACTTGTGGGAATCAGCTGACCAATGCGTTGATAGTGCATTCTCACCAAGCAGCTGCAAAGAAGCAGGCAGCTTTGCCCATTTCTCTCATCCTTAGTGTCTGAGCCTCTCTTTGTATGTCTTTATAGCTAAGAAATGTGAAGTTGTTAAAAAATAAGGTGTTGGGGAAATTAAATGTGAAAACTTGGAAAACAAAAATTGAGTTTAATATTGGAATGATTGTAGCATCTATGAAATGTAGGATGCTAGAAGAGCAGGGCCAGTTGTACACAGTTGTTCAGTGCTAGGTAATTGTGGAGCCATTTAGGGGCAAATATCCATCTGTTTCGTACATAGCTAATTACAGCAAATTCTTTCATGTGCCATAAGTCAGGAAGTATTGGTTGAGCACCACTTGGAGGATTCTTAAGTTCTGCTCTCAAGATCATTGTAATCTTGGAGACAAGACAGTAAACAAAAATAAACCAGCATAATAAAGGACTAAATTGTATGGTGGCAGTTAAAGATGTTCTATAATTGTTATGATACCATGACAAGAAAGAGGAAAGTTCATTCTTTCTACTCTTAAAAGTAGGCCTTAGATTTTAAAGTTGTTCATGCCAATTTAAATCTATGCCTCTCTTATATTTTCATCTCTTCTAGTCTGAGTAATAGAAAGCAGCGTCAGTAAGGCCAAGTGTATAACAGGCCTATAAAGAATTCATCCTTTGGACCTTTAGCTTTTTTGGTTTATTGTCCAAAGAAGCAAAGGATGTTATTTGTATGTTATTACCAACATGGTAGGATATTAAGGGATATAAAGTGAATCCAGATAGGTGGGGGTAGGAGGTTGATTTTCCTCAGTTTTTTTTTCTTGGCAGAGCTCTGATTTCTGTACACTCTTCCTTCTTGAAGGTTCTTCCTTTCTAGAAAATCGCCTTTTTGTTTCCTCCCAAGATCCATATTCTGCCTTTATGTTTAGTCACTCTTGAAATGCACTACCAAAAGATAGGGATGGCCAGAGTAAGGATAGGGGCTCATTTCCGGCATATAATAAGCACTTAATAAATGTTACTATTGTTGCTACAGTGGAAAGAATATTGGCTCTGAAGTCAGAAAACCTGGGATCAAATTATGCTTTTGAGAGAACCTGTGTGACGTTGGGCAAGTCCCTGGGCCTCAGTTTGTAAAGTGAGAAAGTGGAAATTGCTGACTTTTGAGGACCTTTCCTAGACCTGTTCTTCTCTGAAAGCCTTTTCCCTTGTGTTATGTAGGGGACTCTGGGTTCTTAAAAGCTTTGCCAGTAGAGAGTACAAATTCTTACTAGTCCTGCCAGTGTGCAGTCTTGGAGTATGAGGCTAGTGATGAATTCTGTGTTTATTGGACAAGGACAAAACTGACCTCACAAAAATGGCCTGCAGGGTGATGAATATTTTACCACAGCAACTCTCAAAGACAATTTCTTAAATTGTAAAGTGTTGTCATATTTACTGGTAGAAGGAGTACCCACACTAATGGAATCAGACCCTTAAAGTATTGATTGAAGTCATCCTTCCTCATAATAAAGAAAATTTTTTTATCTTATTTGCCCTGTGCCCCTTGATTTCTTGTAGTGATACAAGAATGCCTGGGTAACCTGATAGTGAACCATTGCTAATAGGGTACCACAAATGAGAACCATGTTTTTAAACAACACTGGCTTTTTCTAGGTACCAGGATCTGAAAAAGGAATGCTTCTTTTAAAAAACTTCTTTCGTGTAATTAAATAAATTTTTTAAGTGGGAAGAGAGGAGTATTTAATATTTATACTTTAACATTAAAAATTTGATCATTCCGCAGTGACTCCTTTTAATCTTACCAAATATTCTGGAAATGTATGTTGTTATTATTAGCAACAAAATTATCCTGTTGAGTCCTAATATAGGGAGTTTCTGATGCTAAAATTCCCTTTACCAGTGCATATTTGACTACTGTTGTGCAACTTTTGGTTTAGAGAGTTACCTGGGTCACTGTGAGGTTGAGTACTACCTACCTGATATTAAAGGGTAGTAGGTCAGTCCAGATAAGGCAGGGAGAAGAGGTTGATTTTCTGAGGATGATACAAGTCTTTTTCTTAACATGGCTCTGACACCAGGGTCAGATTAAGTTTCCATATTAGGATGTTACCTATTATTATTGTCTGAGAGTGGCATTCTTTCCTTTCTCTGGTAGTGAAGACTATCCTGATTAGGTCCATCACCCAGTTAGTACTATCCTTGTGAATGTGACTAGGATTCTGATCCAGGGAGGTAGCAGGAAATACTTCTGGGAACAAGATAACCCAGAGAAGTAAGTGCCTAAATATATACTTAATCTTCAGTATGCGTGATTAATTCTGCAGTAGATTAATATTGAGTAAAGATGGTCAAGGCTGATCTGATGTTTTACTGAGAAAATCTGTTAGTACTTGTTCTGACTTATAAAAAAGACTGGAAACTGTACATGAATTCATGCTTTTTCTTTTTTAAAACTAGCTATGTGATGATGATGCCATTTAAACGTCAGGCTCTGGTGGAATTTGAAAATATAGATAGTGCCAAAGAGTGTGTCACCTTTGCTGCTGATGAACCAGTCTATATAGCCGGCCAACAAGCCTTCTTCAACTACTCTACAAGTAAAAGGATCACTCGACCAGGAAATACTGACGATCCATCAGGGGGCAACAAAGTTCTGCTTTTATCCATTCAGAACCCGCTCTACCCAATCACAGTGGTACGTGTGTCTGTGTGTGTCTGTGTGTGTCTGTGTGTGCGCGTTCAACATTGCAACCTCGCCAATCCATGTTTTTGGACTCTGAAGCAGAGGTTTCCAAGCTTATTTGGCTTATGGCCTTTTTAAAAAAAAAATTACTAACTGCCCCTGGAAATCTTTCTTTAACAGTTTTTTTTGAAATTGTGTCATTTCAAAAAAATATAAAATTTTATTTAAAAATGACACTAATTAAATTTAATAATTTGTTGTAAATTTGTGGTTTTCTCTAGCATTGACATTTTAATGACACATTATTGCATCATGTAACTGTATAGTGTTATATTGTAAGCAAGTCATTACATGCATGTATCCCTACCATTGTGTGCTGGACTTCCTGAAAATGCGCCACATGCTCATCTGTTAATAACTTGCATGTTAAGACCTGTTGGTGGACTTGATCACTGATCAGTTATAACTTGAATTTTGTGTGTTTATTTGGAATCACTATGACTTTAACTTTATTGCACAACACTTGAAATGTGTATGAACGGCTTTTCCAAATTTTCCTTTCTTCTTTCCTTATGTTTCCACTACCGCCTTATTTTTATTCCAACACCCCCCAATTGCAACTGAGGCTACTCCTGCCCTCAAGCAGGGGGAAGCGTCACCTACTTCGGGAACCTGTGCACTAAAGTGAGGCTACAAAGATTTTCTCCAGTTTGTTTATGTGATTGTAAAATTTTTTTTAAACATTGTACACAGCAGCCAGGAACAACTTAGGTAAATAAAACAACTTATTTTGTAAATGCTGTTGATTATCACTGTTGCAACTCAGTTCCTGAGAAAAAAGGAGAAAACTGAAGGGCAGGGAATATGAGGCAGAGAATGCTTTGAAGGCTGTTAGTCTATCTCAGATACTACTTTATGAGGGAAGAACTTCAGAGTGGAGCAGGCAGAATATTTGCTTAGATCAGCCACACAATTTACCATGTTGAAACTTGAGAGAATGATTCGTATAGTCTGTTAAAATAGTTTCAAAACTAATTTTATTGAGAACTTTAAATTTTGTCTTTCTTGTTTTGTTCTAATTCACTTGCGTGTTCTTTGAGGCCTAAAAAGTAAGCTTTTTGTATTTTGGTTTTTTATAAAATTAGGATTTTTGTAAGGACAGCGGTAATAGTGTTGACAGCATTATTATAAATTATTCATGTTGTCACGGATAATATTAGGAGCTAGAATTGTTACGACTTTAAGGTTTGCAAAGCATTTTACAAATGTTCTCATTTTGTCCTCACAATCCTCCTGGGAAGTAGGTATATATACTCCTTATATATAATGGGTTGTGCCCATTTTCTAGGTAAGGGAACTGAGGCAGAGAAAAGTTAAAAAGTGACTTGCTAAGTTTACATCGCTAGTAAATATTTAAGACCAGATTAGACTTTGAATCTTCCTCATTCTTTGTCTAGTTCACTGTGCCATCTGTCTCATACATTAAATTAAAAAAAAGTTCAGAGACAAGTAAGTGAGAGGAACACCTGAGTTTGACTAGACTAATAATGTACAGTGGGAAGTCTAAGTTAGTTTGGCTCTCTGCCTTAAATATCAGGACTTGGTGGAAGTTCACATCACACTGACATTTCTTTAGTCAAGTTGTGTAACATCACAGCATTATTAATTCGGCGCTGCCCTCTTCTAGGGGCACTTCTTTTCATGAGTAGGACTTTTTCTCCCACTAGATGGTGAGTTGAAGTTGAATTATTTAGTAGTTGGAGAAATGACCATGATCCAACTTAGTTATTTTCTGTATAGCAGCTTGTAATATCTAGGCTTTGCCGCTTGAGAATTCTGAGAATCAGTTACGTTACTTTCTAATCAAACAACTGTTTCTTGACTTAAATATTTATGAAATTATACATTACAGAAAATGTTTGAAGAATTTAAATATGTACTAATGCACTATAATATAAAGCCATGTACTGAGTATGAGGCATTATAGATTCAATTGTTATCTCTTCACAGATGAATCTCACCTTTGTTTTAGCCCTAACCTCTCTTCTGACTTCCAGTCTCTCATCTTCAGCTGCCTATTGGATATCTCATACTGGGCATCCATAGACTTCTTAAATTCAGTATGTCTGAAATTGAATTCTCCACCTCTCCATCTTTATCTCCCCTCCCTATCCTCAAATCCTCTCCTCTTTCTAACTTCTCGATTACTATTGAGAATGCCACACTCCTTCCCAGTCATCCAGATTCACAGCCTAGGTGTCATCTTCAACACCTTCCTTCTTTCTCACTCCCTCATGTCTAATCTGTTGCCAAGGCCTGCCATTTCTACCTTCATAGTGATCTCTTATGTAGACCTCCTTTTTTCTGGCACGGCCATTGTTTTGGTATAGGCCTTCATTGCCTCACACTTGGACTATTATAGTAACCTTCTTTCTGGTTGGCCTTCCTGCCTCAAGTCTTTCCCTACTTCGATCTGTCTACCACTCAATTAGCAAAATGATCCCTGTTCCCCAGTCTTCTTTTACCTTTTGTATACAATACTTTCACTGTACGTGTTGCCTTCAGTCCAGTTGTTCCTTGTTCTTGACACTGCAGATGTTTTCATTGGTCATCCCCCATGCCTGGAATGCTCTTCTTCCTTACCTCCATCTCCTGGTTTCCTTCAGATTGCAGCTAAATTCCCTACTTCTGTAGGAAGCCTTTCTTCATCCTTCTTAACGTTAGTGCCATTCCTCTGAGGTCATTTCCATCTTATTCTGTATATGTTGTATTTATGCAGTTGTTTGCTTGTTGTCTCCTCCTTCTAGAATGTGCTTGCTTTGAGGGCATGGATTCTTTTTTGCCTTTGTATATGTCCTCAGCATTTAGCATGGCACCTGGCACTTAGTTGGCATTTAATAAATTCTTGTTGACTTAAATATAATAAATTGTTCCAGTAAGGCTATAACACTGCACTATTAATATACCGTAGGATCCTTTTCTAGCACCTCAGATAATGGGTCACTTAGCAACCTCTTTCAAATATGATCATGTAGTGGTTACTTAGAATCCCAGTTAGGTAGTTTGCAAACTTAATAGGTGGAACTTTGGAATTGTGTGACATGGGATTGGATTGTATGACATGGGACACACTGCCCCTCCAAGTATTGCATGCCCTGAGTAGAGAAGCTGCTGTGATCTATGAGCAAAGCAGAATTGAAGTAGCTCAAAAGAAATGCAAGATGCACAAATTTAGAGAATCTACCCCAAATGTTTACATGGACTATTTGTGCCCAACCTGTGGGAGAGCATTCCAAGCTCATAATGGTCTGATCAACCACAGTCTGACACACTGTAACTTGTCTCTAACACAGTGATATCATTTGGGTCCTCTTTGAGAATGAAGGACAACCACCAACCATTATCTTGCTACAATTTTAAAGAGCTTTACTTGTCATAATTAAAGTCATTCATTCTTTGGTTCAGTTGAACCTTTACTATGTGACCGTCACAAGAACTAACATTTTTGACTTCCCAGCTTTGACTCTAACCACAGACTGCTTCCCTATCTATAAATATGGCTTCCTTAGGCCCTGTGACTCACTTTTTCCCAGTCTGATTTTTTTGGCTAATTATTTGGCTAGATATTTTTTGGGCCACAATTCAACAGGTATTTATTGGAGCATGAGTAAGTGAATCCAACACAAAATGAAAACAGTTGAGTGTTACTAATAGCTGGGGAAGTTAACTGAGGTACCCACCAGGAGAGCACTTGAGTTGGGTCAGGAAGAGAGCTAGATCTTCCAAGAGGCAGAGGTAAAGAAGGAAAGCATTTTGGTATAAGACAGGGGGAGCTAGGATGTCATATGGAGTATAACAAGGAGATCAATTTGGCTAGTGCAGAGTGCTAGGAGGAAGAATATAAAATCAACTGGAGTCAGATTATGAAGGTTTTTAAATGCCAAACAGAGGGGTTTGTATTTTATTGTAGTGGTAATAGGTAGCCATGGGTAGTGGCATGGTAAGATCTGTGCTTTTTGGTAACTAGGTGGAAGAAGGATTGGAGAGGGAAGAGGCTATTGAGAGAAAAGCCATTTAGAGGGTTATTGCAGTAGTCCAGGTGAAGTAATGAGAGGCTGAATCATGGTGGCCGTGATGTGAGTTGACAGAACACAACAGACTTGAAAGATAATTATGGTAGAATGGTCAAGATTTGGCAGATGATTGGATATGGGGACTGGAGAAAGAAAGAATTTAGGATGGCTTTGAATTTGCAAACTTTCACTTCCTCTTCTTTCACTCTCTTCTAAACCCTTATTTCTGACTTGATTGATCAACCAAAACTACACCCTCCAGTATTACCAGCAGTCTCTTAATTATCAACTTTAGTGACTTTTTCTCAGTCCTCATTCTTGACTTCTTGGCAGTATTTCACACTGTTGACCACACTGTACTTTTAGATGTCCTCTCCTTTCTATGTTTCCGTGATACTGTTATTATTTCTCCCACCTGTGTGAATGTTCCTTTTCAGTCTCATTTCTTGGATCTTAATTTCTATCTTGCCCTCTAACTATACACATCCCTTTAGGCTTTGAACCCTTTTCCTCTTTTTTCCCTGTATACTTTCTCTCTTGGTGATCTCATGAGCTCCATTGAATTCAATTGTCTTCTGTATGCAGATGACTTGAATCCTCACCTATAGTCCTGTATCATGAACTGCATGTTGGACATTTTAAATTGGTTATTTCAGGGACATCTCAATCTCAACATGTCTAAAATAGAACTCATCATTTTCCCACTCTTTGTTTGAATTTTGCTATTATTGTTAAGAGTACCACCATCCTTCCAGTTATCCAGGTTCATGACCTTAGTGTATTCCTCAGTTCTTTACTTTCACTCTTACCTTGTATCCCATCAAATCTTGTCATTTCTATCTCCAGAAGACTTCTGAAATACACCTTCTTCTCTACACTCACATAGTCACAACCCTAGTTTAGGCCCACATCACTTTTCATCTAGATTACTGCATTAGTCTCTTTTAATGATCTCCCTTCATCAAGTCCCTTCCTACTCCAAACCATCCTTAAGAGAGCTGCTGAATTGATTTTTCTCAAATTCAAGTCTGACCATATCATCAGCCTCCTCAGTAAATGCTATTGGTTTCCAATTACTTCTAAAATCAAATAAAGTATTTTGGCATTTTAAGGTCTTTGAAACTTGACTCTTTTCTGCCTTTTCAATCTTTTCGCATACACTTTATGGTTCAACCATGTTGAGCTTATTTGTTGTTCCTCATATAAGTTGCTCCATCTTCCATCTGTCATGCCTTTGCACTATCTTCTATGACTAACATTGTACTTCATCCTTGTCTCTGCCTCTTAGAGTTCCTGGCTTTATTCAAGACTTACCTGAAATGATATGTGCTGCAGGAAGTCTTTCCTGGTATCCCAGGCTGTTAGTGCTCTCTCTCCAAAGTTGCCTGATATTTACTCTGAATGTATCTTGTTTATACCAGTTTATATATGTGTTCTCTCTTCTATTAGAATGCAGACTCTTGGAGGATAGGGATTGCCTTTTTTTTTAACAACCATTTGTATCCTTAACACAGTGCTTGATATTAAATACTTAATGAATGCTTGATTTATTGACTAGAGGAAGGTAGTATTCTGAATAGAAGTTGAGAAGTTAGGATGATGAGTATGTATGTACAAGGGGAAAGAAAGTACTTAAGTTTTGAGTATGTTAAGTTTAGTAATGGCTGTTGGTGGTAGGGGACTATATAACTCAGAAGAGAGATGTTTGGAATATTCTCTTTCCTTATTCATTGCCGTTTTGGAATCCTTAGTTCTTTCCAAGACTCAACTAGAGTGACCTCACCTACAGGATAGCCTGGGAAATCAAGGAGAGGTAGAGTGGCTATAGATTGAAGTAGGGAGAGAGAATAGGTTTAGGGAGAGGTAGGGGACAGAGTAAGGGGGCAAGTGAAATGATAGGGAAGGTCCAGGTCACAGGTCAGATGAATTTGAGTTGTAGATTTTGATTCTGCAGGTGGGTACCTGTGGGTGATGATGAAATCAGAGGCATGATCATCCTTCTGTATGACTGAGGTGAAGTGAAGATACAGACCATGAGAATTGAGGTTGGTGAGCTGGGAAATGAGGGTATTTGAGAAGAGTATAAATGTTAAAAGTTGAAATTTTCAGATATAAAGAGTAGTATTTAGATTGGAAGTGTATTTTTTAGGTTCTATTCAGCTTTGTTTCAGTGTGTGGTAGTACTTCATTAAAGGTCACGTGTGACCTTTCTTTGTTTTTTGTTTTTTTACCTCTTCAAGCCTAAAAAATCCTATTCATTTCTGAAAGCTGTCAGTTTTCATAAAAGCTTTGGATATCAAAGTCTGGGTAATTAGAGGAATTCATGTTATTATTACTCTAAACTTTCTCCCAGAATAATAGCCTCTGATTTTTATAATGAATTTAACAGACCAATTGCATAAAAGAGATACAATATTATTGTGCTTGTCAGGGATATTATGGAGAGGGTGCTTGCTAGTATGCAGATTGAACTAGGTGACTTTTGAGTTTCTTGTAAGTGTGAGCCAGGTATTGACCTTGAGAAAGGAGAGAGAATGACTCTAAGACCCTAATAGATAACTGTCACCAGGTTCTGGATTACCAGACTCAGATTATGTCTGGATGATGTGAACCTCAAAGGAGCCAAAGTTATTGAATGGCACAGGTAGGAGGAGTGTCCTCCTCTTGGCCCAAGGTAATTGTTGAGATAATCATCATCATCTTCAATTAACCATTTATTAAAGATTTACTGTATGCCAGCCATTGTGCTAAGTGCTAGGGATGCAAGAAAAGCAAAAAAGAGACCCTGTTCTCAAGCAACTCACATTCTAATGGAAGAGAACATACCAGCAACACTGTACATACAAAATAGAGATAGTATAAATGAGAAGTAATCTCAGAGGGAAGGCATTAGCAATCGTGGGGAGGAGATAGGAGGAAGATGAGAGAAGATACATCCAGTTGGCCAGGGACACAAGCCAGGTTTCCATGATCGCAATAAGGTGGAATGCTCATGAGAGGAAAGGGTTTACTATGTCATAAGATACAAGGGAAGGGTAAGGGTAGAGCTGACCTGCGTGGGCATTAGTCAGGAAGTGGTAGCAGAGAAAGGCAGGATACACTCGATCAATCCCAGGGATTGTGAGTGGAGGATAGCTAGCTAGCTAGCCAGCCATAGGAAAAATTATCACACCCCTCCTAGGAATGATGGTTGAGACTCAAGTCTCTCTGCCTAGAGTTGATTTAATTTTATCATTCTTCTGTGTCAGAGATACTGCTCTTATTCAGGTGTATCTGGGACAGGTTCTCTCTCATTGTGGCAGCTGTCCTCCACTTCTTGAGTAAAATTTTCCACAACTATTCTGATTGCTGGACAGGTGCGAAAGGAGCTTGACTTAAAAGCGAGAGTTAAATATATTTTAACAGTTTAATTTTGATACATTCGCTATATATTTCTTCACAGATAACAAAAATTCCATTCCTATCTATTAGGATCCTGTGTGTCTCATGTAAATATTTGCTTACTCTTCTGTAAGGATTCTCTTCTGGAAGTAAAGAGAAACTAGTGGGGAAAGAGAGGGTTGGCTCAAATTAGCTTCTTTGCAAAGTTGCTTCAGAATTAAGAGAAAGGATATTTTATGATAGTTAGTATTGTCCTTCTGTAACTTCAGGTTCCTTGCTGTCCCTGTATAGGACATATCCTCTCCTGTTTCTCTCTTTGAACAGGCTATCCCTAGGGCCTGGAATTCTTTCCTTCCTTACAACTTTTGGAATCTCTGGTTCCTTTCCAGACCTGACCGAGGAACCCTACAAGAAACTTTTCCAGAGTTTCTAGTGCCTTCCCTTTTCCAAATACTCCCTCCAGTAATCTGTGTACACAAAAGCTTCTCGAAGGCAAGGACTTTGTGTCCTTAGTATCTGTCACATAATATGTGCTTGATAAATGCTGTTTGATTTGAATTGTTGAACAAGGGGTTGAGAGTAAGCCATACCTCATTATCATCAAGGAAATGATTTTGATTGCTAGCTACCATTTCCCACAGTAATGGTTAAAGCTTCCACGGTTCTCAGTCATATAAAGGAGACCAAGAGAAGTAGTGGTAGGCACACTGTTTATCAGTTTTACAAACCTGGTGTAATAAAGAGTTCAGTGCTACATATCCTGTTCTTAAGGGACACACACACCACACTCTTTGCTTACCATTTGCCTCTGGAGTATAGTTAGTAGCTACCTTAAGTAATTGGTAGTTTGTCTTTCTGAGTAATTAAAGATAAAACATCACTTGGATGTCTTAATATTAACTAATTCTCACTAACATCGGAATATCCATTTAAGTGAGATCCTGGACACACACTACTATACTAGCTGTCCTTTGTACATAGTGACCCTGTTGACATGCACTTGCAACCTGTGCTTTTAAGTTTTTCCAGCAGTAATGGTACATTTGTATTCTGTCTACCCTCAGCTCTTGTTACAAAGGCCATGTATTTACAGACTTATGTGGTTACACAGGTCAGTCTGTAGCCATGAAACAAAACAAAGTGAACTTGTCGACCTGAAGCTCAAACCAGGGATGTTCTCTTAATGGTGGAAATACCATAAATACAGCAGTTCAAAAAATCTGTAGTCCTTAATCTTAATGGAGTTGACATTTTGAGGAGGAATAAGTGGATAAATGCACAGCGTACTTGATATTACTTTTTCTGATCAACATTTATTACTTTAATTTTGAGACAAATACCTATTTGGGTCTCATGTCCTTATTGTATATCCTTACTACCTATACTTGGTTCATTTTCTCTTAACAGTAATTTAGTTGGATGTATACTTTTGAAAATGACAAGAAACATAATTATATTTGTATTTAGAGACTTTTTTTATCAGATTCATGTGAACATTTTAAAATACTTTTGTAATTTAGAAAATTCCATGTATTGTTAGAAGTAATTGATTTTGTTGTTTTTTTAAGGGGAAAGTCAGGGTATGCTAATTTCCTTTTTGTTGTAGTAATAATCTTATTGAATTTTATAGCATGAATACTTTGATAAATACAAAACTTTTGCTAAAAATTTTTTTCCTTCTTAGGATGTTTTATACACAGTGTGCAATCCTGTTGGAAAAGTGCAACGGATTGTCATATTCAAGAGAAATGGAATACAAGCAATGGTTGAATATCCTTTATTTTGTATTTGTAATTTATAACTATGAATGCCTCATCCAGATGTTCATAGTTTTACTTGCTTCAGCAATTATTAA
Organism: Potorous gilbertii; assembly: GCA_028658325.1. Taxonomy (NCBI): domain Eukaryota; kingdom Metazoa; phylum Chordata; class Mammalia; order Diprotodontia; family Potoroidae; genus Potorous; species Potorous gilbertii. Next base: position 153,855,906 of record CM053769.1, on the reverse strand, counting down.
ACAGGATATTTCCTGTTTCATTTCATAAGTTTACATATAGCATACTTTTTAAAAAGCATAAATTTTAAATTTTGTGACTTTAATACAGTGCACTTAATTGTAAGATTCTGACAGTAAAATGAAGCTATGTTACTATTTTAAATTATAAATTTTTTCTACTTTTACTAAGAACAATTTCTTTTTGTAATAGTGTACCCCCCCTTGAAGTTCACTATAAATTAACTGTTTTAAGTCAGCCTTTTAAGAAACTTAATTATGAGACCTTTGGAAGTGGTAGTAGATGACCTACTAATATGAGTTCTGCATTAATTATTGAGCAGCCTAACTCGGGAGGCAAGAGGAATTCAAGCAGGATTTCTCTCACAGGGTTGTTGTGACAATCTGTGGAGATAAGTTGTGTGTCGAGCACTTCACAAGCTCTGAAATTCTGTCTTAGTGTGAATTATGATTTGTTCAGGCCTTCATTACTTCTCTTAGACTTGTAATAACCTCCTAGCTGGCTCCCCTGCCTTGAGTTATTTTTCTCCAAAAACACTTCATACCACGGCTAAGGTATTTTTTTTTTAAAGGTATTCGTAATGTATAGGTCTAACTATGGCCCTCCCTGTGCAGTTTTCAGTGGCTTCCATCGTTGATGTAGTAGAATGTAAATGTTTTGGTTTGGAAACTCAAGGCACACTGCAACTTTGTTCCAACTTGTCTTAGTTTCCTTGTGTCTCATTATTTCCTTTCATATCATGGGGTAGAGCGCCATTTCACAATCTTAGCCTGCCACAATTTCCTTATCATAGTTTGATTTGAATTGATTCTGTCTGCCTCTATGTATCCCCCATGTCTGAAAGAGCCTTATCTTTTCCCCCTTTCCCTTGAGCTCTGAAAGTCTTTTCCTTCCAAGTCTGATATAAATTTAATTTTTCTCCTGTCTTACAAATTAAGTAGTTTTTCTGTCCTTGAAGTTCTTAATACTACTTTATTTAGATCTCTTAAATACTTATAATTTGTATTTGATCTGTGGGTTTCATATGCATTAAGAGTTAGAAAGACCTGTTATTCTTTTTACTAGATAGCAGATTGTATAGGGCACTCACTGGTTGTGTATTGCTTTATTTTTATACACTTAGTGCCTGAATACTTTTGTTGGGTTTAGCATATTGTAATCCAGATTTTTTAAAAATGTCCCTTTTGGTTGTTTTAGTGTTTTCTATCTGGAAACCATGCTTCACATACTCTGCTAAGATTTTAGAAACTTTAAATTAGTCACAGATTTTATCTGTGTAATTCTTCTTATGTTATATCTCCATACAATTCTATAAAATACTTGTATTGTTGATTTTTGTTGTTTTAAATTGGAATTAGAAGAATAGAGGGGAAATTTGGTTGCCTTTTTTTGTGTTTTGGGACTATAGATATTAAAAACAACAATTTCCATTTAAACTTTTTCTAACCACTTTTGCTTAGTGAAATCCTTCCCATATATGTGAGAGATTTCAGATTTTGTTGTGCCTTCTTTCAAGAAAGGAGAAAAAAATAAGCATATCTTGAACAAATTTCCTTAACAAAACTTATGTTTGAATCAGTTCTTTGTGCCCAGAAAGCTAAAGCAGCCCTCAATGGAGCAGATATATATGCTGGATGTTGTACACTAAAAATTGAATATGCAAGGGTATGTATTTTTTAATTAAAATTTCTTCAAAGCATTGTTTTCGTTTTAGCCTCATGCTTTTGACTTACTGTCATTTAATCTCAACAGCCTACACGCCTAAATGTTATTAGGAACGACAATGACAGTTGGGACTACACTAAACCATACTTGGGAAGGCGAGGTAGGTGTTTGTGTATTATAAAATGTAAATGTGTATGCTGGCATTTTTATATGCAGTTAGTTTTCTTTTTCTTGCAATGAACATTAGTTCAAATGAGATCTTGATGGTGAATGCATTGTTTCAAAAGGCCATCATGTAATCCTGGAGAAATTAACATTGAACATTAGCACCCCCTCCTGGTGAGTAATGAGCTATTTATGTAGTTCAACAAGGAGCCCCCACATGCAGGCACGCCCGCAGTTCCAGGACTTGCATTTCTCCAAGCAGCTCTCACTCTTTGGAGGAGAGGAAACTGATTCAGAATATTCCTTACAAACTTGCACACTGCTTCTCTATGGAAAGGACTTTCCCCCCAAGCTGGACAAGGCATTAAGAAGGATAGAGGACTCCAGCAGGCTGACTCTACACTTCATCATGCACAACATCGGCATCAGCAAAAAGCCCTCTGAAAAAACTCAGACTTGCAATTCACCTTGACTGCATACTGCATGCACCACCACCACCAGTTTTTAAAGAAGGACACTTAACAGTACTTCAGACTTGCATGGGATGAACACCATGATAGACTGTGCCCATTTATTCAATTGTATGTATATCGGTCTAATCTCCCTTAAGGTTGCAGTTGTAGATCTTAACATTTCATTAAAGGAAAGTCTATAAAATGCAGAGTTTATCTACAATGTTGTAAATGATTTTGCACATTACTGTAATTAGTTCTTTATAGTTTAGATTAAAATTGTTATATAACTAATGATCAGGATTAATTTACCCAGAGGCCTTGGGCTGGGAGAGGGGTGGATAATACATAATAAGTCCACACAGGTGTATTAAAGGTAAAAGGAATAGGAAGGTGCCCACTTGGTGCAGTTAAATTACTTTTACTGGCATAATCTTAACTGTGGACATTGAACAAGGCTTTATTCTCACACAGTAATTAAAAATATGCATCATTTGTAAAAATAAAAAAGACAGTTTGCTGTGTAGATTGCATTTTGTAAAGTGGCTGTTCATAAAAGTTGTCACTTTCTGTAACAATTTTTAGTAGACATTACTTATGTATATAATTTGTATAATTTTTAGAAATTTAAGAGGTTGAAAGTATCATGTCTATTCAAGGTAGAATATATTTAAACTATAGATAATATGAAAACAAAGGCTTTAATTCATCTGAGATGCATATTCAACTATTTTATAGAAATTCTGGATTTCATCAATATAGATTTGATTCATAAAATTGTCAAAATAACTGTGGTAATGCTGGAATATACAAATTAAAATGTGCATCTTGTAAAAGGCTAACAAGGGGGCTACAGTATTGGCTAGTTCTTACCTAGACCGTCAGCATTTGAACTAGATTTTGAAAATTTATTTTAGTAAATCTACCAAGTTAAAAAAAAAGCAGATTCTATTACGGTATCCTAACTGTGTTGAATCGTAGGTGCTAAACAGCATAATCTAGTAAAAAAAAGATAGGGTGATTGTTTATCTATTTATTTACATTTTTTGGCCCCTTGAACGACAGTTGGCCCTTAACTTTAATATCTAGAATCTTAATTTGCATGTTCATGGGGTAACAAATATATATATATATATATTTTGTTACTCAGCTTTGGCTGAATCTCATGTTTTTCTGTTAAGTATAGGTTTTGGCATGTGTTAATACTGAAAAATTAAATGCAAATATTGAGATGATGGTTGATGAGAAACCTCTTATTTATGTTAGTTTTCATAGTTTAACTGTGAATTATTATTACTCATTTAAGAGTATAGATTTGTATAACATGGAATTCAAACACTTCATGATTATCAACCAGATTTTTTATTTATATGCAGTTGCCTAAACTACCCATGATGAGATCATAGGATCCATTGAAGTATAGATATTAAAATAGTATTTATAGATTTGTGTATTTTTTTTTAACTACTTGTCTAGGAAAAGCTCATTTACTCCAATTTAATTGTTTGTTAGATATTTAAATAGTGCCCTGCTAATCTATCTGAGGGAAATTGGGGGGGAAAATGAATTGTAGTTATTCTTCGAAAGAAAAAATTCTCTATTTTTGACTTTTTTAGCTCCATATTGTTTATAAATTATTTTTCTTCATTGTTTTTAGCCTTTATGATAGACACTGGTTCTATTTTAACTGTTGTTCTTTTAAAAAATTTTATTTGAATTTCTCTGCAAAAGAAATAAGAGCCCATTAATACCTGGGCTTATTTCTTTTTCTATCTCCTTTTAAATCTTTACTAAGTTTTTAGAAATTTTTTTTCACTGAATTTTTTTTTCTTTATGCATTTCCAACTTTTGTTCTGTTTTAAATGTATTCGGGAATTGCTGGTACTAATGTGAGAAGTCCACAAATAATAAGTAATATCTCAAATCCATAGAATCATTAAAAAAAGAACTACAGAAATTACCTAATCCAATTCCTCATTTTAGATAACAGAGGAATTGAGTGGTTAAATAACTTGCTCAAGATTCCACGGCCAAATAATCTATGCTAGCACTAGTTAACTGACTAGGTTAATTCAGTTTGTTTAACTTCCAGTCTTCCACCTTGCCACTTTAGATATTATTGGAATTGAATTCTCTAGGTGCTACCTATGTCTGTAAAGATTACTAATCAGTAATATGTTAAACTTCCACCTAGCACAGAGTGAATGTAAGTACTGAATAGTAATTGTTTCTCTTTTACCCAGGAACCCTGAGGGTCTTCCCCTTCTAGTTTGAGCTTTTTTTTTTTTTTCTATTAAAGGAGCCATCCTCTGAGTAACTGCTTAAAGAAAGCTATTCATTGAATGGGTGAGAATGTGATAAGACCTTAGCCAAAAGGGCCAGGGTCTCACATTGCATCCTGGGCCATCTCCAATCGTCCTGATGAATATCAGACCAGTGGACCCAGATGGCTCAGGAGAAGAAAGTGAGGTTGGTTACTTTGCACAGCCCTGCCTCACTGAAATCAAAGTCAGCTGCAAGTCATGTCATCATCTTGATGTCATGGTCCTCTTCAAGAACGAAGGACAAACACAAAGTTCTACTAGATAAGAGCGGGGGAGATAGCTCTCCAAACTTGAAAAATTGAGTTTTTCTCATCTCCCATAGAACTCATTTGATCAAAGTATATTAAGCATTATACTGGCAAAAACCTAAGACCTAATTAAAGACTTAAATATTTAAATTGAATCAGATTGATCATGGTATCTTTATTTGGTCAACAAACCTTCTGAAAATTGTGTAATGAGGTTTAAAAAAAAACTAACCCAATGTTCCTGAAAATTTTATATCAGATTTTACTTTAATGACTAGTTAAGTTTGGTAAATCTGATATAGCATCTCTCTAGTTGAGTAAACATGTTTTGAGAGTGTTTTATTGCTCTCATCCAATAATGTTGACCCCTTGGTTAGCTTTATCTGGGTATATTTAAACTGGGGGTTGTTCAAGGTATTTCCTGTTGTTAAAGTCAATAGAAACTGACTTTTGGTTATAGTTGAAATCCTATCCCATGGTACCATATGGGTTAGGAATGTGCAATTCTCAGCATTCTCATAAATCACTAGGTATTTGTAAATATGTATATGTACATATAAAATACTCTCTGTTTACTGATTGTGAAACCATGTAATACAGGTTGTTGTTGGCTTATGCTGAAACTTCTTGAAAGAAGCCCACTTTGAAAATGTGTTGCTGTTGAAGCTAATAGTATGATTCAGGTACTGTCTTTCAAAAGTCCTGCACTTACAGCTTGTTTTAAAGACATACATTGGTAAACCCTGTATGATGTTAACCTTTAGCATGGCGTACTTCGCACTTATTGAAAATTATTCAACCTTCCATTAAATTCTAAAGTGTTTGTATCTGCTATTGGCCAAAAGATATTTTCAAGTTAAGTGGAATTTGTTAGACAGAAAAAATTATTTATCTAAACTTTTGGTGTTAAACAGATATGATTTGTGTTTAAATTGAATGAGTGGTTTTTAAAAGTTAACCAGGAATCAAACTTCTTTCTTTGAATTGTAATACTATGTATCCGGTATGAGAACATTATCAGGTACACAGGATTGTTAAAACCACTTTTCTACTTCTGTGTTAGATAGAGGAAAGGGTCGTCAGAGACAAGCCATTTTGGGAGAACACCCCTCGTCCTTTAGACATGATGGATATGGTAAGTAAGTTAATGAGAGCAAATGGAATGTAATAGAAAAAATTGAGAACTGATTTTTTTTTAATGTTTGTCTGATGCAGAATGGTGTGTGTGTGTGTGTGTGTGTGTTGTCTCCTTTAAATGTAAGAGAGGTATAATGGACAGAGAACTGGTCTGGGAGTTGGGATGACCTGTGATCAAATCCTGCTTCTGACACGCATTGATCTTGTGACTCTGAGCAAGTCATTTAACCTCTCTTAATTTACTCAGTATACTCTTCTAAATGTACAGATTGTTTTCTCAGATAAAAGTAAGCACCCTAAGAATATGGATTGTTTTAGTCTTTGTGCTCCCCAGCATCTATTACAGGGCCTTGAACAGAGTAGGCATTTCTTAAATACAGTTTTCCCTTCCACCTTGTGACTTTACCCATCATAGTTTCAATATATCATGAGTCAGCATAAGAAATTGAACGGAGATTTTTGGAGAGTTTTGTGGAAGCGGCAGATGACACATGAAAGCCGACAGACAACACAAAGCCTATGATCAAATACCCCAAATTTTACAATAAGATACTGTAAAACACCCCATAAAAGAAAACAAAAATTAGTGGGGGAAAGGTGGGGGGGGTAAAATCTTAATTTTAAGGATGTGATTGTAGAACACTAAAAATAAATAAATAAAGGAAAACAAAAATTGAGATGACTTCTCTCGAAGGAAGGGAAGGTCAAAAAAAATTATACACAGATTTAACAGATTGCGGAGGCACAGCCAACTCATTAAGACTCTTGGGCAGGTTATCTGCATTGGTGGAGAGGGTTCTTCTCTGGGAGTTCCCTATATCAATGAAATCAAAGGTTTGGCTCAAACTCCTCCCGAAACCCACCTCCAGTCTTGGAGGGAATGTCATTGTTATTCTCTCTTGATGCTTATTTATGCAGGTTCTCTCTTATTATGGACTCTTAAGAAGCTGTGTATGTTCTTTTGTAGTGTTAAATAGCATGCTTGAAGTAAATGAGCTTTTGATTGGGACTTAAATCTTAAGTGGTATGGTTTCGTAATATGGTCTTTTTTTTTAACTTTTGGGTGATAGCTTTAGAGCTGGAAGGGGACCTTCAAGGTTATCTCATTTAGTCCAGCCCCCTCATTTTATAGATAAGAAGATTGACTTACCTCATATAACACAAACAGTGACAGGCAGAAGTTGCAGCCAGGTCTTCTGACTCCAAAGCTAGTGGTCTTTCATTATATCATGCTAGTTCTTATAGCAGGAAAAATCTCATCTAGTTTAAGTTACTATTAATGCCCTTCAGTAGGTTATTCTTCTATGGACATTTTTGGCTCTAGAAAACTTCAGGCAATATACTTCAGACAGGCAGGATGGAGTGTTTGTCTATATCATATAGAGCACGTATCATCCTGCTCTTGCCAGCAGGAAGCGAGGAATGCTATTGATAAAATGTTTTATTGAGATTATACAAACTGGCATCTGAAATTACTATATTAAGTACTTTTCAGTTCCTAGCAAAGTATTTTCATGATGTTATTGTGAATTTCTTTTATATGAAACCCACAACAAATTCTCGCTTAGGCGTCTCTGCAGTGTAGCAGAATAGATGTAGAATCCTGGACATGGGGTCAGGAAGATGTCGGTCCGGATTTTGCCTTGCACATTTAATCGTTTTATGACCCTGAATGGTCTCCTAACGTCTCTGATCCTCAGTTTATTGTTCTGAAAATGGGGGATAATAATAGGGTTTGACTCAGGTTTATTTTGGTGATCAAATGAGATTTCGTACATACGGATATTGTGTATAATATTTATATTTATGTGTATATATTTAAGTATATAAATAAATAGAATTTATATATATGCACATATATACATGCATACATGTATATGCATAGTGCTTTAAAAGTCTTAAATCAATATATATATATGTCAACTATAATTCTGCTTTTGTTTAGAATATCTCCAGGGACAAGATTTCCTTTCTCTTGCTATCCCTTCCAGTTTGCTGGGATTTCTCTTAAAATTTGAAATTCTAATGTGATACTCAGCTGTAGTTTGGATACTACACTTCTCTTAGTTCTGCCTATGATTGCATTATCTTTTTTTGGATAATTATGTAACACACTTAACACATTGAGCTAGTTGAACTGAGTCTTTTTCTTGACCTATATCTCTGCTCCAATCTATAGTTCATATATAGTTGATTTTTTTTTTTGAAACTGAGTGCAGGATTTTTCATTTGTACTAGTTATTTTCCATCTTGTTAGATTGGACCCACTGTAAACTTTTTACATCCTGATTCAGTTATCTAGTTTAATAGTTACATCTTTAACCCTTTCTTCCCTCACCTCCCTTTGTTGTCAAATCTTTAGATTTGATTGGTATAGTGGGTGTGTTTTTCTCCAAGCTCAAAAGCTGGAGGTCTCCACCACTAAAAAAAATCTCTCCAGGTTAACATCCATCAGATAGTCAGCATTCTTTGGTTTTAGTCATTCAGTCAGTTTATTCAACAACTATGAAAAAAAACACCTCCCCTGATTAAGAAGAAAAAAGACCACGTAACAAATACACAAAATCAACCAAACATTCTTGAGTGAGTATGTGGGAGGAGGCAGCATGATACTGGGAAAAGAAGGCTGGATTTGGAGGCAGAGGTCTAAAATTGTGGTTCTGCTACTTAGCTGTGAGACGTTGAGCAAGTCACCTAACTTCTCTGGAACTGGGGTGCTTAATCCATAAAATGAAAGATTGGACTAGATGACTTCTGAGGGTCCCCATCCAACTCTAAATCTACAATCTTTCTAGTTTAAGATTGCTAGGTTGCAAACTTATGTGACAGAAATAGGGAAATTTGGAAAGGGGAGTAGGATTAGGATAAGGAAGTGGCGAGAGAGTTCCATTTTAGACTTGTTGAATTTGTTATTCTCATAGAAATGTCCAGTAGGCAATTGGTGATGTGGGATTGGAGGCTAGGAGAAAGACTAGGTCTAGATATACAAATTTGGGAATCATCTGCACAAATAGATAATTGAATCCATGGGATCTGATAAGATCACCAAATGTAAAAAGAGAAGATTAGGGAACTAGGACAGAGTCCTGGGATATACTCACCAGAGGCAGGATATGAATGAAGATCCAGCAAAGGAGAAAAGGCAATCAGAAAGGTTGCAGGAGACCAAAAGAGAGGGCAGTGTCACAAAAAAACAGCAAGTAAGAGAGTATCTAGGATAAGAGTGTGGTCCTAGTGTCAAATGAAGCAGAACAGTTAAGAATTAAGGAGTGGCCATGAGATTTGGTCATTAGTATATCACTGCTTACTTAGGAGACGAGAGTTTCTTTCAATCTTTTGGTAGTTTGGTATAACACTTAATAAATAAATAATTTAAGTGGTATTATTGTTGCCATATTGTCGTAACTAACTCTTTTAATTTATTCTCAGTCAATTTCGCTTTATGAAGATTGTTGACCATTATATTTGTAACAGATCTTTTTGTAATGGCAAAGAAGTGGAAACCAAGGGGGGGTGTCCATGAAGTGGGAGGGAATGACTAAACAGAAGACAACAAAAACAAATTTTGGAGTTGGCTTTCCTGTGTTTTTTCTTATGTCCCTTTTGTATTCCCTCCCTGACTGCAGGACCTTGCTTCTATCTTTATTAGCTATCTGTGTGTCTGAGTTCATTGGAAGGTGTACTTGTGTAGCCATATCAGTTAGAGCGGGAAGAGACATTGGAGATCCTCTCTGCGAACACTTTAATTTGTACAGATGAGACAATTAGGACTCAAACAAGTTAAGTGACTTTCTTAGAGTCACATAACTATCAGATAGTAATAATGACAGGAACCTATGTCTTCTGTGTCCAAATCCAGCAGTATTTCTGTTTCATCATGTTTCCTCATGCCTGCGTATTGAAAAACATCTAAACTCCATACCCTGGCATTAAGGGACCCTGTAACATCGGATTTCATCTCACTTTTCTGGCTTGTTTGATACTGCCTCCCTCTACATGTGCACCCTAGTCTATTCAAGTTGGGCTACTTATCCCCAGACCACACTTTGCAGTTTCCTACCTTCTTTCCTTTGCCCACATTTTATGTTTCTTGGAATGTCCTCTTTTTTGCTTCATTGTCTGTTTTTTCCGATTCCTTTCTCTCTCCTTCTTCCCCTCCTTGGGACCTGAATCTACCTCACCTAGAATTTTGTTTGCAAGTTTTACTAATTTGATATATTCATGCCTGTGTCACAGATCTCCCTACTAAGCAAAATAAATTATATGAAGGTAAGGGCTTTTGTCTTAGCTAAATTTTGTATCATCCCAAACACTAACATAATGCACTTTAGATCAGGACCACTTAAACTTTTTTCACTTGCCAGCCCTTTTCACATTTTGGTGTGTTTGTTGGTGTTGTGTGGCCTGAGGGCATGCTCTCTGCAAAGTGCTAAGGTTGCCCTGCAGTTAGTTGCAAGACGCAGCATGGGCAGAGCACTACCAGAAACAGTTCAGATTCAAATTCAGTATATGTTTGATTTTAAATTAATTTTTGGTTGTTGCACATTCAGAAACCTTTTACTGCTGCCAAATTTTTTGCAACCCCATGGGGTCACTACCCATAGTTTAAGAAGCACTGCTCTAGATGGTAGGTGCTGTTTAAAGGTTTTTGTCTTGAATTGTATCAAACATCTTAGGCTTTCTACAAAAGCAGGGCTGAACTTTGAACTGGTGCTTCCCCATTTTCTTTTTCATAGTGTTCATTTGGGACTGTGTTCTTAGAATTTGATTCTTGAGAGCCTTCCATCCCTCTTGAACTGTACGGATCATAGCAACTAGGATAAACCTGTTTTTTGTTTGAACTTTTTTGAAATCTCCATCTCTGAAGTCTAGAAGATATATACAGATTATGTTCAACCTTCCCTTCCTTGACTGTTCTGAACTTTAAGTTCACACTTCAAATTTTTTTCATTACCTGTCACCAGTCAAATCAGGTGCATGACCTTCCCTCACTTCCTTCTGTAAATTAAGGTTAAGTAGGCCAAATCAAAGACTTTTTATATTGTCTGCTTTTAACAGAAAACAGCCTCAAGAAGATGCCTGAAATCATCTGTGTGTGTTGGGTAAAGTGGGCACTGTGGAAGCCTTGGTTGAGCCAATACAACTAACCATAATTCAGCAGTATTCAAAAGATGCAACAGTTTGTCAGTATGGGAAAACCTCCAGTGTAGGAAGTCCTTTCACAGACATAGATTGCAGCTTTTCTATATCTTTGTAGATAAATTATAGGGAGTTGCTTCAGGCTATTAATTAAATGATTTGCAAGTGATTGGTTGCACAGCTGGTACCATAGATGGAATTTGAACTTGACTTCAACACAAGACTTTTATCCAGTGGGACCTAAGCCATACTGTCTCAAACAGTAGTGAGACAGTACTAAGTACAGAAGTTTGTTTGCTTTGATTCCAACAAGATTTTTCCATATAGTGAATGATGAGTTTTTCATTCAGAGATGAAGATTACCTTTAGGGAATTTATAGTAACTCATGATTTGCTTGTCATTATCAGAGAATGAGTAGTGCCACATAAGTGAATTTTCCAAGCAACTGAAGTTTTATTCTTCTAAGCACTAATTTTAGTAATGAAACAATTTTGATGGAAATTTCCCAAAAATGCATTGCATTTTTCTTAACCCTCTTTAAAACAGAATATACACAATACAACCTAACCTTGTCTTGATGATTTGTTATTGTGAAAGTCATTAGTTATACTAAACTGTATAACATGAGTGTATAGGCAATGTCTTCTAGCACTATTGAAGGGAAACTGCAGTGTATCAGAGAACCTAGTTTTAAATCTCAATACTTGTTGGACCTTAGGCAAGTCACTTAATCTCCATGGACCTCAGTTTCCTTATCGGTACAGTAGTATCTGAGGTTCCTTCCAGGCTCTGGATCAGTGATCCTGTAAGTGTTGAAATATAATTGCTTTTTTTCCAAATTGCCTATGGTGTTATGTTTTGGGTTGTTGTGTCTACTTTTTATCGGACATTGTGTTTGTTCTGGCTGTTTTCATTATGTCTGCCTCTGATAGCTCTGAACTCTCTCTCCTGCTTTCTTGTTGACTTGATGACTTCTCAGGGTGGGGTGATCAGGTAACAACAGATCTACGATATGGAGAAATAGGCTCTTGTAAATAAAGTCCATGTCCACAAGCACATTGTGGTCTCTTATTTGACTCTTGAGACAATTTTAGGTTCTATGTAGGTTGCCCAGATAAATGAACTATAATTGTATTTGGTATTCATAGTTTTTTTAGATTTTATGTTAGTCATAGAACCCAGAAGAAAGTTCATTTCAGTGAATTCTACTCTTCAAGATACAGCTTATAGGGAAGTCATTCCTCCAGTAGAGCACTAACGTGGCCAAAGGTCACCTTATAAATCAAATTATTATCCAAAGATTCTTTTGTATGATACTAGTTATATTATAAAAATGTGTAATTTGTAGTTTAATGCATTTAGGTCAGTGTAGGATCGACATGATATAAATTGATGGAATTCTTTTGTTTAAAATATATACTTTAAAATCAAGCCTTCAGAAGTATGTTAATGAATATTTATATTTTCTTCATGATAAACTAATTATAGGAAATTACTTTTTAATAATGAAGCATATCCACTGAAGCTCTTACAAAATGAAATAAGTAATAAGTGCTTTTCTCCCCCCAATCGTTTTTGTAGGTTCACACGGTCCATTATTGCCTTTACCAAGCCGTTACCGGATGGGCTCCCGAGATACGCCTGAACTTGTTGCATATCCCCTTCCACAGGCTTCTTCCTCCTATATGCATGGGGGAAATCCCTCTGGTTCAGTTGTTATGGTTAGTGGGTTACATCAACTGAAGATGAATTGTTCAAGGGTCTTCAATCTCTTCTGCTTGTATGGAAATATCGAAAAGGTAAACTTCATGAAGTGACTATTTGTTACTACACAATCTAATTAGAAGTCCTGAAACTATTCCATATTGGTATATGTGTGCCAAATATACAGTGCCCTCTTCCTCATTTATTCTTCCTGTTCATTCATATTAGAACAATTATAAAGGTGACAAAGAAAAATAAGAATAAAAAATAAATAAGAAGAAAAAAAAGAATAAAACCACAATAGATGTTTAGCTTACTTAGGTCGTAATAATTTATTTGGGCAGTTAGGAGGCAGAGTGTAGTTTAGCCTGGAGTTGGGAAGACCTGAGTTCAGATCTGGCCTCATACACTAGCTGTGTGATGCTGGGCAAGTCCTTTAATTTTTGTTTGCCTTATTTTTCACAAATGAGGGTTGTGAGTCTCAAATAAGATATCTGCCTAGTGCTTCGCACAATGCCTAGCACATAGTAGATAAATGCTTATTCCTTTCCTTTCCCTTTCCCTAACTAAGCCCAGAGAATTGCATATTTGACAACTTAACTGACCTTCAAAAAAAGCCATGTTTTTTAAGATGAAGTTCTAGTTCAGTGATGGATTGGCTATCTTTGGAGGATTTTCAGTGCTTTCACTGAAGGGCATTACCTGATTTACTTCAGAATGAAGAGTTTTTGTCTTGAGTTCCTCTCAAAGACCATCTGCTGAATCATTGAGGGTTTCTGATATGGGTCAGTGGAAGGGAGGACTCAACCTCAACGAAATCACTGATATCCCCACTGAAGGAGGTGAACTGAGCCCAGAAAAATTTCCTCTCTCTACCTTTATCCATGTTCCCTCTAGTCTTATTGTAATGCTTCAGAGATCAGTGATTTGTTGGGACTGGATCATGTCAACTCCACTGAAACCCTTTATGATTTGGCATATATTTTCTTACTTGAACAGGTGTTTATTTTCTAAGACAAACGTTAATTATCACACATGTGTGATTTAGTGGCCACCATATTTGATTGAATTAAATTTTAAAACAAACTAAAAAAATCCAAACCTAACCTTTTCTAATAGTATTTAATTGGTAACTTATTTCAGTTTTCTCATTAATTGAAATATTGAAGCCTTAATATTGACAAATAAAGCACATTAATTATGCATCAGTGTAATCTTTAAAGACCGGTGTGTTGCCCACTCAGGTCTTTTGAGATTTACTGATATTTAAGAGTGTCATTTTACCTTGACGTCTTAACTTCAGATTTTGAGGTTGACATTAATTAGCTAATTTAAGGGAAAAACTTCAACCCAAACAAGTTATACCAGGATTTTGTTATTGCTTTTCAACTTGTGACTCTGTATGTGTGTGTATTGTGTGTGTGTGTGGGGGGGTGTGTGTGAAGCATATGTCATATCAAAACTGAAAAAAATAAAGATTGTTGAACTAAAATTGAAGAGAAATTGGTGCTTTATGACATTTTTTCACCTTTTATTGTTTAGACCTGTGATTTCATTGATGGAGGAAACTCCTGGCAAGGATATCCCTTTTTGTCAGTTCAGATTGCTGACCATTATGAAATTTAGAGTTTTCTAGGGTATTGAAATGTTGTGTAACTTGTCCTGGGTTACCTGACCAGTTTATGTCAGAGGAAGAACGTGGGCCTAGGTCTTTTTGATTACAAGGATTTCTCTCAAGCCATTATACCTTGCTTCCTCTTAGGCATTCTGTTTTATTTTATTATTGAGTTAGAAGATAAGAAGGTAAATATTTACAGACTGCCCATTTACAAGACATGTCATTGCTGGGTAGTGGCTGTAGGTTCTAGTCTAACACTATTCACTTTCCATTGGATTTTGGTGTGAATGAAGCAAAAATGTCAGTGACATATAGAATAAAATGAGAGTTCGGATGATCTTCATGCTTGTTTTTTAACCATGTACTCATAGCTTCTTTAAATTTGATATAGAATTGTAGAATTACTTAGTTATCTTTTTTTTTTAATTTTGACAGGTAAAATTTATGAAAACCATTCCTGGTACAGCATTGGTAGAAATGGGTGATGAATATGCAGTAGAACGAGCTGTCACACATCTTAATAATGTCAAGTTATTTGGAAAAAGACTTAATGTTTGGTAATTTATTTTAATAAACATGTATTAAATGCTGCTTCTCTAGTCCTTGATAGTTCTGTAGTTTTTTAAGAATTGGAATTGTTTAAGTTACTTTCTTTAGAATCCAGAGCATATTTGAAATGAGTTCCTTGTGCTATATTTTACAGTACTTGATTAGAAAATGTTTTCTTGAGCTGACCTTTTAGTCTTATCACAACAGACTATACTAAAATGGCAGCTTTTAATTTGATTAATATTTCTTTAAAATATGCTAGTACTAATGAGCATGCACATGCACCTCTCTGAGAAGGTAGGGAGCCATTGACGCAGACTACCGCAGACCATGTTGGACTTGATTGATGCATTTGCTGAGCTCTTTTGTTTTCTTTTTCAACCTCTTTGTTAAAAGGGGGAGAGATGTTGGGAAGTGAAGGTGCCATAAAAACAAAAGAGGAATTTGTTTAATTGGTTAGAAAAGAATTCTAATACAAGAAAATATTCAATAGATTTGTCTTTTAGTTGATAAGCAAATAATAAGAATAGTCAGAACCTAAACTAATTATTCATTTGTTCAAATAGCTAAATTTACTTATAATTTGTTTTCCTTAGTTTTACTATAATATATATCCTAATATTTTGGGTTAGGTTGCTGACCTTTATTTACCAATGTGTATTCTGTATTTTTTTTTCTTTTTGATGTATAGTGTATCTAAACAACATTCAGTTGTTCCTAGTCAAATATTTGAACTGGAAGATGGTACAAGCAGTTACAAGGATTTTGCCATGAGCAAAAATAATCGTTTTACAAGTGCTGGTCAGGCATCCAAGAACATAATCCAGCCACCCTCTTGTGTGCTGCATTACTACAATGTTCCGTTGTGTGTTACGGAAGACACCTTTTCAAAGGTAGGAAATAACTGGCTCCTAAAAATACAAATGTTAAGTGTAGAATTTGTATCATTTGCATCCCCACATCCCTTATGGCCCATTGTTGTCTTTGCTGTTCTCTTCAGCATTTCTTTGAAACCATTACAACACTACCTAGCTGGCCCCCTCATTTTACAATTATGGGTTGCTGACTAAATTCTCTTGGGGAAGGAGGTGGAGGTTGAGATGAAATGTGTAAGCTCCTACGCCAATGGAATTACTCCTTTTCATCTACTTAAGTTGGACTTCAAGCAGAATTGTGCCCATCCATATTTTAGGATCACATTTTAGGAATTGCTTCCAGAAATTACCTAATCTCCTATAGAGAGATGGTATTGCTATGTATTCCAGCCCATCAGAGTACATAGTATTTATCATTGGTTATTCAGTAAGCACTAAGTTGGTTACTTTATTCTGTTTTTGGTCTTTTTACTTGGTGATAAACACTACCTCTTTAATGCTATTTATTTTCTGGAAAGAGAACATATTTTTTTAGACTTATTTTTCAGAAATTTTTTTCCTGTTTTTGTTTCCTTACAGTTATGTAGTGATCATGAAGTTCTCACATTTATCAAATACAAAGTATTTGATGCAAAACGTAAGTGATTTGCTCTATTGTTTTGTTTTTCTTGAACTGTTGATTATGACAAGAAAACAACAATTACATTTTTATCTTCTAGCCTCTGCCAAAACACTCTCTGGCCTATTAGAATGGGAATGCAAGACAGATGCAGTAGAAGCCCTTACTGCCCTTAATCACTACCAAATAAGAGTTCCGAGTAAGTCACCTGTATAATTTGTGCCAGGTTATTATGGTGCTGTGGGACAAAGTTACAATATATTGTTTTCACATTGAAGTATTTTTCGCTAATTCACTTAAGTATCTTGTGCAGCTCAGAATCAGCCAAGTTTCCTTCAATATCCTCTGATGTTCTGAGGTCAGGCCAAACCTTATTCTAGGACAGAGTGGACCATCTGTATGCCTTTCCCGACCTCATCCCACAACTTAGAGAAGAAATTGAACTGTTTAGGGGCTTAGTGTTGGTGATGTTCTCAATTTTTGAAAAGTAATATTTGATGCCAAGTAAGCTCAGGGCAGTGGCAGCAGAATACTGAAGCTTGAACTTCCTTCTCCTTTCAAGGAAAAGAGCACATACAGTAGACTTCTCCTTCTCTAGAATTTTTGCTTTTTTCCATTCCTGTTTCTGTTCATTTCCTAGATAAAGTTGGTCAGTAAAACTTGTGCTGGAGACTCTAGAAGTTAAATTGCCAGTTGTAGGTGAAACAGGTTCAGAATTAGCCATTGACCTTGATTTTTCATTTTT
This sequence comes from Potorous gilbertii, assembly GCA_028658325.1. Taxonomy (NCBI): domain Eukaryota; kingdom Metazoa; phylum Chordata; class Mammalia; order Diprotodontia; family Potoroidae; genus Potorous; species Potorous gilbertii. Next base: position 153,838,667 of record CM053769.1, on the reverse strand, counting down.
ACAGATGGTTCCAATCCCTACACATTGAAGCTCTGCTTCTCCACTTCATCCCATTTATAAGAAGAGAAGAGGACAGCATGTTAGGAGCTACATTCATCTTTCTTTACAGTTTTCAAACTACACTTCCTTTCCGAAATCTAAAGTGGTTGATCTAATGTTGCCTTGCTCTCTTAAGACCTTGTATTTTGTTTTATAATAAACAGATTTCTTTTGGCCTCAAGTGAATTTGTTGTAAGCTTAAATACTGTTTTCATTTTAAAATAGTATAACTACATAATATGTAGAATATCTGCTTCTGCATTGTAGATTATGCAGTTATATTGTTTCTAATACTATTAAAAAAATTTTTCCACAGTTGGAAATGTATTTGCATTCTTAATGCCAAAGACTTGCAGATATCTTTCCATTGTGAATGAAAAAATTTGGCAGTTGAAAGTCTTGCTTTTTAATATGGTAGAATCCAATGTTATCTGTTTAGTTATTTAGGTATGTCACAGTTATCCACATGAAATATAACTTGTATTTATAAAGTGTGCTCATCAGGCTTCAGGATAACATGACACATGGTGAATTTTAAATACTACAGATATACTTGATTTTATATTTCCAAGAGGCTAATAGACAATATGAATACCCTTGTACAGTATTCACTCCAACTTATTTAAATTGGTGTATTTTTTTTAAGTCATTGTCCATTTGTATTGACATGCTACTAATCTGTTGCTAGTTCCAGTTTGGGGATTTTATAATTAAAGTTTCAACATTGAGTTAGTGTGTTCATCTTCATTTGTTGCATGTGACTTAATCTTGCATATACTTTCGATGCTTGTTAAGAAGTTAATATAGAAAAAACTGATGACTATCTGGAAGGAATCCTATAAGGCATTTATTTTATATGCCCTTTGCACTTTGAGTCTATGCTGCTGTGAATTTCAGATTGTGTGAGGTGTGCCTCTTCCCTATGCCCTCTCACCCCCACAGGCTAAAACATTATGTATTCAGAACTTGAAAGTGTAAAAGGCCTGTGGTAGATTTTTTTTCATTCAGTTATTTTTATTTCACTGAAGTAAAACGAATCATGATTGTCCAGAAATTAAACACTGTTTTCAGCAGGTGGACTGCCTTTTTCAAATGAGTTAATATGGTGGATACAACTTGGTTGAACAAAGTATGTGGGTTACTGGTCTTTGGAAAAAATGTGTGCCTTCCATGTGTCTGCAAGTTTTATCCAACAACTAAAAAGGAAGGGTTTGCATTGTCATTTTAAACTTGTTTGAAAGTAAGCCTACGCAGTTTTTTGTTTGTTTTAGAAAAAGAATACTGTCATATAGCTGTGCATAAATCTTTCATGGGAATTAAATTTTCTTTTAAAGTTAACTGATACACAGTTAATTAAAATGTGGTCCAAAGATTAAAGACCAGGTGTTAGGAGACTAGTGTGCTATTCTCAGGTTCATAGTGGTTGTATCTGAGAGAATTAGACGTATGTTGTTCGTCTTTTTAAAGGAGAGAGAATATGTTATATGTCTTGGGAAAATACGTGTCTTTAGTTGGCAGGAGCTATTTTGTAATGACATTTTCTCTTAGAATCATATAGACAAATGCAAAGTTCATTTAGTTCTCATGTAAAAATTAATTATTATGGTTGCTATAATTAAAAATATTTCCTTACTAATGAGATTTCAAAATACTGGACCTAAGGTCCTTTCAGTCCTTTAAAGGATACTGAAAATCTCAAATTCATACTTAGTACCTCTCCTGAAAATGGGGAAAAACATGCTTAGCCAAGTATAACTTTGGCTAGATCAATAACTGGAGGATACTGAGATGCCTAAAACATAGCCATTCATAACTGGATCAATATCGCAAATTTCCCTCCATTTATTTAATTTAAAATAAACTGTAACCCCATTAGAAAAAAGTGTTTTTGTTTTTCTTCTCCATTAACTCATTTTTCTACATAGTTATTCTAAAAATAAAATTAGTCTGGATTTTCTAAAGTGAACTGGTGGATTTATCTTAACATTTTCTCTATTATTTTTCCTTGGTATTCTTGCTTTCAGTTTCACCACAAATGCAATTTACCTATAGTATTGTTCTGTTGTGCCTATGACTTTAGAAAACAAGGCTAAAGGAAATGGGGAGAATCCATAGGCTTGCTTTAAGTGGTGGTGCCTGTGTTGAGATAAACTAATGAAGGCTCCTTACCTACTGAAGAGGCAAGTGAGACCCTGACATGTAAACCTAATTATTATGTGACTCCATAGTGAGCTGAGCACAGGTGTTAGTACCAGACCAGCCACTGTAGCAAATGCCTTTTAAAGATTTCATTGGAGAGCAGTTACCATTTCCTGAGTCAGCTCTGGGAAGAACTGGTTCTTTCCCCTAGATTTGACTCTTAACATATTCTACCCTGATAGCTTGGTGTTTCTGATATTGGATAGGAGCATGCAACAATCGCTGCTACTGAGAATAAAGGGGGAAATGGCTTCAAATCTGCATTTTTAAAAGCCCTCCAAAATAAAAAGAAGCCCCTTAATTACTTATTCTTTATTGTGGCAGATTAAATGGTGATGACTGCCTTTCTAAATCCCTTTGTTGTGACTGAATATATCAGCCAGTTATTAATGTTTACAAAAGCAGCATCATTAGACTTAGGATCAGTGATATGCTGCTTAACTATGACTAAATTATTTCAAGGACAAGGATAGAAATAAAGAAAATGGGGTCAACTGTGTCTACAGTTATCTTTACATTGCTGTCTGCAGGGATGAAGGTTGCTAGGTAACCACTGCACTTAACTGTTTTTGAGTAGTTTTCAAATGAAATGAGCCCTTGGAGTAAAGGGGTCATGGGTTTAGAACATCCGCCGTAATTAGGAACATGGAGAACCCAGGGAGCTCCACTTGACTTAAAATTCTCCAGGTCATAAAGTTTTCACTAACAAACTAGCTGCCATAACACTTCCAAATGGTTACTGATCGACTAAAGAGGTTTTCAATTCATGGAGGTACATCTCCATAATAGCACATAGAGACTAAAAAGCCCCTCTAGTCGTTGTACCCCCAACTTGTCCGTATTATGAAACCTATTTTACTGTGATGTTAAACTCAATAAATCAAAAATGCAAATACAAAGTTTCTCTTCATCTTTTATCCTTCTCTCTCCGATCCCTCCTACTTCCTAACGGATTTCAGCATATCCCTAGTGTCTTCCCAGAGGTTGGCCAATGTGTACGTATTTATTGCCAGTGAAGGCGAAAACAGAAGTATTTTAAAGAGATTTAAGATACCAGTGGTCATTTTTCCTACTATGGCGTGATTTCTCATCCCTTTAACTTAGCACTGATTAGAATACCGTGTTAAGACATGAAATATTTGGGGATTAATTACTTTCCTAGGCATTTGTTCTCACCTGGGTTTCAGAGGCACAAACTTTTAAGCAGAATGTGGCTTTAGTGTTAAAACACAGCCTCATTATATGGAGCCCTTCATGTGAAAAGATAGCAATGTTAACTTTTCATAGTCTTTCTTTGGCAGGAGAATGAAGCAGCAAGCTGTATCTGCTTTTCTGTAAAAAGAGGATGAGTGGCTATAGCTTGCACACAAGACAGGTGACGCTTAGTGTGTTCTCTACTGTGGAATTTAAAACTGTTGGGCCTAGTTTATATTAAATAGCACTTTCATTACCAGAGTACAGGATGATCCCGCCCTAGGGACAGGGACAGATCCTGACTGAGAACCTTGCCTAGGTCCATTGCTGTTGTGTGACAAACAAGTCAGATCAAAGAAGTTACCAGTTTGGAAATAATGAACTGAATTAACTATTGAGGCCCATTACAGGGTCAGCCCTTGGGCAGTCAGTAAATATTTGGCTGAACTGAATAGCAAGTGGAAAATTAGATAATAGGGACCTTGTGGCTATGCAATATTAAAGGGATTGAAAGATAAAATCAGTAAGTGTTCTAAATTATTGCCTATGTTTGAGAAGCCTCATCTTGACACATTGTAGGCTTGGCCTATTTTATACTAAAATGCTAATGAAGTCAGTAGCTTTAAAAAAAAAATTTAAATGCAATAAGAAATCACATATCCTGATAGTGAAAGAAAGTTCATTAAGCCTTCTGTTCTATGTTGATGCTTGTTTGGTTCACCCTTTACAGTTAGCCTCTAAATTACCTTATATACATTTTATATTCTGTACAATACTTATTCCCTTTTACATACTCTACTAAGCTGGCCCTGCTCTGCCTTGCTACATAGGACATTCCATCTAAAAATCTCTAGTTTTCTTTGAAGCTCGACTCAAACAACACTGTAAATGAGGCCTTGCCTCTTTCCCATTACTTCTCCCATTAACTTGTATTTGTTTTGTATATATACTTAGTGTGGATCAGATCTGAGCTCCTTGAGGCCAAGTTCTTTCATTTTTGCCTTGTACCTGTAGCACAGTGCCTGGTGCATGTTGTTTAGTCGTTGAGTCATGTCCAGCTCTTCATGACTCCATGGATCCCAGCATGATAGGTCCTTCTACACCACGCTGTCTCCCAAAGTCTGCCCAAGCTCATCTTTGTGGCTTCCCTAGCTCTCCCCATCCTCTGCCGTCTCCTTTTCCTTTTGCCTTCAGTGTTCCCAGCATCGGTCTTTTCCAATGAGTCTTGTCTTAGGTGGCCAAAGTATTTAAGCTTCAGCCTGGTACATAGTAGATGCTTAGTAAACACTTACTGATTGAAGGAAGTGTGGATCTGAGCTCTTAAGTCATTTAGTGACCACACCTGGGCTACCTTTGTTTTAGGAGAGTAATAAATTGGAGATACAGCTGCAGACATCACAGAATCAGAATGGGGTGATATCAGAGGCTAAATGCCCAGTCCATATCTGTTTAAGAATCTGCAACATCCTAACGAGTGGATATAATAACAAACACTTAAATAGTGCCTACTGTGTGCCAGGCACTCTGCTACATAGTTTTAGTCTTGTAAAAGAACCTCTGTATTGCATTTTCCAAGAAAACTAATGCTATTTTGCATATTTATCAAACTAGGTGTGGGGGACATAAAAATAAAACGAGTCCCATTCCATGGAGGGAGGGTGAATGGGAAATTCATAGAAGCTGAACATTGGAATTGAAAAGGTTTCTTTGAGACCAAGTTAATTTGCACCATTTATAAGCAGGGAAGTGGACTTAGAGAAGGGTGGAGTCACAACTAGTTCTTGTCAGAAATGATACCACCCTCCAGGGCTCGTGATACTCTTCCACTTCCCATGCCCCAAGATACAAGCAGTCACCTAGTGTATTAATAAATAGCACATAGCTCATTGCATTTTACAAAGTGCCTTATGAATGCTTCAACTTCACAACAACCCCAGGGAGGTAGTGCTAATAAACCTCATTTTTGGAGGAGGAAAAAGACTGAGAAAGGTTAAATGACTTTTCCAGGGTCACACAGTAAGTAACTGTCTGAGGCAGGATTTGAACTTGTCTTCACTGTGCCACTCAGTTTCCTAATTTAAGTAGATTGTTAAGTGTAATTTAAATCATAATACCAGAATACAGAGTAGCCGTGTTTTTTTTTTTTTTACAGCAACTTAAAAACATAGTCCAAAACAGATAGATTAAACTAAATAGCCCCCAGATCATTGCGCCTTTTCAAAGGATCCTCTCCAGAGTACTAACAATCCCTTTGCCTGTTCAGACTCAGTTTACCAGTGTTTGTGTGAAAAATTAAAATTTTCAGGAATGAATAAATTTGTGATCTGAGAAAGAATGGACCAACCAACCTCACACATGACTTTTAATGAAATAGCCCCACATTCTGAAACAGCTGGATGTAGCTGGATTCATCCCTTCATGAATTCCATTATAACTCTTAATAGTTGTACATTGTTAGCTTTTTTCAGTTGCTCCAGTGAGGAGTGGTGGGAGTTAGACTGCTCCACCACTAACCAGCCTGGGCTTCAGGGCAGGGATTCTGAGAATGACAATCTTAATTTTTCTGGGTCTTCAGATTCAGTTCCAGTCACTTTTAGTACTCTCAAGCCTCCAGGCACTGGACTTAAATGTTTACCAGCAAACAGCTTTTTTAGGTAATCAAAGATGCTAATCTATTGAAAAGGACAGGTGGTTCAGTTTTAGGCCACTTGCCTTATTTTGTTGAGACCCTGATTGTACTAATTTAAATGAGTCACTTCAAAGACTTGTAGTAGAATCCAATTTACACACACATGAGTGTAGGGGTGGGGAACCTGCGGCCTCAAGGACACATGGCCTTCTAAGTGCTCAAGTGGGACCCTTTGAATCCAAACAAATCCAAGATTTGTTCTGTGAAGTTTGGATTCAGTCAAAGGGCCACACTTGAGGACCTAAAACGCCACATGTGGCCTCGAGGCAGCAGGTTCCCCATAACAGTATTAATCCCTCAAAGGCTTTAGGCTTGAAATTACTTTCCTAAGAACTTTAAAATCTATATCTGTCTATCTAATCTTTGTATCTATCTATCTATCTATCTATCTACCCAGTGGATAGACCTGTCTTCAGGAAGACTTGAAATTCAAATCAGACCTCAGACACTTCACTACTGTGTGACTCTGAGTCATCTTCAGTTTCCTCCTCGGCAAAATAGGGGTAATAGTAGCACCTGACTCTCTCTCTCTCTCTGTCTCTCTCTCTCTGTCTCCCTCCCCCTCTCCCTCTTCTTTTTCCTCCCCGTCTTATCCTTTCCTTTCCCCATTCCTCTCTCTCCCCTATCCCTTTTTCCTTCTGCCCCCCTTTCCTTCTCTCCCTTTCTCCCTCTTCCTCTTTTTCCCTTCCTCGATCCTTTCTCACCTCTCCCTCCGCCCCTCCTCTATATAAATACATATATATGCTCACCATTGTTATTTTAACTGTTATCTGATACAGTTAGCATCTTCTGTGTTTGAAAATTACCTGACAGAACCCAAAGCTGCTGCCCAGTAGAAATTGATTGATTGGGTGAGTCAGTTCCAAATTCAGTGCACATAGATCATAGTGGATTTGTCCTCACCCATTCGTGGTCTGACAATGTGACTTTCTGCAGTTCTGTCGGTTGTCACAGAAGCCTTCCCCTTAAGAGTCCTTTAGGACCATCATTTGCAAACCTTAGGTAATGCTATTATATTCCTCAGCAAGAGAATGAGACCAGTCACTAATTCCACTCCTGAACTATAATATCAACAAGCTTACTATGTGCCAGGCACTGTGCTAAGTGCTGAGGCTGCAAAAAAGGCAAAAAACAGCCCCTGCTCTCAAGAAGTTCACAGGTTAATCGGAGAGATATCATACAAGCAACTATGTACAGACAAGATATAGACAAGATAAACTGGCAATAATCTCAGAAGAGACTAGCATTAAAAAGGGACCGAGAAAGGCTTCTTGCAGAAGGTTGGATTTATAACTGAGCCTTGAAGACAGCTAGAAGATGGAAGAGTGGAAGAGAGCTACAGTATGGAGAATAGGCAGTATGAAGGTAAGCAGATGGGAGATGTTTGGTGGGATGGTGGGAGATTTTGGAAATATCAAATTTGAGGAACAGCCAGGAGGCCAGTGGCACTAGATTGAAGAGGATTGGAGGGGAGTAAGGAATAAGAAGACTAGGAAGGTAGGAAAGGCACACTTTTTTGGCTTTAAAAACCAAACTGAATTTTTTATTTGATTCACTTGTCTTTCTCTTGCTGTGTAACACTGAGGAATTCACTCTAGCTCCTGTTCAACCCATCAGTTGACAAAAAACTCATTCTCTGTAAAATACTTAGGAGTTTATCTGCCAAAATAAACCCAGGGATTATATGAACACAATTACAAGACATTTTTGCACAAATAGTCAGATTTAAGTAAGTGGAAAAACATCAGTTGTTCATGGTTAGGCCGAACTAATATAATAAAAATGACAATTCCACCTAAATTAATTTACTTATTTAATGCCATACCAATTAAACTATCAGATAATTATTTTCTAGAGCTGGATAAAATAATATCAAAATTCATTTGGAAGGTCCAAAATATCAAAGGGACTAAAGAAAAGAAATGCTTGGGAAGGTGGCCTAGGGCTACCAGACCTCAAATTGTACTATAAAGCAGCAATTATCAAAACCACTTGCTTTTGGCTAAGAAAGAGAGAGGTAGACAAGTGGAATAGACTTGGCACTCAAGACACAGTAGGCAAGGAGTAAGACAACCTCCTGTTTGATAAACCCAAGGACCCCAACTTCTGGAATAAGAACTCATTGTTCGACAAAAATTGCTGGGAAAACTGGTTAACAATGTGGCGGAAATTAGGCATAGACCCATGCCTGACACTGTACACAAGAATAAAGCCCAAATTGGTACATGATTTAGGTATAAAGACTGATACCATGAATAAACTGGAGGAGCAAGGAATAGTGTATCAGATTTATGGAGAAGGGAAGAATTTTTTACTAAAGAAGTAATAGAAAACATTATGAAATGCAAGATGGATAATTTTGATTACATTAAATTGAAAAGTTTTTGCACAATTGAACTCAATGCAACCAAAATTCGGAGGGATGTAGTAAATTGGGAAAGAATTTTTATGGCTAAGCTCGGAGATAAAGGCCTCATTTCTAAAATATATAGAGAACTGACTCAAATCTATAACTATACAAGTCATTCCCCAGTTGATAAATGGTCAAAAGATATGAATAGGCAATTTTCAGAGGAAGAAATTAAAGATATCTATAATCACATGAAAAAATGCTCTAAATCACTGTTGATTAGAGAGATGCAAATCAAAACAACTCTGAGGTACCACATCGCACCTATAAGATTGGCAAACATGACAGAACAAAAAAATGATAAATGTTGGAGAGGATGTGGGAGAGTTGGAACACTAATTCATTGTTGGTGGAACTGTGAACTCATCCAACCATTCTGGAGAACAGTTTGGAACTATGCCCAAAGGGCTGCAAAAATGTGCATATCCTTTGACCCAGCACGACTAGGACTGTATCCCCAAGAGATTATAAAAATGAGAAAGGGTCCCACATGTACAAAAATATTTATAGCAGCACTCTTTGTAGTTGCCAAAAACTGGAAGTCAAGGGGATGCCCAACGAATGGCTGAATAAATTATAGTATATGAATGTAATGGAGTACTATTGCGCCATAAGAAATGATGAACAAGAAGATTTCAGGGAGGCCCGGAAGGACTTATATGAACTGATGCTGAGCGAAAGGAGCAGAACCAAGAGAATTTTGTGCACAGCAACGACCACAGCGTGCAAGAGTTTTTTCTGGTAGACTTGGAACTTCGTAATAACGCAAAAACTTATTAAAAAAAAAATCCCAATGGTGGTTTTCTAAGGCAAAATGCCTTCCACACTCAGAGAAAGAAATATGGAAGTCATTCGCAGAATGTAGCAGATCATGTTTGTGTATGTATGTGTTTTAGTGTATTATGTTTTGATTTGTTGTATGATTTCTTCCGTTTATTTTAGTTCAACTACATAGCATGACTATGGTAAAAATGTACTCAATAGGAAAGTATATGTAGAACCTGTACAGAATTGTATGCTGCTGTGGGGAGGGAGAGGGATACTGGGGGATAGGTGTAGGGGGATAAAATCTTAATTTTATGGTAGTGATTGTAGAAGGTTAAGAAAAATAATAAAAAAAAAACTCATTCTCTTACTTTGGCCTACACTACTGATAATTGTTGTAGGGTGGAGAAGGCAGAAGAGAGAAGAGGACTGCATTGCCAACACTCAGATGCAAGGACCTACTATGTGTCAAGCATTGTGCTAGGTTCTGGGAGTACAAAGGCAAAAATGAAACAATCCTTGTTCTTAGAGAGTTTACATTCTAATGTGGGAGATTACACACATATGTATGTATGGTGGTATAGTAGATGAAATGCCAGGCCTGGAGTCAGGAAGTCTCATGTTCTTGAATTCAAGTCTGGTCGCAGACACTCAAGCTGTGTGACCCTGGCCAAGTCACTTTGCCCTGTTTGTCTCAGTTTCCTCATCTGGAAAATGAGCTGGAGAAGGAAATGGCAAACCACTCCAGTGCCTTTGCTAAGAAAATCCCACAGGGGTCACTGAGCGTTGGACACAACTGAAAAATAACTAAACAAAATATGCAAAATAAATACAAAGTCATTATAATGAGTGTAGTTCTTAGGGAGAGATAAAAAAGAACAAATGAACTGTCTCTTTGAAGCACTGACTTCCTTTAGCAGTGATCACATTTCTTTGATGCTGTACTCAGTAAGAGTTTTTGGAGCATGTACTCCCGAATATATGTATATTTGTAAACCATATGGCTAGTATCAATGATGTGTATTACAAAATTTACACAAAAATAAAATTTTTAAAAGGATGAACTAAAGATGAATAGTATTTAATCTTAGAGCTAATAGGGAGCCATTGGAATTATAATATTGAGTAGGGCAGTGATGTGATCAGATCTGATTAGGAACATCAATTTGACATCAGATATAAAATCCTCTGTTTGACTTGGAAAGCTCTTTATAACCTCCCTCTCTCTCCTTTTCCATTCTTCTTACACATTACACCCTCCCACATAACTCTATGATCCAGTGATCCCTGTTCCTTGACCCTGGGCATTTTCACTGACTTGCTTCCCATGCCTGGAATGCTGTCATCTCTGACTCCTAGCTTCTTTCAAGATCCAACTAAAACCCTACTTTCTACTTTCTAATCTCTCTTCATTCTAGTGTCTTCCATTTGTTGGTTATTTCCAATTTATCCTATACATAGCCTGTTTGTACACAATCGTTCAATGATTTTATCCCCCATTAGGCTGTGTGAGCTCCTAGAGAGCAAGAACTGTCTTTTACCTTTCTTTGCTTAACACAGTGCCTGGTACATAGTAGGTCCTTAATAAATATTTATTGACTGACTGTCTTCGCAATGCTACTATTATCTAAATTATTCTCATGGGTTCTGCTTATTTCATTCTTTATCACTTGACAAAAGTCCTCCAAATCATTCATTTTTATAATGTTGATAGAGGAGTATAAACTGTTCTTCTGGTTTTATTCACTTCATTTGACATCAGATCATATAAATCTTTCCCTGGCTCTTTGAAATTATCTCCCCCTCCCTCGTTTCTTACATCACAATAGTATTCCATCACATTCATCTAACACAAATTTTCAGTCATTCCTCAACTGATGGACCATGCCCTTAGTTTCCAGTTTTAGGATTTTTTGTTACCATATAAAAGAGTTGCTAAAATATTTTTGTACATAAAGCATTGACTCTTCCTTCGATCTCTTGAGTATAGGCCTAGCAGGGATATAGCTATGTCAAAGGGCACACATTGCTTAACTTTTGTTGAAGTTTTTATTAAGTAACTTTTGTTTATAATTGTAAATTGCTTTCCAGAATAATTGTACCCATTCATGAGTCCAGCTGACAGTGGATCAATGTGTCTGTTTCTCTACAGCCTCACCAACAAATGTGATTTCCATTTTTTGTCATTTTTGCTACTTGTCAGTTGTAAGGTAGAATCTCAGAATTGCTTTAATTTGCATGTCTCTAATTGGAATTATTTGGAGTATTTTTTCATAAAGTTTTAAATACCCTGGGTTTTTTATTTTGAGAATTTTCTGTTCATATCCTTCCACAGGTTCCCAAACTTATTTGGTTTACTACCCTCTTATAAAAAAATTAGTCTTTGTCTCCTTGGAAATCTACTTTCTTTAATCCCTTTAACAGTTTTTTTTTAAATTTATGTTACCTGAGGCTACTACTACCCCCACTTCCGACCCCCTCTCTTCCAGGGAGAAGTATTACCCACTTTGAGAACCTATGCACCATTTATCAATTGGTGAATGGCTCTTTTTCTTATAAATTTGAATCAGATGTGTGTGTGTGTGTGTGTGTGTGTATGTGTATATGTATGTGTAGACCTTTATCAAAGAAATTTGCTGCAAATATTTTTTCTAGTTATTTCTCTTTTATTCTTAGTTTTATTTAGGCAGAAACTTTTAAATTTTATGTTTAAAAATTATCCATTTTATATTTTGTGATCCTTGTTTGGTCAAGAATTTTTCTCATCCATATGTCTAATAGGTAATTTTTCCCATGTTTTTCTAATTTGTTTATATGACCTTTTCTAAAAAAAGTTATCCACTGTTATTCTTTGTATATTTAAAAAGATCTCTTTCCCTCTGACACTGAAGTACTTATTTAATGATAAAGACAAGTGGTTTTCAACTAATTCTACTCCAGTGCCATGGAGGTGCCCCTAGGCTCAGATCTGTCCCATCAGAGTGTAAGCTATGGCAGGGCCTAGCTAGCTAGAAATACTGATTAGAGATGTGAGGGTTGCTTTGTTGTCCTGTTTTGCTGAGTGTTACAAAGGAGGATTCAGTGGTGGTGGTGGTGGTGATGGTAGTGGTGATGGTGGTTGTAGTGGTGGTGGTGGTGGTCGTGACTTATTGGGAAATGACTTGAATGCAAAACACAAAAAGCATCAATAAAGCACTAGAAAAAATAACTGGAGAATAGTATAAGATCATACAGAATCAAGCGATTTTACTTTCTGACCTCATCTGACTTTCATTCGGAAGAACCACAATGCACGCTGGGCCAAGTATGAGCTAAATGTCTGTCGAATTGAATTTGATCTGTCCCTTGCATTTTGCAATGATTTATTCATTCCTAGAACAAGTAAACCAATTCTGCCTGATGATCTTGTGAACATTTCTAACAGTGCTTATGTTCACCACTACACAACTGAGTTCTTAATTATATAGCGTATCTTCAAAGTTTTAGTGCAGTTTTAAGGTTTAATAATTTCAGAAGTAAAAATGCTACAAACTTGCAAATATATTATTTGAAGGTTTAATTATTTACTTTTATTTTACAATTATTTAGATTTGTGAATTTAATCTTAATTTTTGACTAGATGGAGCATCCTGTCTTTATGCATTATGTGTTGGATAGTAGTGTCTGGATTGATCCTTTCTCGGAAAAATGGCTCTTGGAGGTCTTCATCTTGCTTGGCCAACTGGTCTATTTCCATTAGACCTTTTCTTGTGGTGTCACATCACACCGTCATGTATGCATCAAAACCTCATTCTTCGGATAATTTTAAGACTAGAATTGCAAATACTATCAGTCATCGAAAAGCAGCTTATAAAAGTTTTTTACAATGTTTGAAAACTGATTAGAATGATGTATATAGCACAAGGCAGTAGATATGTTGAATTTTAATGATAAACATATCAAGTTTTAAGAATTTTTATAATTAGCCTTTCAAATATTTTTTGTAAGTTTGCAGCATTTTCTATTTCTAAAGTTATTAAAGCTTAAAATTACAACAAGTCTTCTGGGACATCCTCTATACTGTCATATTGTTTCATATTTCCCCAGTCAGATTTGTAATCAGCTTTATGGACAGGAATCTTATTTTATATTTCTTTTTATCTCTTATAGCATATAACACAATACCTACACATAGAAGGCACTTGATAAATGTTTGCTGACTTGTCTTAGAACCTTGCACAATAGGCAAGCTAGGTGATACAATGGATAGAGTGCCAGGCCTGGAGTCAGGAAGAGGAGCTCAATGGCCTTGGACACTTACTAGCTGTTGATCTTGGGCAAGTCACTCAACCCTGTTTGCCTCAGTTTCTTCATCTGTAAAATGAGCTGAAGAAGGAAATGTCAAACCACTCCACTATCTCTTCCAAGAAAACCCCAGATGGGGTCATGAAGAGTCAGACAGGACTAAAAAATGATGGAGTAACATGTTGCACAATATAGAGCACACAGGAGTCACTCAGTAGGTACCTGCTGATTGGCTTATGCCTGATAATAATGACAGTAATAGCCAGCATTTATACAATGTTTACTGTGTGCCAGTTACTTTATGATTACTATCAGTTAATCCTCAAAACAACCCTCGGTGGTAAGTGCCATCACTAACCCCATTTCACAGAAGAGAAAACGGAGGCAGAGGTTAAGTGACTTTCCCAGGGTCACATAGCTAGTAAGTGTCTGAAGTTGGATTTGAACTCAAGAATTCTTAACTTGAAGTCCAGAACTATATCCACTTTGCCACCTGGCTGCTTCACTTCCAGAGAGACTAAATAATTACCTGTGTGACATGGTTATTCCAGTTTGCCCAAGGTTTAGTGGGGATATTGGTGCTTACTAATCGAGTTCATGGATTACCTATCTTCTTCATGGTTGTTGGCAGGATGGTGGCAAAGGTACTGACGATTTTGGCACAGTTAGGGCATTCAGCACAAAATATTTTGTTACGTGATACCAATTCATTTCTCGGGAACCTACCCAGGCTGGATTTTGTCCGGACTTGGAGGTTTCGGTTCCTTTAAATGCGGTATTTTGTTCCCTCCCCATCCCACCCCCGTCTTTTCTTCCTATGGTTACTCTTTGTGCGTGTGTGTGTGTGTGTGTGTGTGTGTGTGTTGATTACGATGTTTTTTGTGTGTGTTGATTACTTTTCTTACTTTCCTTTGTTTCTTGGTGGCCAAAAAGCAACACCAGCAGCAGCAACCATCCCCAGCCCTCCCCACCCATCCACTCCCCATTTTCTCCTAAGCTCTCAAAGAACTGAAATCTTGTATTCCCAGAGGGATAAAAAGCTCTTCAGTTAGCATCCGGAGGGAAATGATTAAAGAGCAGCTGTAGAGAGGGGGACCTCCGAACTGAGGAAGCAGGCTCTGGGGGATTACAGAGGGGAACGATGTCTGAATGCACATTCACTTTGGAAAGCTGGCTCTTTTCCTTAAGTCCCACTTGACATAACTATTCCGAGGCTCAACGCACCATGGCCAGATAGCTTAGAACAGTGAACCCATTCAGGGAGCAAACATTGGTATGGCTGTCTAGCTTATTAAGATATCACAATGCTGTGACTGCCTAATGAAAGCCCTTTTCTGAGGAGAGACCGGCTGTGTTCTATCATAGACTAAATGGTTGTAGAAGCCACTTTTCCTCATGTACTCCCTGAGCACAAAGAGGAACAAATTGTGGTCTCTGGCCAGTTTTTCATGCTTGCTGCAGAATCCATATAAAAGACTTAGCTCAGCTCTGCATCACTTACTACTAAGGCCTCTCTTAACGAGTGAAATCTATACTTCTGGCTCACCACCACTAATGGATTATATAGATCCATAGGTTTCTGAAGTGTATGCCATATCCCAGTGACTGCACAAGATAATCCATTGCGGGGACAAGGAGAAAATGAGTGCTTCTAGATATCTATTTGCTTTTTACCCAAAAGGGAAAGGGATTAAGCTTTACTTGTATTGAATATACAGTTTGAGATCGGTGCCCTCACTCAGTCTATAGTTGATGGTCCCTCACATGTGAGGGAAGAGGGATCTCCATAAGTACAGAGAAGTAAAATGGGTATGAAAATGTATGTGCGTATGTGTAGGGGGTACCTACCTCACACGTTGCTTTGAGACAAAGGAGACAATATATGTAGAGACGATAAGAAAATGACAACTACTATTATTAACACCCTTGGCCCCTCTGCATCTTTTTTTGATGGTCTTTCCAAGAGTTGTCGGTACCTTAATTCCGTCAGAATGGGTATGCTATGTTGTTAACCATTTGTTGTCCCCAAATCTAGAATAAGTATAAATGACAAATGGCAAATTTAATTTCTCTGGGAATATTGTCATGCTTTGACACATGATTAACTGGATTAGTGATCTCATTGACGATGACAGCCTGCCCATGCCAGCCCAGCCTCTGTGACTCTTGTTCATGTCCTCCTGTAAACCTACTGAAAGGGGTCCACTCGATGCACTGGGGTCCTGTTTAAAGATTTTTTGACATTGTGTAGATGCCAATGGAACATAAAGACTGTTCATTAATTATTCCTTATTCATACTTCACTTTTATAACAGCACTAATTAAATTCTACAACTACTTCAGCCTAGGCTAGTGATGTGCCATGTTCTGAATTAGTTTCCCCTTTCTCAAGCTCAGTAAGGATTTAGGGTCTTTTAAGTCATTAAGGCAAGTCAATGAGCATTGATTAAGTACCTTCTATGTGCTAGGGACTGTGTTAAGTGCTGGGATACCATAGAAGGCAAAAATAGTTCCTGGTTTTAAAAGGATCTCATAATATAATGAGGAAGGGAGACCAACATGCAAATATGATGTACAAACAAGTGACACACAGGATAAATTGGAAATAGCCTTAGAGGCACTAGCATTACAGGAAATGAGAAAAGGTTTCTTACAGAAACTGAGAGTTGAAGGAAACAAGGGAATCCGGAGGAGGTGAGGAGGGAGAAGATTACACGTATGAGGAGAAGCCAGTACAAAGGCATGAGGTAGAAAGATAGCATGCCTTGTGTGAGGAGCAGCCAAGAGACCAATGTCACTGGATCCTTGAGTCCAATGAGAGGAGTGAAGTATAGGAAGAATGGAAGCGTAGGAAGGAGCCTATGGTTATGTAGCTCCAGTTTGTTGTAAGTAGATTCCATTGTATCATGAAATTTCAGAATGTCACTTCTTGAAGTGACTTAGAGGTCATATAGTCCAATCCTTATTCTGCATGCAAGAAAACTGTGACTAAGAGAGATGAAATTACCTGCCTAATGTTACATCCTGAGTCAGTGATGAGGTCAGAACTAGAATTCAGGCATTCCTTGATTTCTACTGCATGGAGCTCAGCAGCTTCTCCCCAGATCTTCTGTCTTGGACAGATGATGGAGTTAAATGGGGCCACCAAGTTCTGGTGGGTAGGACCCCACTACTGGGGAGGGACACATGAAGATAGGCAGGAAGTCTGGAAGGGGATATAGGCAGTTGGCTCCCCTCAGCTCCTGAGCAGTCACCTGTAGGGAAAGAGATACGGGAGAGTTCGTGTTTTACTGTTCTTCAGATACCTTTGGCAAAACTCTAAACTTGTACTTCATTGTGGCTTGGGAGGGGTATACTCTAGCAAAGTCAGCCTATCAAGCACAAAGAAGGGAAAGGGTTGAAGAAGGTCAGTGGCTATATAACTTGTTTGCTCCCTAGGCCCATCTGATAGCCTCAGCAGCACCCTACAGCTGAGCTTGTAGAAATCAATCAAACAGGCAATCAATAAGCATTTATTAAGTGCCTGCTGTGTCCCAGGCATTATACTTGGTGCTAGGAACATAGATAATGAAACAATTTCTATTCTCAAGGTGCATACATCATCCACAAGGGTCCATGTGTCTTGATCTATGTACCAGATGAACAGGGGCATCGTTCAGTCTTCGAGTTAGGTCTTTTTCATGGAAATTACATCCCATCAACTTGATTTGTATACTTCTTAATCACTTCTGTCCCTGACTAATCGCTGATACCTATATGATCTTCTCAGGTTTTACAGCATGATGGAGAGCATTTGGGTGACAAAAGGAGACAGAAAATTGATTTTATATGTGGGGACTACTTGATCAGAAAGAGGAAATAAATATGTGAGTTAGTGATAAAATAAAAAGAAGAAGATAAGCAGATGACACACCTGTCATGGAGATACATAGCAATGGGACATAAGTCATCTGGAGATTTGCTGAAATTCTCTGCTAATAATTTCTTGCTTTAATGATAATTTTGTCTTTCAAAAGGTAGAAGAATCGATGAGTGGAACTTCATTACCCCTTGTGATTCTCACTAAAGAGGAGGTTCTAGGTGTTAGAGCCAAAATTTTGGGAAACCTATCTTTTCTTTTTTTTTTCTAAAGTCTTTGAAGTCTTTTTTAATTTCAAACTTTTCATAGTTTCCCTATCGCAAGTAATGGAATCTGCAAACTCTTGGTTGTTTATGTCTATTTCCAGTCATGTCCAATACTCTGTGACCCTGTTTGGGGTTTTCTTGGCAAAGATACTGGAGTGGATTGACATTTCCTTCTCCAAGTCATCTTACAAATGAGGAAACTGAGGCATACAGAGTTCAGTGATTTGCTTGGGGTCTCATAGCTAGTAAGGGTCTGAGGTGGGATTTGAACTCAGGGAGAAGAGTCTTCCTGACTCTAGGCCCAGCACTCTATTTACTGTATCATCTTGCTGCCCCAGCAAAATATAGGCTGGTGACTTTAATTTTGATTCCTGGAAAAACTTTTGAATTTATACAATTAAAGGGATGATTATTAAACATATCAACAAGGAAACAATGATCATAAATAGCCAGCATGGCTTCATTCAGAGAGGTCATTCTAGACCTACTTAATTTCATTTTTTTGGGTAGAGTCGTTAGATTTACAGATCAGGGAAATGCTATCAACATAGTTTTTGCTAGCTTTCAGCAGAGAAGAGTCACTGATAATTTGATGTCAACTTGGAACAAAGTGGTCTTCAATGAACTACCCAAGGATCTGGCTTGGTTCTGGGCTGTTTAACTTTTTTCCCCCAGTGACTTGGCAAAAAAACCTAGAAGGTGTGCTTAGTAAATTTTCAGGTGGTACAAAACTGGAAGGAATAACTAACACCCTGGATAACAGAGATAGGATCTAAAAAGTTCTTGACAGACCAGCATATTGGACCAAATCTAATTAAATGAAATTTAATGAGGACAAATGTAAAGTCATACTTGGAGAAGCAGTCACAGAGGTTGCACAGGCTCTCAAAATTATGATCACAAGAAAGGGGAACTGTGGCTGAATGTTGGAAGTCCTTGAACCCATGAAGTCAGGAAGACCTGAGTTCAAATCCTGCCTCAGACAGTTATTATCTGTGTGTGATCCTGAGCAAGTCATTTAACCTCTGTTTGCTTTAGTTTCCTCAATTGTAAAATGAGGATAGTAACAGCACCTATCTCACAAGGTTCTTGAAAGATTTAATGAAATAACATTTGTAAAGTGCCTAGCTCCATGTCTAATACACAATAGATTCTATGTAAATGCTTATTCCCTTCTGCCTTCCCCTGTTCTCCTGGAGGAGTGGTGAGAGTTCCTGAGATCCCAGCCTTTGAAAATCCAGCCCAATAAGCATTTATCAAGGGCCTACTATGGGTCAGGAACTATACTAGGTGCTGGGATACAAATACAAAATGAAAAATATGGAAACTCAAGTGGATTCCATGACACTGGAGACATTAAGGATTTAGCATGTAGCCCTCATAGCTGGAGGAGCATCAAGGAACTGAACACACATCCGAATTCTGTCTTCTACTATGGTTGTGTGTTATTCATATGGCAAATATCTGATGGGAAGGGGATTGCCTCATTGGCGATTTCAAGTTTATTTTCCTTCCAGAGGAGTTCAAAGTGCAGAATGATGAATCTGTGGCACCATAAATCTGGAAGACCATATAAGGCCCTGGGGTAAAAAAGTGAGACTCAGGGATTGGTTTTCTGACACCCTCCAGTTCTTTTCCTTCTATGGGAAGTTCAAAATCTTCAGAAATTGCTATAGGAATGGAAACCTGTAGGTCCTTGGGGTTAAGGCGAACGCACTGGATTTTTCAGGGGCTGTCTCTCAAGAAACCTCAAGTTTATTTACTTTCTGAGCTACAGGATAGAGCCATGAGTGTGTAGGACTCTACAGGTCCTTAGAGTAATGGTGGGATTAACTTGAAAGGATTAACTGCCTCCAGGAATGTATCCATGGTCAAAACTGGCACTGGACATAATGAATCCCTGACTTTAGTTTTCAGCAGGACACCCATTCTGAATTGTTTTCCCAGCAAGAGTGAAAAGTTTGATATGTGAACTGTTTGTGTTTATGAAATGAAACAAGGCTGTCCTATATCTGATATGCATTGTTACCTTGAATGTTTGCATGGGAATGGCAATTATTTACATATGTAGAGATATAGACCTGCCAGCCAGATGAGGTAGCTAGAAAGCTAGATGGCTAACTAGATAGAGAGATGATAGACAGATGGAACAAATATTTATCAAGTGCTTAACACATGCCAGATACTGGGATAAGAATTAGGGATACATATATAAGCAAACAAGATAGTCCTACCCTCAAGGAGCTTGTATTCTAAAGTTGAGAGGAAGGGAAGACCACAGAAGAAGAGTGAGTGAAGCTTGGAATTAAGTATCTACTTAGGGGCGAAGTCGGTGAAAAAATACAGAGAATTGGGTGGAGTCAACAATGAAGAAATGGTGGTTCCAGCTAGAGTCACCATTCAAAAGTATGAGCTTCAGGGTAGAGTCTCTCCAGTGTAGGAAGACTGCTGTTGAGGAGACGGAAACCCAGATGGTAGCCATATTCTGAGGTTTCCAGAGGAAACTCTGGGAGGGGGGCAAAATAACCCAGTTATGAACTGGAAATATAAAATTCATTCAGCATTTTACCTTGCCAATGCCTACGTGCCATCTAGTGACAAAAGTAGTAACTGCATGTAAAGTCTTTTTAACCTGAAGACTACATTTTCAACATGATGTTTTCTGATTCTGCCTCCAGGAATGTATCATGGTGAAAACTGGCATTGAATATAATGAATCCCTGCCTCTTTCCTTTGCTTTTTTTTTTTTTTTTTTTGGCAGGACACTCATTCTGAATTGTTTTCCCAGCAAGAGTAAAACGTTTGTGTTGATCTGTTCATTCTTCCTGACCTTGTGCCAACAATGGCAAATGGGACAGATATTCACGTCAGTCAATCAATGTTAGAGGAACAACCTTTGGAGCAAAATCCTGTAAGAGATTTAAGATACTTGGCCCTGAGAGGAGATTTTAACCTTTATTCCATTGGTACCATGCTATGATAAACTGAGCTAACCCTATTTTAGCAAAGATGTGAACTCCCTCTGATTTCTACTTTCTGCCCCTCTTTCTCTTTGCCCTCTGAATACTTTAAATAACTTTCAACTAATAACTGAGTTTAGTGCAAAGTTATTCTAGGTCATTAACTCATAATATTTATATATTTACTCCTTTGCCTCAATATTTTCATTTTTATAAATACTGTGAAAATCTAGTTCAATTACAGAATAAAAATTTTAAGAAGAAAATAACAAAGGGGGAGATTTTGTATATGAATATATGATACTGAAAGCTCCCTTTCTTCCATTTTTATGAGATGCTTGCTATGAGCAATGCATTCCAGTTCATTTTTGAGAATAAGAGAGTGAGAATGGAATCAATGATTTGTAAAATGATTAAAAGAGATTTTTATATTCAATAAATAGAAATATATTTTATTAAATATAGTATATAAATATATTTTATTAAATATAGTATATTCAACAAATATAAATTTTATACTTATATATATTTATATTATTTTTATATTCTTTCCTTTTCCTTTTTACTTCTGTCTTAAACACAATTGGCTCAATTGCCCTAGCTTTAGTTCACTAATTTTGTGTTTTCCCATAGCATTGGAGGTACATTGTCATCTCAAATAATGATAACAGTTATCTATCTTGGAGGGTTCTTGGGAGAATGGAATGAGATAAAAAATGGAAAGTGCTTCACACAGTGCCTGGCACGTAATAATTACTATATAAGTCATCATTACTATTAAATTAGTGCCGAGCTTAAAAACCTAAGAGTAGGATGAGAGATAACTGAATGGGGGAAAGGATGTTACAAATATTCAAAGGTTGTTTGCTGCCTTTTACTAGTACCTAAAAAAGACAAAATGCTGTAGAGACAAAGTACACCTGACTTTTGTGTAAAAGATGACAAAGTCTTCATGAAAGACCCAGAGGACCTCATGATAGATGTTCTTATAGCCCTAGAGCACCCTCTTCTGGAGGCATAATTCATATTTCCATGAAAGAAATTGTATTTATGGAAAAAAATTTTCTTATCAAAATATAAGGTTGAACATATGTCAGTCAGTAAACTTTTATAAAGCACCTACTATGTGTCATACATTGTGCTAAGAACTAGGGATACAAAGAAAAGCAAAAGACTGTCATGCTTTCAAGGAGCTGACAATCTAATGGGGGAGATAATATTCAAAGGACAATGTGTAAATACTACATGTACTGGATAAATTGGAAATTATCAATTGAGGGAAGGCGCTAGAATTAAGAAAGATTAAGGAAAGAGTTCCTGTAGAAGATAAAATTCTAGCTGGGACTTGGAGGAGGCCTGGTGAACCCAAGAGACAGGGATGAGAGAGAGAATTACAAGTCTGGGGGGCAACCATTGAAAATGCCAGGAATCGAGGGACAAAGTGTCTTTGTATGAAAAATAGCAAAGTGTCAATGTGACTGAACTGCAGAGTGTGGGAGGCTGGGGTAGGGGCATGTAAGTATATGATACCTGGGAAGACGGGGAAGGAGGAGGAGCATAGCGCCAGTGTGATAGTCACTGTGCCTACTATGCCAGGGCAATTCTGAATCATGAAATGTAACAGACTCTCCACATGGAAGACAGAGCCCAAACATTTATGCAGACACCAGAAAGCCAAATCCATCATAGTAACAAAAATCTATACACAGTAACAGTGCTGAGGGCACCACCAGCCCCAAGCTGTCCCTCTGTCAGACTTACCACAAACCAGCTCCCTTAAACCAATCCTACTCCTGACAATCGCTGCTCTCTGACTAACTTCCTCTCAGCTCTGCTCTAGCTCTACCTCTTCCTTCCTGTTCCACAAGCTCCTCCCACCACAGGCTGCAACTCAAACTCATGTGACTTAGGCTTCCATGTGATTTAAGCAGGTCACATGGGCCTATTAATGGGTGAGAAAGATCTTCCCATTAAGAAGCAAAATTACACTAACAATGAGCAAAAGTGCGTTATTAATGCAAGGAGCAGATTATGAAGTGTTCCAAACTGAAGACTTTATGTTTGATATATAAATGTATGTATGACATTATATTTATAATATAATTATAATCTATAAACATTAGGTACTATATAATTATAATATATCATCCTCATACTATAATATAATATATTTATAAATATATGATATAATTGATCCTAGAAGTGAAAATAAAAATAGTAAATACTAGCACTTTAAAAAATTACAGAAATTTTAAACATTTCAAATATTTTGAAATTGGTTCCAAATACAAAACAATTTACAGATTTAGGCTTTGATTGATCAACTGGGGAAGAGACTTTAAGAAATGCAAGAGATATTCTAAATTAGAAAGAGTAATGGTGTCATAAAGGGGTCAAGAGCAGCTACAAAACAGACCTGACTGGGAGGGGCTCGAGATAAGAGTTGGATCAGAACTTTGGGCATCACAGAGGACAAGGTTAATAGTTGTAGATAGCATACCAGGGACACGTGAATATGGTAACTCTGGAGGGTTATCTGAGTTCACAGACTGAGAGTTCCTTGTACCAGGGAGGGAACAGGCAGGAAAGAGAGTCCAATTACATAGGCCAGGGTCAGAGTCCAAGGCTTTATCTCAAATAGTGAATAGAAAGAAAAAAAAGGTTGAATATTTTAATTAAATATTAATTAAATGAATGAAGTCAATATCTCAGATTACAGAGAAAATGGGAGAGGGAGAGGGTATGATGAAAATTAATTTTGGACAGGAACAGTACATTTAAATGGAGATACAGGTGACCAGCATAGACAAGTTATTGTTGTTGTTCTTTTCAATCATGACCCCATTGGGGATTTTTTTTGGCAAAGACACTGAAGCAACTTTCCATTTCCTTCTCCAGCCCATTTTACAGATCAGGAAACTGAGGCAAACAGGGTCACACAGCTAATAAGTGACTGTGAATTCACCAAGATGAGTCTTCTTGACTCCAGACTCAGAAATCTATCCACTGCACCACAAAAACAGCATAATAAGGTCATGGGCACAAATTCAAAGACAGACTCAGCCATATTCTTTAGAGCCTCCTAGCTTCAGAGCACTGTGCTAATCAATGGAATATTAAAGAAAATTAAATAAGTTACAGAAGTCAACAAATTCTAAAAAGGGAATGTCGCACATATAAAAATAGCTATAACATAAAATGATATATAAAATGACATTTACATAAAATATAAAACCAGTATGATAGGATGTCCAAAGGAATCTCATTGATTCCTCCAAGGCTCATTGCTGAGTAGAGGGTGTGTAGGGCTCAAGGAAGGTTTTGGAGGAGGCTGCATTTAAACTGGGCCTTAATAGATAAGTGAGATTTCAATAGAAGGATAGGACGAATTGGGGTGGGCGCAATGTTGAGAAGTTTAATTTACTTGGAATATAGAATACATAAGGGGACTCGTTTGAGATGAACTTCTGAAAAGGTAGAATGATGTTTGATAGATCATGGGACACCGTGAATGCTAGTCTAAGAAGTTTGAACTTTATTTGATAGGAATAGAAAGCAATTAGGGCTGCGAACCTGTGGCCTTGAGGCCACACTAGGTCCTTGGGTACAGCCTTTTGACTGAGTCCAAATTTTACAGAACAAGTTCTTTTATTAAGGGGATTTGTTTTGTGAAGTTTGGGTTCAGTCAAAGGGCCACTTTTTAGGACCTAGAGGGACACATGTGGCCTCGAGGCTGCCTGTGCCCCATCCTTCTGAGGGCTTTAAGAGTTTTATAGGGTTTAAGACATTATGAGATCTGTGTTTAACCACCAGATGGCATCGCTAGCTATTAACATGATCCAATTAATGAAAAAGCTAAATAAAACAAACAACCCTCAAGCTTTGGGAAGTCCCACGCTCACCCTGCTGGTCTTGTGCTCTGCTGCTAAAGCCGATGGTGCTGAGCAAGCTCTAAGCCCTTGATGGTTCAGAAAACTTCGTCATTTTTATATCCCCCAGCTCTTCCTTGTTCAATGAACATTTGTCAAATCCTATGTGCCCATACTTGTCTTATTATTCTAAGTCAATTTCCCATTGCATTCTGAGCCATCTCCAGTTAATCTGATCAATATCTGGCCACTGAACCCAGATGGCTCTGAAGGGGAAAGTGAGGCTGGTGACCTTGCTTAGCCCTCCCTCACTCAAATCAAAATCAACTGCAAGTCATGTCCTTGACGTCATGGTCCTCTGCGAGAACAAAGGACAAACACAACACATATTATTCTAATTCAGTGATGTCAAACTCAGATAGGAACAGATCTATGAGCCATATATTGATTTAGAAGATCACAAATTAAACATTAACTATGTTATATTTATTATGGAATTATTTGATTTTTAAATTTTCTTTGATTAATATTTATTATTTGTGGAGAGGGGTCAGGGAAACTTCTCCTAGTTAGGAAGTTTGTGAGTTGACTGAAACTTGTCCTCTGCAATGTGAAAATTTACCTAAGGCCCTATACATTCCTCAGCTAAGAAGCTAAGAGAGTCAAGGCTTCCCAAGTAATTTGTCTTGAGGAAGGGATTATACTAATGCTGATTGTGTAAGCATGCAAATCTCCCCTCTCAATCAGCCCATTGAGAGCCCTCCAAAGGTAGTTTAATCTGTAACCTTACTTAGTTTACCCATACAGTCAGTTTACCTAGGTTTATTTCCTTAATGGATTATATTGAGATTATGATTCTGCTCAACTAAACTTGTTCAGCTTTTATGACATTAAGAGAGGCATTAAGAATTTGTCTTTAAAAAAAGAACAACGCAACAACCAACTTCTATAACTTAAAAGAATGTGTGAGATTGCAGTATTTAAAATCTTTATTTCTCTCGTACTCCGATGTGAGTTTTGTCTACTAGAAACCTTGTTAGAATACTAATCAAGGTTCAGGGGTTATTTTTCTAAATCTCTAAAACTGTGCTTAAGCACAATAAAACCTAGGGTTTTACTTCTATAATTTCTGCGTTGGGGTAGATCTGTTTGGGCAGCAGTTACCTATCATGTGAGCTCAAAAAGGAGACATTTTTTCCACAACATTATATATTTTTTATTTGTTAATTATTATTTCCCAATTGCATTTTAATCTGCTTGAGCTACACTCTTAGACTAGCCTGTGGGCCATGAGTTGGACATCTCTGTTAAGGGATATGGTTAGTATGGATTTGCCTATGAAGAATACTTCTGAGCCCCCATCTGCTGTAAAACCTTGCCTCTTTGCTGAGTGTGCTATATTTTCACTAAGTGTAGGGAAGTTGGACACCATTGGATGGGCTTAACTTGATATGGAATGTGATAAGTCAGTGAAGACTTCTCAGGGACCTAAATCTAAAGTAAAGCAGACATAAGGCCTGAGTTTTAATTTATCAAAATCATATGATATGAGGAAACTTGAAGTTGTGAAACTGTCGCCCTTCTCTCCAGTTTCCCTGACTCCCATTTCCTTATTTCCGAAAATAAGACTGCTCTCTCAGACTCTTGACCAAAAGAGTAAGGAGGGTTTTGTGGTTTTCTGCCACATAATCTTGCATCGGCTTCTGTAAAATTCTTCCCCTCCTCCAATCTGCTTGAAGAAGGGTGAAGTCCGGTTCTTAATAAGAACTGAATAAAGGACCTTCTGTTTGTACTTTGAGATGCCTCTGAGTAGTCAATTTGAATAGAGGTCTCGCCATCCCACACAATATGGTGTCTTTACTCCTTGTATGGATTTATTAAAACTAATCACAGTACACAATAGAATGTCTATCATACGGTTATTAGGAAAATTAGGAAATTTTTATTAGAAAAAACTTGTGTTTGACTTTCAAGAGAAATTTCTGTTTTTCTCCAGACCTCTGATATCCTCAGGAACAGCTAGGTGGCCCAAGGGAGAGAGTGCCAGGGCTGGAAGACCTCAAACTCTTATTAGCTTTGTGACCCTGGGCAAATCATTTAATCATTGCCTCAATTTCCTCATCTGTAAAATGAGTTGGAGAAGGAAATGGTAAACGACTCCAATATATTTGCCAAGAGAACCCCAAAGTGGGTCACAGAGAATCGTATATGACTGGAAAAAGACTGAACAACAAAGTGGTGTCTTCAGTGTGGCAGATCTGGATCTTGTAATGTTGGAGAATTGCCCGGGAGCATAGAGGTGTTAAGTAACTTATAGGAATTAGTACAAGTCAGAGAAATGAACCGAACCCAGATCTTCCTGATTCCTATCTTTATCCACCATGCCACGTTGACTCAGGATTGACTCTAACAACCTATAGAAGAATAATTTTGTTGGGTTTCTCTTTTTCTTCTTGTTGTTTCTTATATATTATAATAGTGACAATAGTTGTATTACCTGAAGTCTTACAACAGGTTCCAAAAGCACTACAATGGCCTTAAAAGTAGTCACTTTTTGAAAGCATTGTCTTTTTATCTTATCACTCAAATGATCACGTCTAAAGCAATGGACAAGTTGGAAACTGACTTTCAGAGCTACCATCCTGGAAACCTAGTGGTCTTTAGCCTCCTGATTCATTCAGTTCTTGCACATGATGATCAGTCAACAATGCTTGTTGAATACCTGCTGTATGTGGGGAGGTGGGTGGACTGTAAAGACTTATGGCAGGTACGGTGACAAGAAAGTGACATGCTCATAGATCTCATTTCTGCCGCCTCTGCTCCTTGAGGGATCTTGAACAAGCAGCTTAGCCGTTTGGGGTCTTAGATCCCTCATCTGTAAAATGGGGTCATGCTCGATTTCTAAGATCACTTCTGACTCTAAATCTGTGATCCTAAAATATTTTATTTTTACTTATTTTTTTTAAAATTAAATTAT
Organism: Potorous gilbertii; assembly: GCA_028658325.1. Lineage (NCBI taxonomy): Eukaryota > Metazoa > Chordata > Mammalia > Diprotodontia > Potoroidae > Potorous > Potorous gilbertii. Next base: position 153,811,156 of record CM053769.1, on the reverse strand, counting down.
TTTGTTTGTTTTCAGTGTTTGACAATCACTTCCATGTGTCTTAAATTTTTCCCCCTCCTTCCCCCTCATTCTTCCCTCCCTCCCCGCTTCCTCGCTGAGAAGGCATACAATCATATATAGGTCCTACCTGTACGTTCCTATTGAATGCATGTTGCATAGAAGCATTCAACTGAATGGGAGAAACTATAAAACAAAACGGAGCATAACACAAGATCCTAAAATATTAATAAGAAACAGATAATAAAATATGTTTGGATCCATTCTCTAGAAGAAGCACTAATGATAATAAATCTGTAGAACTATGGCCTTCTAAATAGCTTTCTGTTCTGTTGTTCAGTCATATCTGACTCTCCATGAACCTATTTGAGGTTTTCTAGGCAAAGATACTGGAGTCATTTATTTTTTTCAGCTCATTTGACAGATGAGGAAACTGTGACAAACAGGGTAAGGTGACTTGCCCAAGGTCACACAGCTAGTGACCAAGACCAGATTTGAACACAGGTCTTCCTGACCCTCAGCCAGGTACTCTATCCACTGAGCCACCTAGTTGCTCTGTCAATAGCTTACTGTCAGTCAAGCAGTCCATAAACATTTAGGAAGTGCATGTTACAGATCAGATGCTTTGTTAAGTTCTGTACTGGACAATATAATATTAAATAAGATTAAATACAAGATGTCATCAGTCTTCACATCATGCCACCGCAATAGTCCGGGCCCTTAGCATTCCTTGATTCGATCACTGAGGTACCTTCCTAGCTGACTTCTCTGACTGCAGTCTCCCCTTGTTCTGCTGACTGTATCTCTTCTTTGGACCTCACATCAGTGGAGGACATCCTACACATGGCTTCTCCCCTGTAATTTGTCATCTGCTACAAGCTGTAGCCTCATTGTATACACCATATGCTTCTCCATTGCCTTCTGGGTGAGCTTTATTCTAAATGATTTGGAGGCTAGGGTCCCATGGCTCGTAGTTGTACAGCATCCTGGGAAAATATTGGGATTCAAAGTTGGGATAGGGGCAGGGCCTGTGGTCTCATGGATATAGGGGACTCGTGCTAAAGAAACTCTCCAGATGCACATGGTGCTTTCTCTGTGACTTTTATAACAAGGAGAGCTCTGGTGACTCATGCACAGTCAGGGAGCCACCCTATGTCAGAAGCAGGGGTTGAACTTTGGTCTTTCTGACTTTGAGGCAGGCTGCCTATCTACTAGGCCATGTGCCTCTTCTTAAGAAGGCGGGTGTTCAAAAGGATTTTGTTCAGGGGTTAGATTGGCAGCATTAAATTAAGAACTTTGTGATTTCCCAAAGGCAACCTAGACTTCTCCCCTCCTCCTATTCAATTCTGGGCTCAGCTCATTGTCTCATTGTCCATTTGAAGAAACTGTCCAAGAAATAGCTATACCATGTCATATATAATACCATGCCATACAATGTATCATGTCACATCATACACATCATACAATGTCATGCCACATCATATCATATCCATATCTATGTCCATGTGTATATCATCTATACGGATAGATACACACACATATATGTGTGTATACAGGAATATCATATGCACATGTAAATACACATATGCATGTACACACAATAACATGAATTTATATAGCAATTTCAGGGTGGCAGAGAGCCTTGTAATTATTATTTGATGGCTCATTGGTACAGCAGACAGAGCTGAGTCTGGAGTCAAGAAGACCCACATTCAAATCTGGCCTCGGCTACTTACGAACCTGGGCAAATCACTTAGTCTCTATCTCAGTTTCCTCAACTATAAAATGGAGATAGTAACAGCACCTATCTCCCAGGGTTATTAAGAGGATCCAATGAGACAGAAATTGTAAAGTGTTTAGCGCGGTGCCTAGCACTATATAAATAGTAAGTGCTATATAAATGTTAGCTATCATCGCTATTATTTAGACTCAGACACTTATTAGCTGTGCAATTCTTGGCAAATCACAGCCTCTTTCTGCCTCAGTTTCCTCAACTATAAAACAAGCATAAAAGGATCACTTGCTTCTTGTTTAAATGAGGATCAGATGAGAGAATATCTGTAAAGCACTTAACATAGTTCCTGGCACATATAGGTACTTAATCTGTTCCTTTCCCCTTATTGTCCCAAAATCTTGGGAGATAGGTGCTATTATTATAAATTATTATAAATATAAATGTTTATGTACAGATATAGACATACCTGTACATATACACATCTATATATAATACACATCTATACATGCATGTGTACATATGTAGATATATACACGCATTGATTCGTTGCTGATCTCTATAGATTTTCTATCCAGCTGCTTATCATCTGGACCATCGGCATTCTTCATACACTCATGTATGCATGTAGTCTGCCTAGAATTGCTTGGTAGCTGTGTCACTGATGGGTGTTCTTATCTGTGCAACCTCAGTTTCTGGTTTCTTGAGAGGAGGGGGCATAAGCATTACAGTGCTGGATGTATAATAGACATCCCATGAACAGAAGGCCCTGGTAACTTTACCTACTGCCAGATTGCTCCTCCCTTGTAGCTTTTAGAAGTCAGCAGGTGCTCTGTACCCTGACAAAGCTATCCAGGGAGAAGGATGGCCCTCTGCCAGTTGTATTCCTTTTTTGTCCAAACAAATCTCTGTGGGTTTTGAATATGAGACTTCCTGGCTATAAATTAGATCCTGTGGGAATTTGAGTCTGAAATCTCGAAAGCCTGAGAGCAGCCCATGATAATTCTATGTGACCTCACATGCTGACAGGCTGCTGCCTTCAGTATTCCTTCCAGAGTTAGTGTGATGTAGCCTTGAAAGACAGGAGAGTTAGGGGATCACTTGTTTTCCTTTCTTTTGGTTCCTCTGTCAGTCCCACTGCCAATTCCCTTTAACCCATTTATATACATAACCCGAAGTCTCTTCAACATGCGTTCTTGAAAGTGCCACCAAGGTTTGAGCAAGCTTGGGTCAGTATTTAATCAAAACCCTAACTCATGAGGCTCCATCAGTTGTGGATTTTTTTTAATGGACCAAACCAGAGGGCACATTAACTCAAAGCAAATCAAGTAGGATAGAAAGGCAAAATCCCAGGAAAATTATTCTCCATATTCATACTTATGGGGACATAAATAGATTTCCATGCCATGGATGGTAAAGGGAATACATGTAGCCCAGGTTATTTGTGCTTCTAAGTCTATGCCCCAGTAGGACTATCACTACCTTTGAAGCAGTCACTTCAACTTCTTGTATCAACTGGTTTCCACTGCTGGTGAGCAGATGGCATTTACTTTGCTATGCTATTGTTAGGGTCAAAAAAAAAAGTAAACTGAGGCCAAAATTCCAAGCATGCTCAATTTATTTTATTATATATAATTTATTTATTAATTTACCAGGAAATAGGATCTTAGCTTCCTAAGCAAATCTAAGACCCTAAATGAGAGGGGCAACTCCCTTTTATACCTTTTGGGGAGTATAGAATAAGGAGCAGGACTTTGTAGGCAGGGAAAAAGTTATGATTGGTTGTAAAACCAATGAATCTCATGAGTGACAAAATCAATATGATTGGGAATGAAGGGAAAACATCAATTCCCTCCTACTCTTTTGTGACTAAAAAAATGATCATTGTTTCTTTCAGTCCACCTGCAAGGTTGGACATATTGGACCAGACTTATTTGGTTAACAAACCAGATATCTTTGAAAGATAGCTTGCCCAGACTGCCTGGTCCACCTGTATCCCTCAAGGATAACAAATTTCCTTGAGGCAAGAATGGAATAGTGATTAGCAGGAGAACTGGTTTTCTAAACTTAACTCATTACAGGTCAGTTGAATTTCTGAACTAAGTTTGGAGATAAAGAACCATGACTTAGGCCAGGGGTGGGGAACCTGTGGTCTCAAGGCTACATGTATCCTTCTAGATCCTTGTGTTCAGCCTTTTGACTGAGCCTAAGTTTTATAGACCAAATCTTTTTATGAAGGGGATTTATTCTGTGGAGTTTGGATTCAGCCAAAGGGCTGCACTTGAGGACCTAGAGAGTCACATGTGTCCTCGAGGCCATACATTCCCCACCCCTAACTTAGGCAGAAACAGTACAAAATCAGTTCATTGTAAATAGAATCAATTTAAAAAAGACGGAATAAACCTGGTCATTTCATTATGTTGACAACTATCTGCTTATTATCCACTAAATTGCTACCTAAGTCGGCTGGTTTTCTGGATTGAAATTGCTAGATTCCCTCTTTTTCCCAAGGGAGTGTTGACAACACTTTTGTGAGGATACTCCACAGCCACAGACACATGTCAATTCTCACAACCACATCCACCTGCCGCAGGGAGAGTTCCTGAAGGCTGAGGTCTTGACCTGGTTTGGCTTCTTCTCATGGCAGCTCTCTCAGGCCACCCTGATCTTTGGGTTAGAGTTAGAAAATGCCTTTCAACTCCCTTCATCCACTATCAGCTAGCCTACATACATGCAGAATATTTTATAAATTCAGTTAGAAAGACTGGAGGGTGTAGGTTTGAGCAGACAAATTCCTGCAAGTATAAGCAAATTTCTCTTCTCCCTACATACATTTAAGCAAGGAAGGATAAATTAAAAATAGTCTTTGGCTCTGAGGTCAGAGATGTTGGCTTTCTTCTGTGGTTCATATAAACTTGTGTTAGGCTGAGGGAAAGGATTGGACGGTGACCAATGACAGAGGGGAAATACTAGAGTAGAACTCCTTTATTATACTGTAAAGTAGCTTCCTCCCTCCCTTTCTTCCTCTTTTCCTCCATCCCTCCCTTCCTTTCCTTTCCTTCCCTTCCCTTCCCTTCCCCTCCCTCCCTCCCTCCCTCTTTCCTTCCTTCCTTCCTTCCTTCCTTCCTTCCTTCCTTCCTTCCTTCCTTCTTCATATGCTCTTGTTCTCACTCTGGTTTATTAAAAACACCTAGAAACAGGTAAGAGACTTCTCTGCTTACGCCTACAATCATTGTCACCAACACTGCCAGCAATAGCGGGTGCTACTTGGTGGAGAACCGCTGGCCAGAAGATCTGAGCTCATGACCTAGCTTTGCCGTCTATAGCTAATAAATCCTCTGAGCCTCAATATCTTCATCTGTAAAAGGGAATAATAGTGCTAGCATTACCTGCTTACCCAGCTCGTTTCAAGGTAAGCCCTTGGTAAACCTTAAAGGTGTCAGAGAAATGGAGCCTTTTTCTTCCCTTCCAGGGCTGATGTGAGGATCCAATGGGGCAGCACACTGAGTGCTTTGTAAACTGTAAAGACCTTTATGAATGTGAGCTGTTATTATCACTAAGCAGGGATGGGTTATTTTGAGCCTTAAAGAATCTCTTCTTATGTAATTAATGCAAGTCCAAGAGCAAGTAGCATCTGATTTACAGAATTACACTTTACAGGCTGTAACACACATCCCTGTTGTATACTGAGGGATGCCTGTTTTGGAACAGGTGGTGT
>CM053769.1:153685709-153800709 GCA_028658325.1 Potorous gilbertii | reverse complement strand
GGGAAAGTCTCCTGCAGAAGCTTATAATTGAGCTGAGTTTGAAGGGAGCCAAGAGGCAGAGGTGAGGAGGGAGAACCTTCTAGGAACAGGGCAGGGCACCGATATATCATTTCCCCATTGTAGCTGAGCAATGGATCCCACTTTATACTGTGTGCCACTAAGTAGGGTCAGGGTTAGACATCAGAGCTGGCTAAGGAGAAAATAAGAGTTTGGTGGCCTTGAAACAAAGCCTGGAACCCAATATCAATGAAGGCCTGTCTGTGACTAGATTAATCCTATAGTCCTGACACTAACTGAACCTTCCTGGCTTAGAAAGTCTTCCTTCCACTGAAACAATAGCAGAAATTGTGCATCCAGGGCAAAGACATGATTTGCTCTGTGTTGGCCAGATAGTATCCGTAATATTGATTTCAGTTCTAAATGCTTTATCCAGTTTCTCTTGTGCCCCTCCAGTTCTCTTGAGAATCACTTTCAAGTACCTCTAGAAAGCAGGAACAAGGGCAGCTATTGTCCCCTGAGAAGGAGTGGAAATGAAATTACATGGGAGTGACTTTTTTTTATTTTGCACTTAAGGACTGAACTAATAATACATTATATTTTTAGTGCCTTTACCTTTTCAAAGGATTTTATGTAATCTCATAACAACCCTGGGTTTGCTAGGTATTTTTGATAGCATTTCATGTGGAAAAGTGTTTAGGAATTTGATTGGAGGCTCAATATAAATTCACATTGTGACCCAACTGGAAAAAAAAAAAACTATACAATGTTAGACTGTATTAACAGAGTTAGAGCCTAATGTTAGGGAGATAATGATCCCATGAAATTCCATCCTGAAGAGGTCACCTCTGGAGGAAGCCTTGTGTTTAATTTTGAAAGTCACATTTTTTTCTTTTTAAAACAGATTTTTAAAATATCATTTGCCTAAACTTGCTCCTGTATCCCTTTCCCTCCTAGAGAACCATTTTTTATTGTAAAGATTTTTTTTTAAAGAAAAGAAATTCAGTAAAACCAATCAACATATCAAAAAAACTGATGGAACATGTAATATTCCCTCCCCATGGACTCCTACTTCTGCACAAAAGCAGAGAGAGGAGGCTTCCCATACCTTTTCTTTGGGGTCAGCCTTACTCTTCACTTGTACATTTGAGTAAATTGAGGTATTAGGAGGTGAGGTGACATCTGAGGTTACATAGAAAATGAACAACAGAATGAAGACTAGAGCTCAGAATTCCTAACTTTTACATCCTGGTTCAGGGTTGGGGAAACTGTAACCTTGAGGCCACACGTGGCCCTTTAGGTCCTCAAGTGCGGCCCTTTGACTTGATGAAATTTGGATTAAAGGGCCTCCCCTGAGAACCTAGAGGGCCATATGTAGCCTCAAGGCTGCAGGTTCCCCACCCCTGTGCTTCCTATCAGAGCAAAATTCATCATCTCTAGTGATCCTAGGCTGTCTTTATGAAGGAATGTAGGATTTAGCTCTTAACCTGAGCAAGCTTCCCTCATTTAATTGTATCTACTCTTCCAATCTTTCCCTGTGTGTGCTTGTCCTTCATTGCCAAAGAACACCATGCCATCAGAGAAATGATGACATGACTTGCACTTGACTTTGTTTTGAGTGAGGGAGGGCTGTGCAGGTCACCAGCCTCACTTCTCCTCCAGAGCCATCTGAATCCAGTGACCAGATATTCCTCAGGATGACTGGAGATGACCCAGGATGAGGCATTAGGGGTTAAGTGACTTGCCCAAGGTCACACAGCTAGTGAGTGTCAAGTGTCTGAGGTGAGATTTGAACTCAGGTCCTCCTGATTCCTGAATTGGTGCTCTATCCACTGTACCACCTAGGTACCCTATTCATATTAAGAATCCCATAGATCTATTCATTGTGATTTTTCAAATGTGTGCCCTAGAACCTGTCTGTCCCACTCAGAACTTATTTTTTGCTTAGACTAGGGGTTTGTTTCATGATGTTTTTGTTTTCTGTCTCCTTGACCTACTTTCCTAATGTCTGTATCTGTAGTCTGCTTGATTATGCTTATATTCTACAGAATTAACTCCTGAGATAATAAGGTAAGTGGGTTACATAAGGCTTTCACTGTCTCACTATGAGCTTTGGCATTGTGTAATGGCTAGAAAGTTAGATTCCATGTCCACTGGAAATAAATCTTGCTTATAATGCTCACTAGCTGGGTGACTGAGCAAGTCATTTCAATTTCCCTCAGTTTTCTCATCTATAAAATGAAGATCATAACTCCTATAGTGTCTACTTCAGAGACTTTTTATTAAACCAAATGAGATGATGTATGTGAAATGTTTTGCAAATTCTAAAGTGGTATCTAATACTGTCTTTGTGGATATCTTAGACAGACACTACAAATATAGACAGTGAGTTGAATTTCATATTGAGAGTTGGTTGATCATTAAGAAATTGCAGAATTCTTTGAATGACCTCAAACTTGTTTCTAAAACAGACTCATCTCATTCATACCAATTGCCTTGTTGTGATGCTGTATGACTGGGAGTCATGGGATGTGACGGCAGCTTTTCAAGAACTGAAATAAAAGATCCCTAGAAGGGGTGATAGAGAAGTACGTTGGGGGTGTGTGAGCATGTGATAGCATGTTACCTACCAGCAAGGAATCACAAAGATTGCCAGTGCAAAGGAGACAATCAAAGAAATGTGTGATCAAAAAAGAAGGTTGGTTCGTCCTGTGGAAACAGAGGATGGGGGAAGATGAGGATTGAATAGGGAGATGGAGAGGATTCTACCTATTAGGATGGTAAGAACAAGTTGCATTTGGTACTCTTGGTGTCAGAAGAACTCAAAGGAGATGCCTAGTTCATTGGGTGGAACACCTGTGGTGAGTTTATGGGAGGACATGGACAAAAGTTACATAAGGTACCCGCAGGCATGGATGGGGGCATTGACATTATTGGAGAGAATATCTACACAACCCATTGGAGTACTTTTGCTATTATTTTGTTCCTAGAGACTGGACTGTGGTCCAACCAATTCTGTCCAATGGTCCTGTTATAACAGGTTCTTGTCTTAATGTTGATTGTATATTTATGTGTGCTTTGCCTCTGAGTCCGAGTGTTTGAGGGTAGGAAATGAATCTGATTACTCCACTATTCCTCCCTGGGTCTTAGAAGGCATTTCTTACCCTGTGACCATCCAACGAATATTTGTCTAGCTGACTTGGGCACCACTCCTCTTGATGTCTATGAAACGAACCAGAGTTCCGCCATTTCAGAAGTCATCTCCATTGTCACTAATCCTTGAAGCACAGTTCTGAGGGGCTGAGGGATGAAAAGGAGTGATTCTTCCCACATAGGGTTCTGTTTTTAACTTCATGTGTTTATTCAAGCACCTGGGTACCATGGTGACAGGTGCCATAGAAATAGGAGGGAGGATGGGCAAAGTAGAAGATGAAATGGGGGAGAGATCAAGGACCTTAGGCAATAGGGTGAAGGCAGGGAGAGTGATGTTTTTGTCACACAGATATCTGTTTTAGATTGGAAATACTATGCATTGATTAGTCAACCTTTATTAAGCACCTACTATATGTTAGACACTATGCTAGGTGCTAGGGATATAGACGTATAAAGGAGACAGGCTCTACCCTCAAGACGCCTAAATTCTACTGGAAGATATACCAAATCACAGAGCTATAAATTGAGGACATACATACTCAAGTCACAGATCTATAAACTGAGTATATATACAAAATAAATGCGCAAGTCATATATATAAACTGAGGATATACACACTCAAATCACAGATCTGTAAACTGAGGATGTACACATAATAAATGCTCAAGGGTGGGAGTACGGGTTTAATAAATAAGGGAAAGGTTTTTTTTAGAAGAAATTGGCACTGGAATAGAGCTTTGAAGGGAACTAGGGAATTCCAAGAGGAGGAGATTAAGGTAGAAGGGCATTCTAGGCATGGGACATCCAGTGCCAACTCCCAGAGGCAGCAGATGGAAAGTCACATACAAAGAACAGGAGGTGCCAGGCAAGTCTGATTGTTTTGTTTTTTAAAATCACTTTCTACACACGTGGCACCTAGAGCTGGAGGATCTTAGAGGGTCTTCTACTTCTGTATGTGTATCAACTGTGAAGGAGAAAGCATGATATGGAGTAAAGAACCCTGGACTTAGATTCTAATCCTGGTTCTGTCACTATTCATGTGAGTTGGAGTAACCTTCCTCTCATGGAATCTCTCAATTTTCTTATCTATAAAATGAAATGGGGAAGCTAGGTGGTGTGAAGAATACCCACTCTGGAGTCAGGAATACTCCTCTTCCTGAGTTCAAATCCAGCCTCAGACACTTACTAGCTGTGTAACCCTGGGCAAGTTGCTTAACCACTATTTGCCACAATTTTCTCATCTGTAAAATGAACAGGAGAAGGAAATGACAAACCATTCCAGTCTTTGCCAAGAAAACCCCCAATGGGATCATGAGGAGTCTGACATGACTGAAATGACTGAACAACAACAAATAAAAAGAAAAACGCTTGTTAAGATCTCTTTCAGCTCTCACGTAGGGACTAGAAAGAGAGAGAATGATAGAAGGGAACGAATCCATTGTTTACATAAACAGGGATGCTGTTGAAATGATTAATGTTTGAAAACAGTTTCGTCAATTAAGTGGAATAAACATCTACTCTAAGCTTGGCTGTAGAGTATAAGCTCCTTGAGGGCAGAAAGGGTTTCTTTTTTTTTCTTTGTAGCTCCAGCACCTAACACATAGAAGGTGTTTAATAAATATTTGTTGAAGCAAAAAGATTTGACACTGAATTTTGTGAAATTACAATGATCAAGTTTGTCTCCAAAGAGAAGATTGCAGAGTGGGGCAATTTATATAAGGACATTTATATAATGTCTGACTTTTATTGGTTGGTTAGATTTGCTGAACCATTTTTCTCTCTTTTTTTGCTTTTTGTTATGAAGGATGACTCTCTGGGAGTGGGAGGGAAGAATTATACATTGGGAAATATAAGTGATATAAAAACAAAAGATATAAATACAAATTTCTTTTTAAAATAAATGTGTTGAATTAAAAAAAAAACCCAAGAAGTTAATTGCTTGCCTAACCCTGCTCCTCACCACTTGTGTATTGTTACTATGGGAACGCAAGATTCAGGAAAATCTGTTTGTGAGTAAATAGACCCTACTCAGGATTCATCAGCAGCTACATGGTGCGGTGGAGAGAGTTCTGGGCTTGTATTCAGGAAGATGAGTTCAAATCCAGCCTCAGACACTTACTAGTTACGGGACTCGGGACTAGTTACTTAACCTGTTTGTCTCAGTTTCTCCTTATGTGAGATAATGGGGGTAATAACAGTGCCTACATCCCAGGGCTGTTGTGAGAGTCAATTATGCATATGATAATAGTCTCTATAGATGTTTATTCCCTCTCTCTGTTGACCTTGAACAGACTGGGAAGAAGGAAGCATCCGGGCTTCAGGGGAGTTGCCACGTAGAGGATAGAGAGGGAGTCAGAACAGAACCTTGGACAGAAGCCACCTCTCAGTGACAGGAAACAGAGGATTTGGGCTGAGGCTGAGCCTGGGCCTGAAGTTCCCAAACCGATTGTTGAATAAGGACATGTCTTCACTGCTCAAAACGAGTGGTAGGCAAAGCCCTCTGGTTCAGGATCTCCTCACACCACTCCTGAATTATTGCAACAGCCTGTTGATGCGACTGCTTGCCTCAAGTCTCTCTCTACTCAAGTCTATCCTCCATTGAGATGCCAATGTTATTTTCTTAAAATTCAGTTAGGATAATGTTTCCTCTCTCCCCCCCAGCAACAAAACAAAGCAACAAAAACCAACTCCGGTGGCTCCCTATTGCCTCCAGGAGCAAATACATTTGGCATTTAAAACCCTTCTTAACCGAGCCCTCGCCTACTTTTCCAGTCCTCTTACACCTCACTCCCCAAAACATACTCTTTGATCCAGTGACACTGACCTCCAGCTGTTTTATCTTTTGGCTCCAGACATTTTTTCTACCTCCCATGCCAAGAGTACTCTCTCCTTCCCTCCCCAGCCCACTTTATCTCCTCTCTCTCTCATTCTCTCTCTTTCTCTCTCCCCCTAGCCCCCATCAGTTCCAACTATTGGCTTCCCTGGCTTTCTTAAGTCCCAATTAAAATCCCTCCTTCTATAGGAAGCTTTTAATTCCAGTGCCCCCTCTCTGTTATTTCCTGTTTTATCCTATATAGTTTGCTGTGTCCGTATGCTCGAGTGTTGTCTCCCTCATTAGATAGAGATCTCCTTGAGGGCAGGGACTGTCTTTTGCCTCTTTTTGTATTCATAGTGCTTAGTACAGCGTCTGGCATATAGTAGGTGCTTAATAAGTGTTTATTGATTGATAGACTGAACTAGCAATTTTTGCACCTGAGGCAAGCAGCTCAAGTCACTCCTAGGGTAGGTGTCCCAAAGCGTGCCCTTGCTCACCTGAGGTCAGCAGAGACCTTGGGATACCATGAAAACCTGCTGCTGGAAAGATGGTCATGTTGAGGGAGATTTAACTAAATGCTGACCCCTGTTGTGTCAGTTCTACTGAAGGACCACGGAACACTGCAAGAATCTTCTAAATCTGACACCCGTGTGACAAAGCCCCACTTGCCTTGCTTGCCCTAGTTACAGCTCTGATATTTGGCAAATATCCTATGAATTTAGGAGCATGGACAGCAACTCTGACTTCATCTGAAGGAGTGCAAGGCTTGTTGTAGTCATGAAAACGGTGGGAATAACTATTACATCTACACAGAGCACAGAGCTGAAATGTGATAGACTGCAGGAGAGCTGGGCTTATTTTATTCTCACTTTATGTCTTCACAAGGCAGAAATATATTTCTGTGCACAGAGCTGTTGTCATCTGGAGAGCCAACTCCTCCATTGGGTTGGTGGACTTCAGTGCCCTTGACTTACTTGTCCTCAGCTAAGTAAACAGAGTGCTGAGAACAGACCCAGAGAGATCTTCTGTTAGTTTCTCTTCAAAGGAGAGCTAAAGATAAGGCAGACACAGTCCCAGTGGCTGGGCCAGGCAGCAAACCACCAAGAGAAACTGAAACCTGGAGGATGAGCCCAGGTGACCCACCTGCTGACAGCAGCAGTGAGTGGATTTCTGAGAAGCCTGGAGTCAAGTTCTTAGGACTAGGGCTGGCCTCAGGCCCCATAGCAAGCTAGGTACAGAATGACTTTGCTACCACCTCCCCTCCACCTTTCCTGAATAGGTCTCCCTCCTACTCTCCAGTACCCCTCTCCCCACCTCAGGCATTTGTTTCCCTCATGTTTTTTTTCTTTTTACTAGCTCATGAAATGGAATATCAGCCTCTGAAAGGGACCTTCGAGATCTTCTAATTAGACTGTGGGCAGTTAGGTGACCCATTGCTGGGCCTGGAGTCAGGAAGAACTAAATTCAAATCTGGCCTCTAGCTATGTGACCTTGGACAAGTCACTTCACCATGTTGGCCTCAGTTTCCTCATCTGCAAAATGAGTCAGAGAAGGAAATGGCAAAACAATCCAGTATCTTTACTGAGAAAACCCCAAAATGGGGTCATTAAGAGGTGGCTACAACTGAGACTGCTAAACAACTACCAACAACAGTATTGATATGGCACATTAAGGTTTATAAAGCACTTTATAAATATTATCTCATTTAAGCCACACAACCCTGTAAGATGAGTGTTTATAGTGGGAGTAATATTTACCAATGTTCTTCCTTCTCCTCCACTATTCTCCTCCTGCCCTTTCTTCCCCCCTTAGTTTGACCTAAAAGACCACAAAGTTGTCCCCTGAAGAGCCCTTACATCCCTTGACTCCAGCTTCCTGGTCACCTAAGGACATAGAAAGTTCTGCCCTCTGGAGTCATGGCTCCTCCATCTTGGTGAATGTATGAAGCTCACTTGAGTGATGGATGTATAAAGGCCATTCAATTTACCATATCCTTTTCTGCTGACCAGAAACACTTTGATCCTGAGGGAAACTGAGAGAGAGAGGTTAAATGAACTGCTCCATACTACACAGCTAATAAGGGTCTAGACCAGGATGTGAACCTAGGTCTTCTTGATTCCAAAGTTGGCACTCTATCCACCATGCTTCGTAGCTGCCTTTGTCCCTTTTTTTGCTGATGCCTCAATCACTTATCTCCCAGTACTGATCCTGAAGGGGCCCTGGATGAGGCCCATGGAAGTTTGGACTTCCAGTACACTGTCCAGCTATCTTCCTTTGTTTCTGAAGGAATGTGGTTTGAAAAGAACTTTTGGTTTGGAGTTGTCTATTTCTGCTCAGGGATTATGTGGTGATAGCTACCCTCCTCTCCTGCTCTTCCTTCACTCTTCAAGCTCCCTGTCCTGGGACTGATAAATTTCTTGGCTTACCTCCCTGCACTGCAGGACTTTGCTGCACTGAATCGGAGTCTAAGCCTCTAATTGAAGTTAATGTAAGTAGAGAGAGAGAATGAAAACCAGGCAGATGTTAAGTGCGTGTGTGCGTGTGTGCGTGCGTGCGTGCATGCATGTGTGTGTGTGTGTGTGTGTGTGTGTGTGTGTGTGTGTGTGTGTGTGTAAGGCAGATGATTTTCCTGCCAGAGGGAAATGTACCCATGTGGGGGTATATAAAAATGAAAAGGAAGAGAACATAGATTCCAGAGTTACGTATGGAATTAGAAAATGACTGCCTCATTTTTGAGAGTGGCACCCAAGAGCAGCCATCCTCTGCCTTCTGCTGAGAGTGGCACCCAAGGGCAATCATCCTCTGCCTTCTGCTGAGAGTGGCATAGCTGGCCTCTGCCTTCTACTGCCTCATATTCATTTTCAGTACTTCCTAAGAAGTGTTATTTGGAATCTATACCTTGATTTTGTTAGAAGCCAAGGAATGAAGACTCATTCTGCTTGGCTACCAGCCACAGAACCAGGAGCAATGAGTAGAAGTGACAGAAGCCCAATACAACAGGGGAAACATACTTACTATGAAAGCTCCACAAAACTGCATTGGGCTGCCTCAAGAAGGTCTGGGTTTCCCCTCTTTGGAGGCCTTTAGCAGAGCCTGGGTGACTGACCACCATCATTACAATGGGAATACCTTTCAGGGTTTTGTGTTTGTTGCTGAATCATTTCCATTACATCTGACTCTTCATGGCCCCATTTGGGGTTTTCTTGGCATGGATACTGGAACAGTTTGCCATTTTCTTCTCCAGCTCATTTTACAGATGAGAAGCTGAGGCAAACAGGGTTAAGTGACTTGCCCAGGGTCATTCGGCTAGTAGGTGTCTGTGGCTGGATTTGAGCTCAGGGCCTCTTGACTCCAGGGCCTGCCCTCTATCCACGGTGCCACCTGTAGCTGCCCTCTTTTCAGTTTTAAGTTGGACTAAATGTCTGCTCATGTTCCTTCCTGATCTCTAGTTCTGTGACCCTAATTATAATTAGAAACATAATTATATAATGCTTCAAGACTGAGAAAAATGATCCTGACAATGAGTTTGGGAGGTCGACTGTGAATGGGATGATTTTGTTATCATTCCTGTTTTGCTGATGAAGGAAAAGCTCAGGAGAAATGTGACTTGTGTGACTCCTTCATGCGTTCCCTGGCTTTTCAAAGGAGGTCTCAGGATTCTTTCCCTACTTTCTCTCACCTCAAGGCAGGACCGTGCTACAAAATCATCCTGTAAACACAAAATCGGGTGTAAAGATTTTCCCCGGAGATTCTGCCTCCTCCTGACACAACCTGGATTCAGTTTTCAGCAACTCCCACTTACCTCTGAGAACTAACCTAAATTTCCCATGCTGCAGGTTCAAATGTACTAGCCTCTGTCTGCTCTCTGCGGAATTGCTGAGCACCATGGAACACAGGTAGACACCACAGTCTGAGAAGGTGGCCCTTAAAATGGCCAGTGAGGGCCAACCAATGCTGCCTCTTTACACACAGAAAAGAGGGCAAGGGGATCTGGGTCACAAGGCTCGTTTGAAGTAGTAGCCTCCTTCTACATGTTGGTGATCAGTGATGGGGAGGAGCTGAGACACCCAGCTCACCCCAGGATGATGGCAGCTTTCTGCCGGCTCTTGGCAGGACCATACTCATTCTCTAGGTCCCACTTTCACTATTGTACCAATCCTGAACTTTTTCTTATTTAGATCAGGGAGTTTTATTCTTTTTGTGTGTGTCCTGCACCCACTTTGGAAGTCTGTTGAAGCAATGTTTTTAAATGCATAAAATAAAATACACAAGATTACAAAAGGAACCAATTATATTGAAATCTGGTTATCAAATATATACAAAAAAAAAAACTTCAAATACTCCAGGTCAAGAACCCCTGCTCTAAACTAACCAATCTTTAGTTCCCTACTGGGCAGCTAGTTAGCACCATAGTGCATAGAGCGCTGGGCCTGGAGTCAATCTTCCTGAGTTCAAATCCTGCCTCAGACACTGACTAGCTGCGTGATCCTGGGCAAGTCATTTACCCTGTTTGCCTCAGTTTCCTCCTCTGTAAAATGAGCTGGAGAAGGAAATGGCAAACTACTTCAGTATCTTTGCCAAGAAAACCCTAAATGGAGTCATGAAGAGTCAGACATGCCTGAAAAATGAACAAACAAAATATAGAAGAAGCAGATTCTTACTCTCTAAGTCCTTTAATCAGACTCTTAGTTTCTCTGGGGGCTTTGGCTCTTCGCTGAGGCACTAGGGGCACATGGCAGCCTCTTGAGTCTATGTAAGGAAAGCATTTACTACCAGATTAACATCGACCAGAGGTTAACCAGAGGTTAACATTGACGATGGCTCCATCCCAGGCATTGGCTTGCTGGCATAAACAGATTGCCCTAGTGAGAGATTATCCTGGAGATATTGCCTTGCAGGAACAGGGCAGAGGCTGTTGATATTTACAGTCTTGTCTTCAGTTACATGATAGCCGACTCCATGGGAATTAGTGAAAGCGATCTTAAAATAATTACAGGGTATGATCAGGAATCATGCTATTTTCTTTCCCTTTATGGCAGGTCTGTACTACCTTCTCTTAGGGAGAAACTCCTCAGAATTCTCTGTATAAATGAACTGCATCTTAAACTCATAGAGGCAACCAGGTGATACAATAGACAGAGGAGACCTGAGTTCAAATCCTGCCTCAGTTGCTTATGTCACTGTGGGCGAATCTCTTAGCCTCAGTTTTCCATGTATAAAATGAGGATTATTAACAATACCTTCCTCAGAGGCTCAAATGCAGACACATAAAAGTGTCTTGTAAACCTTAAACCATTACATAGATGTTATTATCACAGTCTATACACCACTAGAGCTAGAAAGGACTTTAGAGGCCACCTGCAAACCTTCCTGTTTTAGAGATGGAGAGACTGAGGCCCAGAAAGGGAAGTTACTTTCCCAAGGTCACACAGCTAATTAATGGCAATGCCAGAACTTCTGACTCCCTGCTCTTTTCAGTGAATTGCCCTGGTCTCTTAAGGTTCCACTTGGCAGCAATGGGAATTACAAAGATCCATGTTCCCACAAGGACTGGAGCCTTTGACTGCTCAGCCATCTAAGAGAATTAAAACTGGGCACAAAGGAGAAATAGAGGGGTCTGAGTGGCAAAGCCAGGACTGGCCAGGATGCTAGGCATCCAAGGTCTCTCCTCTGTTGGCCAGGCGCCCCCTCTGTCTCTGTCCCTGTCTGCCCGCCGCTTCTTTCTCTCTCTCTGTTTCTCTCTTTTTGTTTCCCTCTCTCTGTTTCTCTCTATTTCTCTCTGTTTCTCTCTCTCTGTTTCTCTCTTTTTGTTTCCCTCTCTCTGTTTCTCTCTATTTCTCTCTGTGTTTCTCTCTCTCTCTTTCTCTCACACACACACAAATGCACACACATACCTTCCTTTGTCTCACAATCTTTAAGAATACTAAGCTTCCTCTATGATCACCTTTCATCATAGACACCCAATGCTCTCATGACATCCCTTCCCTGTCTCCAGCCTGAGCCACCAAAGGGCTCTCCTTTTCCACACTTTCCTTTCCCTTCACCCTGACCTCCATACACAATGAAGTTTCTTTGTCCTAAATCTGACTCCCTCAGGGCCTGGGGTATCACTTAGTAATCTGATAAATTAATTTCTGTTAATGAGAGAGACCTACAAGACAATTTCAGGTAACCCAGCACCAAGACAATGTTCCTGCCTTTGTGTCTGATCCATTAGTGACTCCAGTCTTGTGGTATCATTAACTTGCTTCAGGTGAGTCAGAATTGCTGGGTTAGAAGGTTTCATAGAGATTCATCTACCCCCAACCCTCTAATTTTATAGACGAAGAAACTGAGGCCCAGACTTGCATTATTTAAAACATAACATCAATGAGTTCTTACAAAGGATACTTATTTCAAAGATAAAAGTGTGTCAACTTTCTCTAGCTCATACAACTAGTGGATGATTGGCACTTTAGAATCTTTGCCAAGAAATCCCCAAATGTGGTCACAAAGAGTTGGACACAAATAAAAACAACTAAATAACAATAGATAATGCTCCATCCATATCTTCCCTTCTCCTGTAATCCTCCTTAACCCTCAAGCAGCCCAGACACTCTGACTTATAGTGCTTGTGTGGGTCTCTTGGGTTTACTTAAATGCCTGGGCTCCTGAATCCTAAAGGGGTTATTGGGGAAATAGCTACCTCTATGCAGAGTGACTGAAAGCTATCTCCAGGATAACCATGGCAGAACAGTCTAGAAACAGAGCCGCAGGGTTTGGGTCTTGCCTCTGGTACTTTTATGAATTTAGGTAATCATTTAATTGCTCTTGCCCTTAGAATTCTCATTTGAAAAGGTGAGGGCATTGAGGGATTAAATGACTTCTAAGGCTCCTTCTTTCTTTAAAAAACCATATTTTGTTTTCTCCTCAATTACATATTAAAGCAATTTTTAATATATTTTTAAAAGTTTTAAGTTCCAATTCTATCCCTCCTTCCCTCCCTCTTCCCTGAGACAGTAAACAATCCAACATAGGTTACATATGTGCAATTCTATAAAACATTTCTATATTAGTTATTTTGTATAAGAAGACTTGAATAAGATAGAAAGAAGGAAGGAAGGAAAAGAAGGAAGGAAGAGAGGAAGGAAGGAAAGAAGGAAGGAAAGAAAGAAAAAAAGAAAGGAAACAAAAAAGGAAGGAAGGAAAAGAAAGAAAGAAAGAAAAAAGAAAGGAAGGAGAAAGGAAGAAAAAATAGTATGCTCTAAGGTCCCTTCTAATTTTAAATTGCTATGACCAGCAGACTTTTTACTCCAGTTCAGGTGAATCTATTCATGGCAAACTAAAAGTCACTCCCCCTTATAACACCTAACTCCATCTAATTGCCCAGCTTATTGCATAAAAAGGTGTTTTGCACCTGTTGTTTGCTGTTTACTGTAAATACTGAGCCTCTTTGTGCTCCTTGACAAACGAGCAGATCATTTACCTCCCCTGGACCTCATCTGTCACATGAAGTCATTAGCTGATCTCTGAGGTAGCCTTCAGTTCTAAAAATGTGAAGATCTTATATGTGACTATATGTGACTGGCTGCTTCCCATGTTACTGTTGAGGGGAGAAGAAGAGTTCCCTTTGCTTCCTCATTTTTAGGCTCTAATACAGGTTTTAGGAAAGGGAGTGATTTTGTTGAAAATAAACGAGATACTTGGGGGCGGTGGGAGAGGACTGTGGGAGTCATTTATGGCACAACAAAACAAATAAACCGCCACGTCTGTCCGTAGCTAAGCTTTCCCTCTTCATGGGTGTGCTCTTTCTATGAAATTTGTGAGGAAAGAGATCATGACTGAAGTGTCCAGGGAAATTAGATCTGGAACAGAAGAAGGATGAAATTGTTTAACCAGCCTGATTCCATCCACTTTCATCTGGGAAAGAAAAGCAACCGTGAGGGATCGCTCTTCTTATCTGTATACCATCTCTAAGGACATTTGCCCTATGTTCAATATTTAAAGCTTTTTGTAACCTATTCCTTCCTTTCTAGTCTTTAAAAATGTTATTTTTAATTTATGGAATAAAATAAGTATTTCCATAATGGTATAATGAAAAAGATGAAACACATGAAATTGCAAATCTATTAGGTACAACTTGCTATCGCTTTTAAATATATAATAATCACGCAATTTCTTTTTTTCTTGTCCCTTCCCACCCAACTCTAGAGAAGGCTGCCATTAGACCCAAATATGTACATTTTTTGTAAAGTCATTATATATACACTTCTATGGATCATTTCTTTCCCTGGATGCAGCCTTTTTACATGTTCATTGTCTTTTTTTGTATGTGATTCTCCATCTCCTGACTCAGCATCTTTCACTGGCCCTCCCCTAGGCCCGGATTGTTCTCCCTTCTCAAGTCAGGCTCTTCCTTGGCTTTTTTCCCCAACTCAGTTCAAA
Source organism: Potorous gilbertii (assembly GCA_028658325.1). Taxonomy (NCBI): domain Eukaryota; kingdom Metazoa; phylum Chordata; class Mammalia; order Diprotodontia; family Potoroidae; genus Potorous; species Potorous gilbertii. The sequence continues at coordinate 153,786,320 of CM053769.1, read as the reverse complement.
CTCTACTTTTGGCAGGAGGCCTTTCCCCCTCCCATGACATTTAGTTGTATTTCCCTCTGAGATTACCTATGTGGACTTAGTTATTTACATATTGTCTCCCCCATGAGGACATGAGCTACTTCAGGCTGTATTTTAGTCTTTCTTTGTCTTTCCAGGTCTTAGCCCAGTGCCTGACATACAGTAAGTGCTTAATAAATGCTTATTGAATAACAGAATTGACAACAAACTAAGAGACATCTAGCTGTTTTTGAGAAAATTTCCAGAGAGAGCTCCGGTTTTCTTTCCCAGATGACCTGGCTCTATTTATTCCCTGATCTAGCCTCATACTTTTAGCCAGTCGTTTTGTTATGCTGAGATCATGTTGCTGTCAATGGCTTATTCTGGAGGAAAAAGAAGTGGGGTAGAGGTAGCAATGTGCTGGTAGTTATTTACCACCTGGTTCTCAAAAGAAAAAGAAATAAATAAACAACTATATATATACATATATATATATATTATATCTATACACAGACACACACAGAGAACACAGTTTTAAGTTTAATATGGATTATTAAGATTTTCTCCATTACTTTCTTAAGTCTAGAAATCAATAAGACAATCATTCAGGTCGATTGATTGCTTTGCTGATTTCCAAGGCACAAAATGCTTAATATTACAAATTGAGTAACCAGTTGTTGAGGACCAGTCTGAGCTGGCGGACCAGTGCAGGTGACAAAGGGTGAGCTAAATCCCTGTAGTCCTAGGCTTACCGGACTTTGATCTCACAGGAGATCATGTAATCCAACACTTTTATTTCTTTGAGGAGGCTTCGGAGACCCAGAAATTAGCAGCTGAGCTAGAGTTTGGACCCTAGGCCTTCCGCTGACACAGCTGAATAGTACAGTGAGGTGTGGAATCAGACCTTGCAGAAGATCCTGGCTCTGCCATTTCCTACTTATGTAAACCACTCTCGGCCCCAGTTTTCTCATTTTACTTTTGTAGGAATTAGACTAAAGAATCTCCCCAAATTCCTATGAGCCTATGGCTGTGAATGGGGAAGGGAATAGGTATTTATATAGCACTTACTATGTATGAGGCACCATGCTAAATAATTTACAAATATTATCTCACTTGATCCTCACAACAGTATTTTAAGCTAGGTGCTATAATTACTCCCATTTTGCAGTTGAGGAAACTGAGGCATAGAGAGGTTAAGTGACTTGCCCAAGGTCACATAGCTAGTAAGTGTTTAAGATTTGAACTCAGGTCTTCCTGACCTCAGGCCCAGTGCTCTATCTGCTTTACCACCTAGATGCCTCGGTCAGTCCCATGTGAGATTGAACTGCATAATCTCTAATGCCCCTTTCAGCTCTCATCCATGGTCCCATGATCCCTTGAGACCATCAGTAGGGCTCTGAAACTGACTTGTATTGGCTCCCGAGAGATGATTGTTAAATTTTCAGTATGAACATTTTTACCTTGGAAATAGGCAAAGAAAAATTACATGGAGCACAGTGGATAGAGCATTGAGCCTGGGCTCAGGAGGATTTCTTCCTGAGTTCAAATCTGACCTCAGATACTTCGACAGGTCACTTATCCCTGTTTGTCTCAGTTATGGCAAACTTCTTTGTATCTCTGCCAAGAAAACCCCAAATGAGGTTAGAAAATGTCAGACATGACTGATACGACTCAGTAACAACCAAACAAATCATGGCTTCATTTATTATTTTACTGATTGTCTAGATTTAAGAAAGTAATGGAGAAAAAGGAAATGTTGTAGATTAAATTTAAAAGTATGTCCTGCATGCATTCTTCCTTCCACCCTCAGCTAATTGTTAAACATTTACCAACACACCCCTGGACCAGATCCACCCCCCACTCAGAAGCTGGTTGTTAAACATTTACCAGCTTACCCCTGGACCACAGTCATTCATGATTTATTCTATTCCTGCATATCGACTCTCTTCCAGAAAGGAACCCTCAGGCTATAGCAAAGTATGGAACCTGGAATTTGGTTAGAGGTGAAACAATATGGCCTCCAAGCTCCCTCCCTGAAATTCTAAGATTTTCCAGTTCCACTTAGCATCAGGTTATTGGGAATAATTTAATTTGTGTTGACTTTTGGGAAATTTCCTGAGATCAGGTTTCTGTATGAAATATGTATCAGCCATTAAAAAAATGATCAGTAATTATGCCAGGGGCTTCCAAAAGCAGAGATACTAAGATAACAGAACAGAATCTCTTAGAATTCTAAGAATTTCTTTTATAGGCAACTGATGATAGAAGTAGGTTAGTTTAAAAAAGAACCCTGAGAACAAATTGGACTCTCCCCGTTCTCAGCTTGTCATCATGGGATGAGGCTCAGCACAGGGCTGTATTTAAAAATACTGCAATACACCTCTCGGAGCGTGGTTAGCACAGTTAGTTAGAACCTTGTGCTAATGAGGCCAAGGTTGTCAGTGTGATCCTGACATGAGTCAGCTTGCTAGCTTTGCATGTCTGTCATAGCCATCTTCCTATGGGATGGAGATAGAAGAGGGTGAGCCACCTGATGAGGTTGCGGACACGTGAGTCTTTGGCCTCTGATCACATCTCCCTTTGGAGGAGGTCGGGCATGCCTCTTTTGTCAGCCTTGTCCTGGGCATTGAAGATGGTCTGATTGGGCTGAGAGGTTATGCCACTGCGTTTTCCCTGCCAAGGCCAGGAATGCTCCTTTTGGATGGTGTGGGTGGGAGCTCACCGGGGCAGGGGTGGAGGTTTTGAGCATGTAAAAACTTTTCATTCATCTTCCTCCCTCCTTCCCTCTTTCCTTCTCCACACCTATATCCCAAGGTCTGTTCTTAGCTTTGACATTCTCCAATCTGAGCTCTGCTCTCAGGATCTCTGTGAAAAAAGGGGCTGATTCTGCAACTGACTCTCATTTTTCTAAGCTTAGTACAAAAGGGCTGGCTCTGATCCCAAACAGCCTGATTCAGCTTAATTATCCACCATTGCAGGAGATGTCCTTAATCTTTTCCATGAGGCTTTCAGAGTGACACAGTGGACAGAGCTCTGGGCCTGAAATCAGGAAGACCTGAGTTCACTCTGGTCTCCAGCACTTGCTAGCTGTGTGACCCTGGGCAAGTCACTTAACTCTATGTGCCTCAGTTTCCTCATCTAAAATATGGGGATAGTCTTAGCACCCACCTCAGCATCAAATGAGAACATATCTGTAGGGTGCTCAGCACAGTGCCTGGCAAATAGTGAGTAATTGTAAACGCTTATTTCCTTCTTCTTCAGAAGGTATGCATCATGCCTTTCACAGGGAGATACACTAGAAGACCCAGACAAAGGTTCAGCTTCCTTTATCCTCATCAGAGAACTTCCCTGATCAAGCCCCTATAGAGGGATTTAAAATCCCAGTTAACCAGAGATCATGCTGGCTACCTCAGTCCTCTGGAATACAGCTCTGGGACTATCACAAAGCATTTATTTGCACTAAGATCATGCATTTCACTTTCTTAGCCTTCGTCCCTCCTTCTCTTCCTTCTTCTTTCTTCACCTTTTTCTTTCCCAAATAACTTTTTTCTAGAATAGGAGTCTTTTTTGAAGGGAGGCTGTTTAAGATATTATTGGGAACATGGAGAGTGAAAAGCATCTACTATGTGCCAGGTTCCTTGCTAAGCAAATATTCTTGACAATCCTGGGAGATAGATGCTATTATTATATCCATTTCACAGAGGCAGAGAGAGGTTAAGTGGTTTGCCCATTTAGTAGGAGTCTGAGGTTGGATTTGAACTCAGACCTTTCTGATTCATGGCCCAGTACACCACATACCCCTATAATTCTAATGGTGGGGCTAGTTGGCACAATAGCTTGAGTGCTAGAACACCTGAGTTCAAATTCCCCTTCGAACAATTACTAACTCAGTGACCCTTGGCAAAGCACTTTACCCTGATCAGCCTCAGTTCCCTAAGATGGGCAGCTAAGTGGTGCAGTGGATAGAGTGCTGGGTCTGGAGTCAGGAAGACCTGAGTTCATAGCTAGTCTCAGATACTTACTAGCTGTGTGACCCTGGGCAAGTCATTAAAACCCCATTTGCCTCAGTTTCTTCATCTGCAAAATGAACTGGAGAAGGAAATGGCAAACCACTCCAGTGTCTTTATCCTGAAGGGTCCATTAAACAACAATAAAATGAGAATATTAAGTACGTCTATCTCATGGGTGGTTGGGAGGATCAAGTGAAATAATTCAGGTAAAGTACTTTGTAAACCTTAAAATACTATATAAATACTATTAGTTAATTTACTTTAGGCACTGTTACAGGCCAAGATTGGAAATGTTTCTGAGCAGATAGGCCTTTTCTTTTCTATGCATTCTTAATTCTTTTCCCCCTTCCTCCATTCTTCCTTCTCTCTCTCCTTTCCTTTCCTTTCCTTCTTCCTTCCTTCCTTCCTTCCTTCCTTCCTTCCTTCCCTCCTTCCCTCCTTCCCTCCTTCCTTCCTTCCCTCCTTCCCTCCTTCCTTCCTTCCCTCCTTCCTTCCTTCCTTCCTTCCTTCCTTCCTTCCTTCCTTCCTTCCTTCCTTCTTACCTTCCCTTGAAGTAATATTTAATGGTCTAAGAGGAAGCCAAGTCAAAACCAGGAGAATCATCAAATGGAAAAGGGAGGGCTATTCAGAGGTAGAGTTAGAGGCTTGGGGATCAAAAGTTTGGTACCAGATGAACAACAGACTGTTGAACCACATTGGGAAAATTCCAATTTGTCACACTCATTGATGTCCAGTGCAAATTTTGACAGGGAATAAGCATTTAAATATTGCCCACTATGTGCCAGGCATTGTGCTAAGCTCTTTTTACAAACATTATCTCATTTGATTCTCCCACCAACCCTTCATGATAGGTAACCGAGAAAACCAAGGCAAACAGAAGTAACTTAGCCACACAGTTAGTAAGTGTGTGAAGCTGGATTTGAACTTGAGTCTTACAGGCTTAGCACTCTATCCACTGTGGTTTCTTCTAAATTTCCTTCAGCTGAAGACTTTCATTCCTTCTTCTCCCCTCATTGACTTCCAAAGCAACAATGGAATTTATGATGGGGACTCCATAGTGTAGACCCTTTACTCAAGAGTAGTAAAGAATTCCTCTGATGCATATGGTACTTGCATGACCATGCCTCCCTTTTCCTCTGGCCTGACTCTTTCCTAGTGAAGAGGGCTATATCAACTCCTCAGGCTACCAGGTGATCTCACTAATTTCTCTAGAGATACCTCGTAGGGACTGGGGTGGCTTCCTCTAACATCATCAGCTTGAGTTCCCATTCCAGTACATCCCCCCTACTGTAAACTTCCTTTGATTAACCTACCAATTCCATTTAACCAATAAACATCAATTAGCTTTTACAAAAGGACTTTAACTTCACATATTTAGTAAAGACAGAAGTAGAAAGATTTCCCCCAATACCTGGGGTCCACATTCTCCCTTCTCTCAGCTTGGTTTATGGGCAGAGCAGGGTCAGACTTGGTACAGTCTCTGCGTAACACTGTCTCATGTCCAATTGTGGCAATGCTGTTGGGTGAGTCCGTGTGTCATCTACTAACAGACTGGATTCTGAGTCATTGCTCTGGGTTTTAGTATGGGAGTGACTGGTCACAAAACTTGGCTTGGACTCCATTCCTGGATCTCCTGGTCGTTCATTCTCCTGATCCTCTGAAGCTTACAAGACTGCAACCATCTCAAATCTCCTTCCCCTAAAAGGAGGAAGAAGAGATATAATAGTAAGAGAAGCAAATGCAGGGCCAAATGTCTTCTGCTTTGTGCCAGCCTATGCCAAGGAGAAGGCCCAACCCCCAATCTCCCCTCGACCCCGCATCCCAGGCCCTCAGCAGCTCATCACCCTTCTCCAAGGCCAGCAAGTCTGGAAAGAGTCCATGCCAGGAGACACTGGGTCTCTTGCTTTTTGAAAGCACCGCAGTGTCAGCTCTTTAGAGCTAATCAAAGAGGCTAGCAGACCAGAACCAGTAATAGAATGTCTGCTCATGCTCCAAATCTCTCCAAGGTATTTCCACTACACATTCTCATGCTCTCAGGAAGCAAGCTCTCCAGCCTCTTCCACATCAGGGATTACATCAGCTGAGTATATCTGCTCACCAGTTCCCTCTCTGCTCTATACTTCCAATAATCCTGTGAGCTAGGGAGTACACGCATTACTATCTCCATTTTACAGAAAGGGAAAAAAAGAGGCTCACAGACATTAAATGATTTGCTAAAAGTCACAGAGTTTAGTAAAGTGACAGAGTTAAACTTTCAAAATCACATTATCTCAGAAATGAGGAGGACTTCAGAGGCATCTAGTCCTACCCATACCTAACCAAGAATGTCCTCCACATCAGGGATGTTTAATAGAAACCAAAATCAGGAACCTCTAATCTGTACATAGAGATTTGGCTGCCTGTTGACAGGTTTAAAATGTCATGCTCTCTATGTTTTATTGTATTTTTATTTCTTTTGTTAAATATTTCTTGATTACATTTTAATTTAGTTTCTCCCCATCAGGAGCATTTTTCTCCTGCATATAGTCGGGGGCGGGGGGGGGGGGAGGGAGTGGCAGGGCGGGGGCGGGGGTGACGCCTTACTTTTGATACCTGCGTCCCACTTCCCACCCTACCAGTGTACTTTCAGTTTCTTTCAGAGCTCTCCACCACCTCCAAAGATGGCCCATTCCACTTCTGAACAGGCTGGATTGTGAGGAAGTTTCGTCTCACACCAAGACTAACCTATCTGTGTGCATCTTCTATCCATGGATTCTAGTTTTTATCTACTGAGGCCAAGCAGAGAAAGTCTAATTCTTCTTCCATTTTGAAAAACTGAATATAGTTTTCATGTATCCTCTAAGCCTTTCCTTCTCCATGCTAACCATCCACCGTTCCCTCAGCAGATCCCTGTATATGACCTTAAGTCCCTTCTGCCTGATCTTAAACTGTTTTTGTCTTTGACACTCCAGGTTATTTGTTTTAATTTTTCTTGTGTTCTATAGTAGAACTTTCCAATTTGTTCCTACCTTCCTCATTAATCCCTTTTCCCCACCCTAAAAGCGCCCCACCCCCAACTATTACTGTAGTTTGAAATACAGCAGACAGCTAGGTGGTACCATGGATAGAGCCGGGCTTGAAGTCAGGATCTTCCTGAATTCAAATCTGGCCTCAAACTCTTTTATTAGCCCTGTTATCCTGGGTAAGTACTTAATTGTTTGCCTCAATTCCTCATCTGTAAAATGAGCTGGAGATGGACACAGCAAACACTCCAGTATCTTGGCCGAGAAAACCTCACATCGAGTCATGAAGAGTCAGACGCAGCTGAAATGACTGAACAACAACTAATTCCAAACAGTGCTCAGTAAAGAGAAAATGTAAATCTGGAGAGGAACCTTGCCTCTGGACTCTGCAGGGTACCTGCTATTAACTGCTGATGCCTTGAATGACCTGTCTGATGTTTCTGGTATCTCCCGGACCAGAAGTGTCAAACATGAGCCCTGAAGGCCAGTATTGTGGTAACAACACTGCTAAGTGTAGCCTGAACCAGATTAAAATGTAACTGAGAAAAATAAGAATCCAACATAGATAATGTTAATATGGGGGCAGCTAGGTGACACAGAGGATAGAGCACCTGACCTGGAATCAGGAAGATCTTAGTTCAAATCTGGCCTGAGACACTCGTGTGACCCTAGGCAAGTTTCTTAGCTCCTGTTTGCTTCAGTTCTTAATCTGTAAAATAGGGACACACTGGAGAAGGAAATGGCAAACTACTCCAATATCTTTGCTGAGAAAATCCTATGGATAAACCCACAGAGTAATGAAGAGTTGGATACTACTGAATGACTGAACAACAATGTTAACCTGTGGTCTTTTAAGTCAGTGTGAAGCATGCATGGATCTGGAAGTAGAGTTTAGTGGTCCTGGTTTCTATTTGAGTTTGACATCACTGCTGAGTCCATTCTAGGATGGGCCAGTCAGCTGGGATTATAGCCTGTACCATTAAGGGCTCTCAGCTACAGCCTATGGCCTAGCTGGGTCCCTCTAGGGGGAGGTTATTTATGAAATAATCATAAGTCACATTTATATAGAATTTTAAAGTTTGTAAAATGCTTTTACATGCATTATCTCATTTGCTCTTGGCAAAGACTCTGTGAGGTATGTATCTTTATCGTCATCTTCAGTCTACAAATGTGGAAATGAGCCCTCAGAATAGTTAAGTGGTTTGCACAGTTAATGAACACCTGCTCATTACACCTGTGGTAGCATTTAGACCCAGTTCTGCCTGCAACGTGCCTATTTCCAGTACATCAAATGGTGATGGGAGAAATTTCTCTTCTTTGAGTTTGTATTTCATGGTTGAAATAATGCTAATGCCATGCAGAGATTTTGAAGGTAAAAAACTAGATTTTATTACACTTAAGCACAGGACCAGGATGAAATAATAATATAACAAAGATTAGAATTTTAAAGAGGCTTTTTACAGAGAAAATTGTATCAGTGACAGAGAACTAATTCTTTTACATATTGCGAACTTGTCCATTCTTTTAGGCTATACAAATTAAAAGAAGACAGTTTCATAATCTCATGCTTCCTTCAATGTCAAAGAAATGCAACAGACTGAAACAGAATTGTGATCTCATATATCCCCTAAGGAAACAAACTTTGTTCAACACTCTGTAGGTAAGCTAAGCTTGGTTACAGATTAAACTACATTTAGTGGGTTCATAATGGGTTGATTGAGAGGAGAGATTTATATGTCTATAGAGAATCCTTCCTCAAATAAGAGAATTCAGGCTACTTTGGGAAGCCTTTACTCCTCTGATTTCTTATCTGAGGAATGACCTCTGGGACCTGTTTCAGCCAGTTCAATAACTAGGAAAAATGACTTTGACCACCCTTCCCATAATAAAAATTATAATAAATAATTATTAATAAATATATATAAATAAAATTATAATATATACTATAAAAATAAATATTATTATAAAGTAATAAAAATTAATAAAAAATGAAAGGTTCCTGTCGTAGTGAGAAAAAAAGCCTAGGAAGGTCAATTGTAGTTAGATTGTGGAGGGACTTGTATGTCAAAAATTTATGCTTTGTTTAGTAGGTAATGAGACACACTTGTATGTCAAAAGTTTATGCTTCATTTCTGAGCCTATTTCTTCATCTGTTTAGGCGGGTTGGAGGGACTGGACCAAAAGATCTCTAAGATCCCTTCCAACTGTGACATTCTGTGATTTCTCTTACCCACTATTATTCCATTTAATATTATAGATTGGTGCTGGTTTCCTAGGTCCAGGGTCATCTCTGCTGTTACATGTTATAACAGTATTCAATGGGAACACAGAAGTGGTCATCTATGGGTATTTGGCAATTCTGTACAGTAGTGAAATACAGTGTTCTAAATTGCATGTTTTTTTTATGGAACCAAGTTTCTTCTTCTGACTTTTTGGAGGCAATCAGGGTGAAATGACTTGTCCAGGGTCACCCAGCTAGTAAGTGTCTGATGCTGGATTTCACCTCAGTTCCCCTTGACTCCAGATGATTGTATCCATCATGCCACCTAGTTGCCCTGAGTCAATTTCATCTTTTCTATGTTGGTAGGAAGAAGGATATTGTGGAAAGAGCCCTGAGCCTGGACCCAGAGGGTCCTGGGTTCAGATGCTGCCTCTGATGTTTAATACCTGTGTGACCTTGGGCTAAATATTTAACTTCTCTAGTAAACAGAAGAGGTCAGACTCAATGACCTCTGAGATTCTTTTTAGATCTATTCTGCACCTAGGTCTGAGTCTCTCATGCCCTGGATTCTTTCTTATTCTGGGAGATGAGAGTGGAAAAAACAACTGACCATGACCTTTATTACGGATAAATAAACGGTGACGTAGGAGCCCAGCAGTTACTGAGACATTAGAGTACAGGCCTGGGAATAGGCTTCTCACCCAGGGGAAAGGGAATTAAAGGCAGCCAGATGTTCTGGATGAGTGAGTCCTAGGTCCATAAGGAATAATGGGAAGAATGCCAGGAAATGTCAGGTCTAAGGCTGCCTGGAAGAAAAAAAGGAGCTCCAGATTCAGAGGCCTGGTTTTGAGCCCTAGCTGACAATTCCTTTGGGGTGAGTCGAAGAGCAAGTCCCTTCACCTATGAGCAGGTTTTCTCAGCTGTAAGGTGGAATAATAACACTTGTAGTAGAACTATCCAAAGATTAGGGGAGGGAGCGAGGAAAGGCCTTTGAAAACTTAAAGCCCTTTATAAATGTATGTGTATTAGCATTCTTTTCATTGTTGGCACCCCCTTTTTTTTTAAACTAATGGTGTAATTTGAAAGGCATTTAACTTCTCTCTGCCTGAATTTTTTTCTCCTGCAAAATGGAGCTAATTAATAGGATGTCACAAAAACCTCCTGTTAGTTTTAGTCATTTTGTGTATGTCTTACCTACTTCTTAGAGTTTTTCTAAGGACTAAAAATGAGGTAAAAGTATGTGAAAACTCTGAAAAATAAAAAACAGAGGTGGACCTGAACTTCATGGGTTTGAGTGCTGTCTGGAATGTAAAATGCCCAATGCATACTGGATATATTCAGCCCATGAACGCAGTGTCCCCCTGGGAATAACAAAGCTAACATTTCTCTGAACGCTCGCTATGTGCCAGGTTCTATGTTAAGTGCTTTACAATTATTGACTCATTTGATTTTCATAACACGTTTGGGAAGTAGGTACTATTCTTACCCCCATTTTACAGTGAAAGAAACTGAGGCAGACATAGGCGAAGTGTCTTGTACAGGGTCACACAGCTAGTAAGTATCTGAAGCTGGTTTGAACTCAGATCTTCCTGACTCCAGGCCCAGCACTATCCACTGTAATACTTAGCTCCCTTATGTATAGAGGTGAAATTAGCAAGATCACTGGGGTAAATCAACCTATAACATTTTGTGGCCTCCCACTTTTCTTTCAATCAATCAGTCAACATTTATTAAACATCTGCTATGTGCTGGGCACTGTGTGTGTGTGTGTGTGTGTGTGTAGAAACCTGTCTGGTGGTTTCAATGAGGAAAAACCTTTTAGCAGGCATCTGCCTTGCAATTTATATTACCAGAGAGTTGCCTGGGGCCACTGAAATGTTAAGTGACTTGATGGCTAGGGGGTGAAGAGAACATAGCCCTGCACCCCTGGGCAAGTCACTAAACCCCTGTCTGACTCAGTTTCCTCAATTGTGAAGGTGGGTTAATAAAATGATACCTATCTCCCAAAGTTGTTATTAGGATCAAATTATGTAATATCTTTGAAGTGTTTTGTGCAGTTTCTGGCACATAGTAGGTGCTTAATAAATACTTGTTTCCTTTTCTTGATTTATATAGCTAGTGTATATCAAGTAGGACTTGAATCTACATCTTCCTAACTTTGAGTTGGTTGGGAAACCGGACCGTCTCTCCCTGATGCTTAGAGACCCTTAACTAAGGCACAAAGATTGATGCAAGGAGTTTTCTCACAATCATATATCTTAAGCAATCCATACGATACGTCTGAAGACTGGTCCACTACTGATTATCAGTTACTGTTTCCATGTTCCCTTGATTGTTTATATACCCTTGAGGGGAATGGGGCAGCTCCTTTTCTGATTTTAGGGACTTATATTCATTCCCTCTCCCTCTCCCAACTTGAAAAATTGAAATTAGGAATCAGATTACTTAATTTGTATTGTTTCCTTTGAATTAATTGATATTATTTGATTGTTTTTAATGTGTAAACATTTCTCTCCCCCTGTATTTGGGTCCATGACTAAACTGAAGAAGCCTGGTCCCACTTTGCTGGGCAATTGGCATATATTTCTTAATAAACCAATATTCTCAGAAAAATTGAACCTTTGCTTTCCCCAGTCATTCATCTTTCACCACCACAAAGTCCATGACCCTGCTCTCCAGTCCAATCAGAGGGACTGATGGGGTCTGGGGAGATGAATGAGGTAGATTCAATCAAAGGCAGGGTAGCAGGTGGCAGTGAGAAATGCCAGGGATCACACTTCAGGCTGGGATGTAAAGAAAAAAAAGGAACCAGTTCCTGACATCAAAGAGTATCTATGACTGGATTATGAAGATCTGGGTACAAGTCTTGTCTCCGAAACACACAAGATGTATGGCTGTGAGCAAGTAAGTCAGTTCAAGTCTTTTTTTTTCTCTTTGTGACTCTGGGCAGCTAGATGGTACAGTGGGTTGTGTTGCTGGACTTAGGGGTCAGGAAAACTCCAATTTGAACCTCTCTGTGCTTCAGTTTCCTCATCTATAGAATGAAGGGGCAGTGGACTTGATGACCTCTGAGTTTCCTTCTAGCTCTAAATCTAAATTCTGTAACTGAACCCTGTCTTTCAGATGTTTTCCCCAGGTTTCTATGGTCTAATCTGGATAGAGGACCAGCACTGGAGTCAGGAAGACCTGAGTTCAAATATGGCCTCAGACCTTTGCTACCTGTGTGACCCTGGACAAGTCACTTAGCCCTGTTTGCTTCAGTTTCTTCATCTGTCAAATGAGCTAGAGAAGGAAATGACAAACCACTCTAGTATCTTTGCCAAGAAAACCCAAATGGGGTCATGAAGAGTTGGACATGATTGAAAATGACTGAACAACAATAATCCTACCTAGGTGGGCTGTTAGAGCAAATTTGATATTTCTACATGAGGAAGATGGAAGGGGTTTCATTTCTTTTGGAGTCTGCTTCCTAACTGTGGCTCTAAGTATAGAAGACCCAGGATAGCAGAAGGTACTTCCTTTCTCTTCTGATTTCTCCCCAATATATCCTTCAGTCTCTCCTTGGATTTCAGGCTCATGAGGACCATTTGGTCACCTTCATTACTTACACTCTTGTTGGCAATGGGCCAGTCATAGCACAGTATCTGGCACGTAGTAGGCGCTGGGCAAATGCATACTGATTGATCGAATTTGGTTGCAAGCAGTAAGGTCATGGAATTTGTGTGCCTTTGGGAAGCTTTGAAGACTGTATCTGCATTTGGAAACTGCCACCTTCCTGTTACTGTCTGCTGAAGGCCTGGAGCATTTCTGGTAATGTATGCAACTCAGCTTTTTTACAGAATAAATATCTACCTGACTTGGAGAGCAGTATTTTCTGACATTAAATGTGCTACATTTATAAAAAAAGTCAAGAGAGGAAGCCTTAGTGGATACATACAGAGCTAGACTTGGCATCTAGAAGACCTGGATTCAGCTCCCATCTCTAACACAAATCGACTGCGTGAGTCTGCATCATAGATTTAGAGAATGTTGGACACTGAGTGTAGCCCCCTCCTTTTGTAGATAAGGTGACTGATGCACAGAGGTTAAGTGACTTGTTCAGGATCATGCAGCTAGAAAAATATCTGAGGCAGGATTTGAACTCATGTCTTCCTTGTTCCACATTCAGTACCAGTATCCTCCTGCTATATCACACTACCTCTGTGGGTAAGACCAGTAACTTGTCAGTGCACCAGACAACTTTTGATGACTACAAAGTACAAAGCAGGTGACAATCTGCACCGGTAGGGGGGGCTCCTTCAAAGGATGTTCCATGTACTAGTGAAAGCACAGTTTAGTCCAAATTAAATAAAAAGTCATGTTAAAACTTATCCATTATTATGCTGATCTACCTTTCCTGTTCCTCCTGTCCTTCCCCTACCCTGCCAACATGTCTTGTGCTTTACAGATTCATCCTAAGATCATAGACTTCAAGCTAAGAGATATTTTAGAGGCCATCTAGTCAATCCCTTATTTTACAGATTAGGAAACTGAGGCTCAGAAAAGTTGAAAACCTTGCCTAGGGTTATATGGGATATGACTCTGCCTTGAGAAAAAATACAGGATAATGTGCTAGACTTGGAATTTGAAGGCCCAAGTTCAAATCCTACCCCAGACTTAGACTTATCTACTTTACAAGGTTGATCTAAACACAAAAGAAAATAATGTGTGTGTACATGATGCCTGCCAACTCAGTCTCCCTGGCCTTCAGGTTCCTCATTTGTAAACTGGGGGTAATAACATCCATGGGTCGTAAAGCATGCTGAAAATTTAAAGTGCTTTATAGTCCTAGTCTGAAGTGAGTCCTTGAACACACATTCCTTGGCATTTTCCTTTTGCTTCCTGCTCCATAGACAGTCACCCAGAAGACAGCTTCCTGGCCTACAGAATCAGTCTAGGCTGAGAAAATTCAGGCCTGAGCTGTTTGGAAACTCTCCTCGGCTTGCCCCACCCCCTCACCCCCAGCTCTGCCCTCTTTTCTGATGTCCCTGGTGCCTTTTTACATAGGGGAGAGGGAAAGGACACAGCAAATCTGGCCAATCAAGAAAGTTCACTCCTCTAATCAGGTCACACAAAAACTGTCCATCTAACTCAGCTGGCTTATCAGCCTTTTGCCTGGAGAACATTTTGTTTCATAAGAGTGGAGCTGACTTCCCAAGGCAATAGGAAGGGAGGCCATCCAATAATATGAAGACACATCAGATTGTGTACTGACGTTTTCCCCAGGCACACAGCCTGCCCTGATTGCTGGGGACACAATTAGGAGGAAGGGCAGCTTCGGTGGCAGGAGAAAAAGAGCTTTGTCCTACTGGCTCATGGGTGGCAGGGGGAGCCATTGTTGTAGGTCTCACCATGAGTGCTGAGGGTGATGGACAGAGGAGAAATTGGGTCCAAGTTCATAGTCACCTAGACTTTGAGCTACAACAGTCAACAGATGGTGTGTGTGTACTCGTCCTTCATTGCCGAAGAAGACCATGCCATCAGAGAAATAATGACATTGACTTGTACTTGACTTAGTTTTCAGTGAGGGAGGGCTATTTGAGACCTAGAGGTAGATGTCTAAGGCAAATACTTGTACTAGTGAAATACAACTTACGATGGATTTTTTTTTTTTTTTTTACTCCAGGGAGGGGAGAAACAGACCACTTTTGATTAGAGATAGCCAGGAAGTAGCAAGTTTATCCTGAGCAATGTTTAAACCAACAACGACAGCCAGTCCTAACATAGAATTTTAGAATTAGGCATTTTCATTTGGTGGATTTGTGCTCAGAGGGCTGGAGTTTGAATTTTGGCTTTGCCTTTCTCTACCCGCATGACCAGAGGTCTTCTCTGGATCTGTTATCTTATCTGAAAAAAAAAAGGGATTAGAATAGCTCCTCTTCTGGCTCTGAATCTATTATCTCCTACAGAAAATTAATCAATTGGCAAAATACTTTTAAAAGGCTGAGGCTCTGGACAGGGACTCAATTGGTGATTTCATTGTGATAGGGTTCCTCCCCCGGTGAGGACATTTTCTCTACCAATGCAGGTCAGCACCTTTTAGACAATCTAGAGCAGAGGTGGGGAACCAGGTTCCAGCTTCCTCACCCCTGACAGAACCTTAAGAAGTTGCTTAGAATGCTAATTTGCCCAGGACCACATGGCCAATATGTGTCAGAAAGGCAGGATTTGAACTCTGTTCTTGCTTTAGATGAGGTCAACCCTCTCTACTCACGGGTGGGTGGCTAAGTAGCACAGTGGATAAAGTGCCAGATCTGGAATCAGGAAGACCTGAGTTCAAATCCACTCTCAGATACTTAATAGCTGTGTAACCCTGGGCAAGTCATGTAACCCTATTTGCCTCAGTTTCCTCATTTATCAAATGAGCTAGAGAGGGAAATGGAAAAACATTCTAATATCTTTGCCAAGAAACCTCAAATGGTCACAAAGAGTATGACACTACTGAACAATTTTCTATTCATGAAACCAGGCTTCCTCTTATAACTCTTTATAAATGTACATATCTAAAATTCTGCCCTCCAAGGCATGTAAGTATTTGTTCTGCAATGTCTGCATATATATTAGAACAAAATTGGTGTGCCTCCAGCAGACAGTACATTTGTCTCTTGCAAAAGTAGCCCCAGAGAGGGGATGCTGGATGGGATCCTCCATGGGACATATGACCAGATATACTATATCCTGGGTTCGTTAAGAACTCACAGCCCACGATGTAGAGTCGCCCGCTTTCTTTCCAGGTTCGTTCTTGGGATGCTTATTACACTGGAGGAATCCCAGCATTGGCTGGCGATGAAATTACAGATCAGCAAGGAAAGTCACAGCATGTGGTGTGTGAGATCAGATGAGATGAAAGGGGAAACCTCTCATTCTGAATCCCAGACCCTAGGACCTCTTCCAGCTTTCTCCTCCTGTTTCCCAGTGCCTTCAGGATGAAGACTACCAATTGGCCAGTTGGATAGTTTCTCTTCACACTGGAAATTTCCATAGAATTTGCAATACCACCTTGTGTTTATAGAGGAGTTTAAAATACTTGTGACCTTGGGTGAACTCTTGTTCCCTCTTCTGTTCTGTACTATAAAGGTACCTTGCTCACCTCTCTCCTCTTGGGTGTGAATGGATTGGAATTTTTGTTTTTACACCTATATCCTTGATTTAGCCCCTGCCTGAAACAGTGCACAGGCAAGTGCCCTTATCTGAGGGGATGGGGGGGTGGGGTTTGGTAACCCTCCCTTCCTGTGAAAGCATCTATAGTGGTACATTAGAGGCAATGTGGTCTAGTGGAATGAGCACTGTGCTAAGAGTTGGGAGAATTTGAATTTTAGTCCTGACTCAGCTGAAGACTCTCACAGGTACAATGGAAAGATCATTGGCTGTCAGTTCAGAGAATGTGGGTTCATAATCCTGCCTCTGAGCCTTCCTCCCTAGATGACCTTGGATGAACCACTTAATTTTTATGGGCCTATTTTTAAGTTATAAAATAAAGGGATTAGATTGACTAGTCTCTGAGATTCCTTCCAACCTCAACTCATATCTATGAATAAATACCTCCAGTTCCTTCTGGCTTACATTGGGAGAGCTTCCAGGAAAATTCAAATGAAACCATGGCTTTGGGAGTGCCTTGAGAAAGCAGAGCCGTAACAAGGGTGGGGTGACTGGGGCTTTGGCCATCATGGGGAGCACACTTCTTCTCCAAGGAGGGTGGATCATGAATTGCTCTCTCACCTGTCATTGGCCACTACTCCTTTGGGTCCTATCAGCATGGCACCCCTCTCCTAGCTCCAATTTCCCAGCATGTACATCCTCCCTGCTCCCACTTTCTTTTTTCTACACCCTCTGCTCCCAGGGTTCGGAATTCAAGATCTGTTAGCCAAGCTAACAATAGCTTTGGGGATGCAGTCAGCATTTTAGAGGGGAATAAACTCTCTCTCTCCGAGCATAGTGTAGACAGTCCTCTGTGTCACTAACACTAGCACTGCTTTCTACCCTCCCCCTCACATTGAATTTGCAATAATTCCTAGAGGTGGCTCCAAAAATCTAAAAATATAAGTGTTAGTTATTTTGCTGGAAGAGCAAGTTTGGGAACCCCAGTTCTCAGTCATCCTTGTCTCTACTGCCCCAACCCCCGCTTTGCTGGGCATACAAACATACTCAGTCTGCTTGGCAGGCAGATTTCTTTTCCTTGCCTGGTTTTTGAATGGCAGCGTACTAAAAGGAAACAGGTGAATAGCAGTGACCCGAACACCATGACCCTCAGCTTACATAACTAACCCCTTAGCCAAATTGTCAAGCAGTCTTCAGGCACCACACAAAAAACTATTCCTTCTTATCATCCGATACATGTCGGGGCCAAGGAGATGACACATCACTTTGCTTCCCTGCCAAATACCTGACTGTGATCATGAATGCCCCACCGGCAAAGTGAGTCAGCCTGTCACTGAAAGGGAATCTCCTGGGTCTTGGAGCATTCCAATGGGCAGTGCCCAAACTCAGAGGGCAATGTGTATGGCGGGGGATGGGGAGGGTTAATGGGGTATAATGCAGCCATGAAGTTCCAGGAATGTAATGAGTCCATTCTGGAATTCTTGCCAGCAACCATATTGCCCCTGGAGAACTAGGGCTGAGAAAGATGGGAACAGCTTAACTGAAAATGAAAAGAAAACTGGAAAATGTTTGAGCAATTTTCAAGGTTACAACATTCTTTGTCACCTCAATTTTTATGTGCTGGCTTTCCCCAGTGGACCTCCTCATGTAAAATCTGATTGATGCAGATATTTAGAGGACCTCTCTGGTTGTTCTGGGGAACAGCTTGGACTAGGAAAACAGAAATTTCCAGGGCTAATTCACCCTTCACCCCTCTCCTGACCCAGCCATTTGTTTCTCTGTACTTAACATAGAATCACAGAATGACCTAGAACTGGAGGATGACTTTAGAGACCGTCTAGTCCCACCCCTTCATTTATAGATAGAATCCTTGGACCTGGAGAGATTAAATAAGTTGTCCAGTGTCAAAAAGGTAGTGAGAGGCAAAGCTGGGATTTGAACCCCTGACTCCAAATCCATCGTTCTTTCCCTTGCACTCATTTGGGCTTACGGGTTCCAGAGAGTGGAGGTGGGTGAGAAAGCAGGCTGGTTATCCTCACACAGCTCATCTATGATTTAGTAGCTAAATCCCAGGGAGTTAGTTATCTGAGGCAGTGAGAGTTGGTAAGCCCAGGGTCACAGAACTAGAAAGTGTGAGAAGTAGCAAATGATTTCAGTTCTTCACCACTTGCTGCCTTTTGTGAATAAAATAAACTCATGAAAATGTTTCAGTCAACCCGTCTGTCCATGGTGCTAAAATATATGTTGTCCCAACTCTCCCACTCCATTCAGAGATAAAATAACCATAATAATATTTATCATTTCCATAGCATTTTGAGGTTTGCAAAGTGCTTTGCACACAACACATTTTATCCTCATAATAATTCTGGGAGGTGGGTGCTATGATCACTCCCATTTTACAGATGAGGAAACTGAGGCATGCAGAGGTTAAGTGTTTTGCCCAGGATCACACAGGTAGTGTTTCAGGAAATCAGGATTTGAATCCAGTCTTCTTGTCTTCGGGTTCAGCACTCTATCAACTGAATCACGTAGCTGCTTCATAATACATATAATAAATGAAGCCTGCCTTATGGCAGCTAAAAATATTTGACTTTTATTTGGAAGTGTAAAACTCTAGAAACATCAGCTGTAAAAATAATGGAAATCCTGTGGATACTAGGCAAGAAAAACTGTAGAAACAAAAGAATTATTGAGGCAAGAGAAGTTTTTTTTTTCAGTCTAAGATTAAAAAGTCAAGGACATTATAGGGAAATGTTGCTTTGCCCATCAATGTTCGGATTTGAACTTCCCCTTATGATTAATTACATTGTGAGAAAATGAGATTCAATTTAGACATAAAGGCTGATACTACAAACATGCTAGGAGAGCAAAGAATAGTTTACCTGTCAGATCTATGGAGAAGGGAAGAATTTGTGACCAAACAAGAGATAGAGGACATTATGAAATGTAAAATGAATTATTTTGATCACATTAAATTCAAAAGTTTTTTTGAATTACAAACAAAACCAATGCAACTAAGATTAGGATGGAAGCAGAAAACTGGCAATTTTTATAGCTAATGTCTGTGATAAAGGCCTCATTTCTAAAATATATAGAGAACTGAGTCAAATATATAAGAATACAGGTCATTTCCCAATTGATAAATGGCCAAAGGATATGAATAAGCAGTTTTCAGAGGAAGAAATTAAAGCTATCTACAGTCTTATGAAAAAATGCTCTGAATCATTAGTGATTAGAGAAATCAAACAAATCTGAGGCGCCACATCACACCTAACAGATTGGTCAACATGACAAAACAGGAAAATGGTAAATGTTGGAGAAGATGTGGGAAAATTGGAACACACATGCATTGTTGGGAGAGTTGTCAGCTGAACCAACCATTCTGGAGAACTATTTGGAACTATGCCCAAAGGCTATAAAAATGTTCATACCTTTTGACCCAGAAATACCACTTCTAGGTCTTTATCCCAAAGAGATAATTAAAAAAGTGAAAAGGCCCCACATGTACAAAAATATTTATAGTAGCTCTTTTTGTAATGGCCAAGAACTGGAAATCGAGAGTCTACGCATCAATTGGGGAATGGCTGAATGGCTGTGGTATATGAATGTAATGGAATACTATTGTGCTGTGAGAAATGATGAAGAGGTGAACTTCAGAAAACCTGGAAAGACTTATAGGAACTGATGTTGAGTGAAGTGAGGAGAAACAAGAGAACATTGTACACAGTTACAGCCACATTTTGTGATAACTGACTTTGATAGACTTACCTCTTCTCAGTAATGTAACGATCTAAGGCAACTCCAAAAGACTCATGATGGAAAATGCCATACACTGTCAGAGATAGAAACATGGAGTTTGAATGTAGATTGAAACATACTATGTACTCTCTCTCTCTCTTTTTTGTTTTGTTTCTTCTTCTTATGGTTCCTCCCATTGGTCTTAATTCTTTTTTGATTAATATGAAAATATGTTTAATATATATGTATAGGTAGAGCCTATATCAGATTGCATGCCATCTTGGGGAGGGGGAGGAGAGGGAGAGGGAGAAAATTTAATACTCAAAATTATATGGAAGAGAATGTCGAAAACTAAAAACTAATTAATTAATAAAAAAAAGGGAAATGAAATTTAGAGAAGTTGAGTTGATTTGTCTGACGTCACATAGGTAGGATGTGACAGATCTGGGATATGAACCCAGTCCTTTGATTCTAAAATCTAGTGATCTTTCTACTACATGGCCTTTCTTTCTGTAACTAGATTCTTTTAAAGGTCACTGGCCAGCCCTGAGAGTTCTACTTGACTTCCTATGTCTTGTCCAAGATAAATATCTCTCTACTTTTGATCCCTAGAATTAATATTTGGATGAGGTGGCTAGAATGTGTTATCCCAGGTGGGGTAGGAGCAATCCCACCTAATCCAAAGCCCTTCCCCCATATAATTAGACTAGTTTCCCTCTGAAAGGGGGACAAAGTTTCCTGGATTTGATTGGCCCAGAGACTAGCTCAGGTTCAAGCTATCTCCTCTGAAACACCTTCCTGATAGCTTCTGGCCGAATCAACATGACTCCCAGCTTACCTAAGGACATAATAAAGCCCGTCATGAGTTAGAGTACTTCATATCTGGCAATTATCCCGTGACCAGAGGAGTCACCACATCATACCTGGCTGACCACACTCTTTGTGGAGTATCTTTTTCTATATTCTGACTAAGTAAATTTTCTTTTACTAACTATTGAATGACCAATAAGTGTTTCACTTTTTTGTTCCAACACTAAACATGAGATAGGATACCGCAGGATCCAGAGATTAGTCAGACATGTAGAATGGGACAGATAATTGGAAAAGATCTGGGCACTGCATTTTTGGAAGGACCAACAAACTGTAGTACCGCATGAGGATGATCAAGATGCTGAGGAGAATTAAGATTTGTCTGTAGGAAAATTATTTAAAATAAATGTCTGAAGAAGAGATTTAGGGGAGACACGAAAACAATCTTTGAAGGCTTGCCATGTAGAAGGATCTGACTTAGCCTTGGCAATGGGTGAACTTTTGGAGAAGGACTCTTGGCTGCAGACACAAAGATCAAACATCATGAATAAGAGTGAAAAAATCAAAGGGTGAGACTGCAGGCAAGGAGGATTCCTGAAGGTAGGTCCTGGAAACCTGTTTTGATTTCTGTTATGTCTCATGACATGATGCCCTAAATATCTAGCATCATATATATATGCCTATACATATATCTCACACATATAAAATATACACATGCACAGTATATGTATATACACATACATACATAAATAAAAACAAAAATATTTAAAAAATCAACAAATATATACATATATGAATATATCTATTTACATAGTTGTGTATATATTTATATATATACATACATACACACACATATGGATGAGAGGAAGAAGGGAGAGAGAGAGAGAGAGAGAGGGAGAGAGAGAGAGAGAGAGACTGGATGGGACCTTAGAGGTTATCCTAAAGGGTTTCACCCCTCATTTTCCATATGATGAAATGAAAGTTGTCACCTAGGAAGTAAGTATAAGAGTTGAAATTTGAACCTAGGACCTCCTTCCTCTAGTCAGTCAATCAATATTTATTAAGCACCAGTGTGTCAAATGTTATATTAAATGCTGGGACTGTAAAGGCAAAAATATTGTCCCTTCTCTCAAGGAACTCACAGTCTAAAGAGGAAGACAATATGTAAACCATTATGGATATACTAGATTTATACAGTGTAAATGGGAAGTAATCTCAAAGGGAAATGTGGAGGGAAGGAGGGAAAAAGCCTCCTGAAAAAGGTGGGATTGGAGCCTTGAAGGAAGCCTTGGAGCTACATCCCAATGCAAAATTCTTTCCAATTCACTGTGTTGCTTCCTTTCTTAGACCACCTATAAAATGGGGGTTTTGATACCAAGCCAGTTATATCCATTCACATTTCTGTCAGAAGCGGTTTTAGATAAGAAATAATTTGTGAGCACAAAATAAAATACCCCACCCACAAGCAATCCTGATCTCCTAAGAGGAATCCACAATCCTCTTCCCAGTCAATCCCCCACTCTCCCCTTCCCCCCACCCCCCGAGGGATTCTATGTTGGGAGGTAACAGAGAAGAGTGAGCCAGATAGTCAATGAGGTTGATCTCAGACAAAGCCCTCCTGGACCTGGGGCAGTAGAGTCTTTTGTTCTCCACATCATGTCACTTCCTATCCTTGACTGAGCAGAACAGTTGTCAGGACTTGGGCTAGAAGAAGCTGCCTGAAGTTGAGGCAGTAAAAGAATCTAAAGATTTACTTGGGATGTGATTTGGTCCAAAGGATACAATTTCCTCAGAGCAAATACCAGGAACTGGTCAGTGCAGCATGCAATTCATAGCTCACATCTGGGGATTAGGAAACGCTCAGCCAAAGCCAAGGCTGGCGGGACATGAATGCTACCATTGAAGACAGCTCTGTGGCCAAGGGTGAGGTTACAGCAACAGGGAACACCACATACAAAAGAATCACTCAAAATGCAGCAGATTCCTCTGCTTTGGATGAGACCATTTCCAATGAATCAAGGACAGCCACTCTTGGATGACATGAATAGGATTTTCAAAATGGAAATCCTCTCCTCCCCCAAGGTGGAGTGATGGAATTGTGAGCAGGGTAGAAGAAAGAGATTCAGCACCTATTAGAGTGAGCAGGTGGCTAGAACCCGGCTCTAAGACAGGACTGGGGGCCTCCACTCCTGGCTCTGATCTCCATTGTGGTGGGAGCTCCCTGATTCAGGAAGCACATTCACAATGGGTGCCAGCAACCCTTGTGGACTGTTCCTTCAGGGAAACCATGTGAACTCTTTTCTCCCTCTTCCTCTCCTCCCCCACCTTCATGCTGCTAAATGGGGTCAATGACAAACCAACATTTCAGAGAGCCAAGGACCTAATAATAAAAGCTTGGGTGAGAGAAATGGACTGTGCTTTGCAAATGAAATTCTTTTTCATTCTTAGCACACCCTGAACCCAAGGATGGAATTTCTGTGTGGCCAGCAAGGACTTATCTTCAGGGACTTTTAAGAGTATTTTCAAAGGGAAACTTTTGGAGGAGGTCTTTACAAGAAGAATAGATTTGTATCGATCTAGAATGGTAAAGAGACAAAACTTCATTTGATAAATATTTTTGTTTGCTTTTTTATGTAACATTCATATAAAAATATTTTTTGGGCTCAGATGCAATCCAGCTCAGACTCTGTCTAGCTGGGATTCTATCTGGCCCGCTTGTGAATACAAGTGTTACAAATGCTTAGGCTCCTTGAAAGGCAACCCAATTTGGGGAATCTTTAATAAACTTTGTTTTCTTTGGCTTTAAAATATATATACATATATATATATATGTATATACATATATATACATATATATATATATGTATATATATATATTTTGGTCTAAAATTCTCTCCCTTCCTCTAGCCCCTCCTCTGCCCATTGAGAAAGCAAGAAATGTGATACTCATAAAATTAATTTTTACTAGTATCTTTCTTTTTTTATATCACCAGAGAGCCTTCCAGTGTCTTCCCCTCCCTCCCTCCCAGATGGCCGTTCCACAAAGCGTATTTTTAAAGGGAGAAAAAAGGAGGAAAATGGAAAAAAATGCCAACTCCAACCAAATCAAACAGTTCTTTGAAAGTCTGAAAATATATGCTGTGTACCCTATCTATAGACTTTGCACTTCCATAAAGGAGGGGGAGTGCCTGTTCATATCTCTTCTTTGGAGTCCTTCTGGTCCTATGCAATTCTGCAATGTTCACTTTTGATTGTTTCATGATTATCTTTCTATACATTGTAGTATGTATGTATGTAGTATGTATGTATGTATGTATGTATTGCTTTCTTGGCTCTGCTTAATTCATTCTGAATTGGATCATGTAAATTTTTCCGTGCTCCTTTATAGTCTTTACATTCATTCCAACACATTCTTGTACTACAGTTTGTTTAGCCATTCTCTAGTGATGGGCATCTACTTTGCTTCCAGTTCGTTGTTACTACAAAAATGTGTTGCTGTAAATATTTTGGTGTATATGGGGATTTTCTTCTGATAAATGACCTCCTTAGGGTTGCCTGAGCCAACACTTTGCACACTCCAGTTCATCCTCCACTCAGCTGATAAAGGGACAAATCGGACTGTGTTCGCTCCGTTTTCCTACCCCACCCCCAACTTCATACTCTAGTGGTTCCCTGTCACCTCCAAGATCAAATAAAAAAATCCTCTGTTTGGCATTCCAAGCCCTTGATCATCTGCCCTCCCCCTTCTTTTCAGTCTTCTTTCACCTTCTATTCCTGCCCTCTCCTTCCCCCTACTCTGCAGTCCAATGACTTGAGGCTCTTTGCTGTTGCACATGACCCTCCATCTGAATTCAGAGTCTGAGCATTTTCTCTGGCTATTTCCCCTGCTTGGAATGTCCTCCTTTCTCCTCTCTCCCCCGGGATTCCCTCACCTCCTACAAGAAACCTTTCTCATTTCTGCTTAATTCTAACACCTTTTACTCTTTTGTTTATCTTCAGTTTATCCTGTATAGATTGGTTTTTACATAGTTATTTGCATGGTGTCTCCCTCATGAAGCTAAGAGCTCCTTGAGAATAGGGACTGTCTTCTGTCTTTCTTTATATTCCTAGCTATTTTAACACAAACCCTGGCATATAGTACGTGACTAATACGTATTTATTGACTGACTAACTGACTCATTGGGGTGTAAGCCTAGTAGCAGAGTTTCTGGGTCAAAGAGTGTGTACATTTTAGTAACTTTATTTGCATAATTTCCAATTGTTTTCCAAAATGACTGCTCTGACCATCAACAATGTTTCAGTGTGCTGAGGCAGACTTAATGAGCCAGAGTGAGAATCTGCCCCTTTCTATACCACTCATGACCTTGACCTGATTTGTTGCTTTAGGGAGTCAGAAGACTGTTTTAGTTTTTAAGAGGCTAGTCTATAGTCATAGGAGAGTCAGCAACATTGACTAGTGAAAGAGTTGTATAGACCAACAGACAGATATACAGACAGACAGGTAAATAGATAGATAATGGATGGACTGAGAAATAATAGGTCATTTATTAAGCACTTATTACATACGAAGCACTGGGGATACTAATATAACAAGTAAGATAGTCCCTATCCTCAAGGGGCCTAGATTCTAATGGGGGAAAGGGGCAACACCAAGTTGACCCTAGGTCCCAAATCCCTGTAGGGAGAGCTCCATGTAGCTTTCAAAATTTACTGTGGACAACCAGGCTTCTGCTCAAGAGGAAGCCAATTTTCTTTGTCTTGACTCTTTTGTTTGCGAATTGCAAGGGGGCACTATAGGGCTAAGGTTAAGCAGAGAGATGTTTGGTAAACTTTGTAAAATGCCTCTGATTTTATTGGCTTCTCTGGGGAACTTGGTGAAATATTGTTTTGTTCTGTGAATCTGTAAAACTTTGTATCTGGAGATAATTGTGATTTTCATCTGTGGGATTGCATATGATAATGTAACCTTGGCTGTTTGGAGAGTTTATTATATGGAACTGGGGAAGCAAGTGAAGGACATTGCTTATGCCTCCTCAGGGATCATAGAGAACTGTTAGGAATTTGCTGGGGATGGCAAATTTCAAACAAGGGGAAATGTGCAAAAAAAAAAAAATTCATTCTAATGGGAGAAGAGAGCACATGGAAAGGGCATCCTTTGAGATAGAGGCAGAACCAAGCATGAAGTCTTTTTTCTGTCAAACTACATTATATTTAACTCTTTATAGTTCAATTTAATATCCATTCTGTTTATACTTGTATGTAGACTTGTTTTACCTGTTAGAATGTTAAGCTCCTTCAGAATAGGGATTGCTTCATTCTTTTTACTTGTATTCTAGGGTCTGTCTACTCAACACCTGGCATATAATAGGTGCCTAATAAATAATTGTTAATTAATTGATTCTGTGCTTGTGCACTTGAATTTTAAATCTCATCAAGCCAATAAGCATTTATTTATCACTCACTATATGCTAGGCACTGTACTAAGAACCAGGGATACAAAGGAAAGCAAAAAACAGTCCCTGCTCTCACTTCTTCATAAAAGTGTCTGTCATAGTGATGGTGTTTCAGCCATCAATGGAGACACCATAGAAGATTTTATATTTCACTCATCTCAAGGTTAGCTAAGGGACTGGAGTATTAAATCAATGGGACTGTCTTAGATGCCAGTGTGACAAGATCATACCTTTAATATTAACAAATTTAAAATTTCTTACTTATCATTTCTTGTCCTTTTGTCCACATAGGTTGAATTTGTCCTTGGAAGATAGAAAATGATTACCAGGGAAATGAGATAATTTTTTTTAAAGCCTGCTTTTGTTCAGTTATGTCCAACTCTTTCTGACCTCATTTGGGGTTTTCTTGGCAAAGATATTGGAGTGGTTTGCCATTTCCTTCTCTGGTTCATTTTACCAATGAGGAAATGGAGGAAAATGTGATTAAGGGTCACCCAGCTAATATGTGTCAGAGGCCACATTTGAACTTAGAAAGATGAGTCTTCCTGATTTCAGGCCTGGCTCTCTATCCACTGGGCCTTCTCGATGCTCAGCAAACCTGCTATCCATCAAGAAAAATGGAAACCATGGTAACTGCTAATCTCAGCAATAGATGGTTCCTAAGGGTACCTTTGGGCAATGGCTGCCTGAACTATGACTTACTGTGACCAAGACCCATGAAGCTACCTGGTTGTGAGTGCATACTTCACCTACATTATTGTCCTCATATTTTTAATCAAGAATGATAACAGAGGCAGAATCTGTGTCTGGGCCTGTCTCCTCTCTGTCTGTCTTTTAGATCTCACTTTCACTCAAAAAATGGAAAGAGGTTCAGTCACGTACCTGGAGTCAGTAATGAATTTAATTTGAAGACAGCATGGCTTAGTAGAAAAACAAAACAAAACAAGGGATTCTAACTCAGAATGTGGAAAAGGAGAAGAATGTTCAGGCCCTGGTTCTGCCTTTACTATATGTGCCTCGGACAACTAATCTCCATAATTATTAAATGTTTAATATATATAAGGCATTGTGCTCATTGAAGTAGAATAGAAAGATAGCTACACCCTAGACTTTGTGCTCTAGGAGCTTATGTATAGTGAGGGGGAAGGACAAGTGCACAAATAACTATAATACAAAGCAACATGAAATACTCACTAAATCCTCATTACTTTGGTAATAAGTATGAATTGAACCATGAAAGGAAGCAAGGGATTTCAATGGCTTGAAATGGGGTTAGGATTGGGGGGAGGAATGAATTCTTCTCTAACTTCTATGATTTCTCTGTCTTTTTTTTAATTTTGAAAAATTTTTCATTTGCTTAACGAAGGGTTCCTAAAAGCGTTTCTTTCACATACATAGCAACATTCGCACAGAACTTGAGTACTTTCCTTTTGTTGTTGTTTAGCTGTGACTCTTTGTCATCCTGTAAACCATATGGCCCATGTAGTTTTCTTTCCTTTTTAAATTAATTTATTTTTAGTTTTCAACATTCAGTTCCACAAGCTTCTGAGTTTTAAACTTTCTCTTCCTCCGTCCTTTCTCTCCTCTCCAAGCTGGCATACAATCTGATATAGGTTCTACATATACATTCATATTAAATGTATTTTCACATTATTCACACATGTTGTGTGGACATGAGGAATCGAGAATAAATGCAGAGAAAGAAGAGTAGTGACATGTGACTTAAAAGAAGATGGTGGGTCTGGCCAAGCTGAATTGTAGGTATCCATGGGACCTCCAGTGCATATGTGTAGTAGGAAGTTAGACACTTGGAAGTCGAGCTCCAAGGAGAGGTTGGCTGTGGAAATGGAAGTTTATAAGCCATCTTCACTGAAATCAAGAAAATAAATGAGATCACTAAGAGAGAGAAAACAGTTAGGAAAGAAAATTGAGAAGCAGACCTTGGAATATGTCCACATTTAACAGGCAAAAGGAAGGCAAGGACCAAGCAAAAGAGGGAAGAAATGATCAAATTTAGAAGTTTAATGTTAAGAAAGCCAAGAGATGAAAGGGTCAAAAGTGGGAAAGGGTGGTCCGTAGTGTCAACTGTCAGACAGAGGGAAAAGAGGATTTATTTACCAATAAGGAGGTTATTAGTGACCTTGTAGGAATCTATTTCTGTAGAAAGGTGGAGATAGAGGAGTGAGTGGGTGGTGAGAAAAGGAAAGCACCAATTATAGACTATTCTTTTTAGAAAATTGGCAGTAAAAAGATAACTAATAACTTGAGGGGGTGTATGGGTCAAGGGAAAGTTTTTTGAGGATAACAATACCCTAGCAAATTTGTATGCTGAGCAAAAGGAGTTAATAGAGAGGGAGAGACTGTGTGGGATTTTGTTGAGGTAAGTTAGACCAGGATATCTGAGGTCCTTCCAACTGTGAGGTTATGTGAAGACTTATGAAAGAGAGGGATAGGATGGCTATAGCAAAGTCAGAGGGATTCAGGAGGAGCAGGGGTCAAGGGGAAGCATTAGCTTTAGCAAGAAGGAACCTATTTCTTCCTCTGAGAGTGAAATGGATGGACCGAGAATAATTCACAGGCAAAATCAATTAGGAATTTTGAGAGTGACATGTATTAGCCAGGCTGGCGGCTGCCTCATGGAGAGACCCAGAGGAGACAGCCCTGAACTGAGGCAGGTGAGTGCATTTTAAGCATTTCGGTGCTTCTTGGTGCAGCCTTGCAGTTTCTAAAACAAACATAGTCCTGACAGGGCAGGGTGGGCTTGCTGCTAGGCAAGAACCCCCAAACAGAAGGTGGTTGTCAGGGTGCTACCAGGCAGTGGACCCCAACGGAGAAGAGGTGCCAGGAGAGGGACCCAATCAAAGACTGGTTGTCATTCAACAGAAAGTAGTTGTCAGGAAGGGGGTGCTCAGCATAAGGTAGTTGTCTGGCAATGGGGGTCTAACATTAGGGGGGCATAGGTGGTTACCATGCAAATGGACTAGACAAAAAACGACTGTTAACAATTTATCAGATATTTCACAACCCAAAGGGGAATAACGTTTTGACAGGGGCCCAACAAAAACCTGTTACTAGGCAGGTTTTTCAACCCTGCCCAGTAACCCAACAGATATCTCTCAACCTAGGGGCTCAGGGAGGAATAATGTCCACTTCAAGAGTAGAGGGGAAGAGAGAGATTGGATGAGGGACACTGGGAAATTTTGAGAAGGGGAAGAGGGGAATTGAAAGTAGTTTCAGAATTTAGGATCATGGAGCTAACGCATTTGTGAGCAACAGTAGACAGATGTGTCAAATATGGCCTCAAACATTTACTTAAATAGGTGAATGTGTTGAGGGTTAGGGGTGCTGGGACCCCAAATAATGACACATGGGTCCTGCCTGAATGAATTCGACTCAACTTTTCTTTCAGCCAAAGAGAAGGTATATTAGAACACCAATGGAGGGTGAGTGTGATTCTAAAAATCCACAATATTGGCCAGACTCTTAAGGAATCTAAATACTTTTATGGAGGCAGGATGGATTTTTAAATGGAAGACTGTGGAAACAGAGAAGGGGTCTACATGGAATTAAGGAGAGGCAGTCTAAGGTGGGTCCAGGCGAAGACAATGAAGGGCAGTTAATTAACTGGAAAGAAATTAACTGTGATTGCCACAGGTAAATGCCAAGGTCTTGTGGCAAAGTCCAAGGGCTTTTCTTTTTTGGGGTCTAGATCCCCAAAACATGGTCTTTTCCTTTGAGGGAGTCAGACCCTATCCCTATAACTTTACCCTGTTTGTCTCGGCTTGTCATCTGTGAAGTGAATTGGAAGAAAATAGCAAATCACTCTAGTATCTTTGCCAAAAAAAAAATGACTCTCAGATGGGTTATGAAAAAGTTGAACACAACTGACATGAATAAATAACAAAACATAGTAAGGTGAAGGATCTTAAAGGAGGTAAAGAATTTGGGAAACTATGAGGATGAGGTTTTAGAAAGGATCTCAAAATGGATATTAAAATATCTGAGGAGGACAGCAAGGTATGGTGAGAAACACTCAGAGTCTGGTGCCAAAATTGTGGAGAAAAGTGGGAGAGTGAACTAGAGGTCAGTAGATGACAATGATGAGGGTGAGAAGAAAGAAGCAGCTTGATGGAACTAATGTCAAAGGAGATGTTGGGTGATGGGGGTGGAGCAAGGATCTGGAAGTGAGAGTGGGGAACAGGAAGTATGCTGATTCTGTTCTGGGTAGTAACTCAGAAGACAAGGGGCATGGGATAATAAAGTAAAAATCAGTGTGGAGTCAGCTAAATATGTAGAGCCCTAAGGAGAAGGACAGGCTTCAGTTTACATTAAGATGTTGAATGAATGCTTAAGGAAGCCGTCAAAAGTATTTGTTAACAATGCACTGGAGATAGAGTGCTAGTGTTGGAGTCAGGAGAATCTGAGTTCAAATTTGACCTCAATACTTGACACTTGTCACTTAACCCTGATTGCGTAGCAAAAAAACAAAACAAAACAGAACCAACCAAACAAAAAAAATCCAATGGACCGGAACTTCCAAAGGTGATGGGGAAGGACATGAATTAAAGGAGTAGGGCTGGGGCGAATAAAAAGGGGAGCAGTGGAGGAAGGCAGGACAAAGTTTTGTGTATTACAGATTTCTGGATGATAACTGTTGAGGCAGTAGGATGATGAAAGACTACCTAGAAAGGTACTTAGTGGTTAGTGCTAAGGAAGAGGAGGCCTGAGTTAGCAAAAGGGGTTAGAGAGAGACCTGTAGGGTTAAACAGTCACAGGTTTCTCTTGAGAACATTTGTATAAAGGAACCACAGAATCTCAGAGATGGGAGGGACCTGAGAGGCAGCTACCTAGTCCAACCCATGCTTCTACAACATTTCCAGCCAGAGGTTATCCAGTTTTTGTTTGAATATATGTCATGGAGGGGAACTCATCACCTCCTTAAGTAGTTTGTTCTTCTTTTGGCTGGAGCTAAAGTTAGAGTTTTTCTTTATATGAAGCCTAAATCTCCCTTTCTGCAGTTTCTACCTATGCTTCTACCTCTGCCCTTTGTGGTGAAACAGAACAAATCTAACCTTTCTTTCATATGATTGCCTTTCAAATACTTGAAGACAGTAATCAAGTCATTTTCCCCCCTCAGATTTAAAAATCACTAGTTCCTTCAGCCATGTCTCATATGGCATAACCTTAAAGTCCTTCATCATCCTTGCTGCTCTCCTCTCCATCTTAGCAATGGTATCCTAAAACATGGTACCCCAAAGTAAACACAGAGATGCCCCACATGACATGAGGCCATGTTTGTGGTTGTGGTTCGTCCTTGGTTCTTGGAGCATGATGCAATGCTCAGCTCTGTCCTCCTGGTAAATGTGACTAAGATTGACTTCTCTTTCTTTGGCCCCCACAAAGCACTGTTGACTGCTATTGAACTGTAGGTTGCTACCCCCCTCCAGGTCTTTTTGAGATTAATTGCTGTCTAGAAGGGTCACCTGCGTCTTGTACTTGCAAGGCTGATTTTTCTGTACCTAAGTGTAAGACTAAAATCTTGCCCCCTTACCTTTCACCCTGTTTGATTTAGCTCAGTGTTGTAGCTTGTCAGAAGATCTTTATGGATCCAGACTCTATCCTTAAACATGTTTTCTATTTCTCATAACTCAGTACCTTCTACAAATTTGACAAGGATGACACTTAGGCTTTTATCCAAGGAACAGAAAATAACGGACCAGATCTGTAAACTCCCAGGCAAACAAATTCCCTCTACAAATGAAGGCCTTAATAATAGAGTCCATTATATGTCTTGTTGATGTTTATTAGACTGTGATCTCCACAAAATATACAATAGATGTTACATGAGACCCAAACAGGGAGAGATAGCTATTAACTGAGAACTTCAGAGAGGTGGTGTTTGAACTGGGCTTTCAAGGATGAATAATGCTGCAACAAAGAGAACCTACAGGAGAAGGTATTTTAGGCACAGGGAATGGCAGAACCAAAGGGGGGAAGGTGGGAGCATAATAGACATTTAGGGAGCTACTGATGGCAGAAGTGGAGGGCCTTGAGTTATAATAGCTCACAATAGGCTTGTCTGGTATGCCAAGGTAAGGGGGAATGAACTTGATTCCAAAGGTCATTGCAAGGCATGGGGGCAGGGGGTAGAAGATAGAAGGTTGAGTATGAGAAACATCTAGCAGTACAGTCAAGTGGTGATATAGAGTTCCTAAAGGGGGGTTAATGTGAAATAAGACTGTGAAAATAGGTTGCAACCAGATTGCAGAGCTGAAACTAGGTCATGGCAATCAGGGCTTTGTCCCAGGATGCAGAAAGCTACAAAGCACTGATAGAATTTTTTTTCAACAGTGTAGAAAGAACTGAACTTAGCACCCATTAGCAAAGTAATGTAACTTTTAGAAAAAGGAGTAGTTAGCTAAATAGGAAGCTACCAGATGGTCTTTCTTCCTCACCTTGTCAGTCAACCCTATCAGCTCTTTCCTGGCCCCATCCTACTCTTTTCTCCAAAGGTGGAAAACTTACTAATTTTCTCCAGTTTGGAGTTTATAAAGACCCAGTGTCCTGGAAACACTTTATTTTACCACTTCTGGACAAAAAATTGCTAGTTACTAGTTCCACTAGCTGTTTTTGAGGAGAGAGGGCTGCTATCAGATCTGTAAATTCTTGAGATTGGGACTGCATCTTATTTCATTTCTATGTCTTCGACTAACACATGGTTGAAGATGATGAGATGCTTAATAAAAACTGGTTGAACTGAATGAGAAGTCTTCCTTAAGCAAGATCAGGAATTATGTGAGATGGAGGAAAAAGGAGACCATTTTAAAGCAGCTGTGTAGAAGATTTGAGTTCATATCTTGCCTCAGATACTTACTGGTTGTGTGACCCTGAGAGATTCACTTAACCTCAGTTTCCTCAGCTGTTAAAGTGGGGATATTAACAGTGCCACCCCTCATAGGATTGTTATGAGGATCAGATGATGTCTGGAACAGTGCATGGCACATGGTAGGTGCTTAGGAAGTGCATCGTTCCTTCATTTTCAGGTCCATTTAATTTCCTTTACTTTCACATGTTTGTCTTGAGGCTTAGACATCTTTGGGACCAGGGGAAGTACAATCAGGTAACCACTGTTAAAATGGCATGGCAAACCATTTCTGGAAGAAGACCAATATGGTAGATGTCTAGGAAGCTAGGGGATGTACAAAGTAGGCAGAGAGCTAGAATTGGCATCAGAAAGACACATTAAAATTCTGCCTTGGCCACTTGCTAGTTCTGTGACCTCTCTCAGTTTTCTCATCTATAAAACAGGGATATTTATAGTAACAGTACTCTGGGTAATAGAGAAAGTGAAAGCAATTTCAGTTTGTTTACACTTTCTCTGTCTTGCCCCTGACCCTTTGTATGGCATTCCCCACTCTGTCTGTGACCTTCCTGACTGCTGATAGAGCAAGAACAGTCCACCTTAGGCCTGATTACAAGAGATGGCTAGCCTGAAGAAGAGTCTTGATTGTCTAATCACAGGATACCACATCCCCTAGTCCTACCCCACTAGCTCCCAGCAACATGCCTTGTCTGATCCTAAGGTACCCCACACTCAATTCATCTCCTGTTTACATGGAGACCTCTATAATAAACTTGGTCCTTCTGTTCCTTCTGTGAATCTTTGCCCTTGTGCGTGGGGCTCCCTTAGCTGATGAACTCAACAAACCCTCCTTAGTTTCTAAATTTAAGGCATTGGATTTTGGTTCTGGTTCTGGTTTGTGTTGGCATCCACAATTTTACCCATGGTACCTACCTCATAGACTTGTCATGAGGACCAGATGAGATAAGTTATGTTAAGTACTTTGTGAATCATAGTGTTAGCCATTACTCTGCATCTTGATACAGTAAACTGCTACTTCCCCATGATACACATAGGCCAAGAGAAGAAAAATCAGTACAGGAGAGCTAGAAATACTCAAGGAAGGGATAGATACGTGACTTATCAGAGGGGGAGGCATCTGATACGGTGTCCCTGGGGAGCCAAGGGGACCTATCACTAAAGGCCACTGCAGCACCGGCTAGGGCCAGGCTCTGGCCCAGGGAAAGGATTCAGCCAAAAGGGCACATTAAATCCCGGTAAGCATGGAACACCAAGTAAACAGCTCCTAGGAATCTCTTTTACTTGAATTTCATTTTCGTTAATGCAGGAGCATCTGCCTCTCTTCTCTCTAGTTCAGGACTGGAGGGGACAGCAGAGTGGGCCTGGGTACACTGAGGAGGATAAGATTGAAGCAGAAAATCCCCTTTTTCAGCTTTAATGAGCACCTTGCTATGTAACCTTAAGCAATTTTCTTCACTGATCTGCACCTCAGTATTTTCATCTGGAAAATGGGGATGGGGCTAAAACAAAAGAGAAACTATGGAATGGAGATGGATGATTTCACATAGAACCCACTTTTTGTGTTCTGATATTTGTATGGAAATTCTTTTTGGGGGGTTTTAAAGTTCAGAATAAAATTTAAAAAAAGAATCAGTTTAAGTCTACTTTCTTCTGTAGGAGGTCTTTTCTGACACCCCAACGATGCTAGTCCCATCCAAAGTGATTTTTTGTCTAACTTGTATATGTTTTGCCCATTCCTATGTCGATAACATGTTGTTTACTGTCTTAGAATGTCAGCTTCTTGAGTTAGGGACTGTTTTTGTTTTGTCTGCGCACCCAGTGTCTAGTACTGTAGTGGGAGAATGTTGTGTTGTTGTTTAGTTGTTTTTCAGTTGTGTCTGACTCTTTATGACTCCATCTGGCATTTCTGAGCCAAGATACTGGAGTGGTTTGCCACTTCCTTCTCCAGCTCATTTTACAGATGAGGAAATTGAGGCAAACAGGGTTAAGTGGCTTGTCCAGAGTCACAGCTACTAAGTGTCTGAGACTGGATTTGAACTCAGGAGGATGAGTTCCTGGATCTTTTCACTGCTCCACCTAACTGCCCTTCTAATCTGTAGGACGTTTATCTTTGTACTAGGCTGCTTTAAAGTCTACAAATCACTTCCTTTACTGCAATCCTCTCTCTATCTCTCTGTCTGTCTGTCTCTGTCTTTGTCTCTCTCTGTCTGTCTCTGTCTCTCTTTCTGTCTCTGTCTCTCTCTCTCATTCTGATGGAAGGGGAATGCAAGGAGTGCAGTGTCCATTTTCCAGATGAGGAAACTGAAGCTGAGAGGAACGTTACTTGGCCAGAGCTGCACAGTTAACATATAGCAGAACCATGATTTGAATCAAGATTTCTCTTGACTTGTGCATCTTTATAGAAAGACTTCTGAGCAATACAAAGGATTTTCTAGTAAAAACAAGTTTGGGATAGGGAGATGCAGACATTTTCAGTGGGATGTGCTAGCTCCTCTGCAGGCTAGCTGCTTAAACCAGAAGAGTGTGAGAAAACTGTGTACAGAAAAGGTCACAGTTTAAGTCCTATCACTGACATTTTTGTTACTTGTGTGACCCTGCGCAAGTCACAACCTTTTTGGGTTTCAGTAGTTTCCTTATGGGGACAATTAGGTTGAACAGGGGGTAGAGTTCCAGGCCTGGAGTCATCAGATGTAACTTCCTGAGTTTAAATCCAGCCTCAGAAACTTCTTAGCTGTGTGACCCTGGGCAAGTCACTTAACTCCTTTTGCCTCAGTTTCCTCATCTGTAAAATGAGTTGGAGAAGGAAATGGAAACCAGTACAGTGGATAAAATGTTGGACCTGAATTCAGGAAGACTCATTTTCCTGAGTTCAAATCCGACTTCAGATACTGAACGCCTTTGTGTTCCTGGGGAAGTCACTTACCCTGTTTGTCTCAGTTTCCTCATCTGTAAAATGAATTGGAGAAGGAAATGGCAAATCCCTTCAGTATCTTTAGGGTTGCAAAGAGTAGGACACAACTGCAAAACTACTGAATAAATTTCCTTATCTGTGAAATGGAGGAGTTAGACTAGCTGCCTTCTAGGGTCCCTTCCAGATAGAAATATATAATTCTATCATATCTTGAGTTTAAATCTGAAACAGCTGGATGCTTGCCATGGAACAGATATTGCTGGAAAGGTAAAAATCCCAAACTCAAGATGACCCTGATATCAGCAGGCTACTGTACTTAACTAAAGTCTGACAGAAGTAGAGAAAAGCTAGCTTTCCAAATTCCACAGTGCTAGGGGTCCTTGCTTCCAAATATTTCACATTCTTCTCTGTTCTCAATGGAAAGAATGGGTTTTCAAATAAGTTTCACATGTAGCAGGTGCACAAGGGAGGACTAAAATGTCTCTGTCTGTGTGTGTAGTTATAATGGTGATCAGTAAAGAAGAGAAAAACCTAGCTTCAGTCAGCAAATTCAGATGTTTTAAGAGATCTGTGTGGTTTTTGTTTTAGATGATCAATTCTCAGGCTTTTAACAGACTTGGAAGAAAGATCAGTTCTAACTTTTTCATTACATTTCTTACTTAGAGAAAGATTTAAGCCTGGTTTGGGGCGGGGAGAGAGGGAGAAGGAGAAGAGGAAATACCAAATAAGTCAATTTCTTCTTCTGTACAACTAAAAATAAGAGAAGATTAAAGTATGGGCATTTTGCTGCTTTGAGATCCAAACAATAGACCTTGCCCTTGGACTTAGAAAATGGAACTAAATGAATTCTCTAGCAAGCAATTACTCTTTTTAAAAACGAGCCTTGATGCTTATTTACCCCCTTTTAGTGCTGGCGAGTTTAATACCATGAAATGTGCTCCAATATTGCCAGTTACAAGTTCTGTGAATGCCTGCTTTCTGTTTTTGTAAGCCACAGAGTGAGAACAAGGAATAAGCCAAGGGCATCTTTTATGTAAAGACAGTTTTGTGGGATGTCAAGAGAACTAGAGAAAGGTCCTCACAACACATTGGATGGATTCCCCGTGGAGGATTTGCAAGAAGAATGGTCAAGTGCTGTACCAGCTACTCAGGGATGAAGGAGATGTTATCTGCATTACCGGAAGGGACAGCAACATTGGAGAGACCATTGATTCACTGAAGCATTGATTGGATTGTTTGGAACTAGTGGCTTGCCCCTCAGAGCAGAACTAGCTAGGTACAGTGGGCAGAGCCCTGCAGCTGGAGTCAGGAAGACCTAAAATCAAATCCAGCCTCAGACACTTACTACCTGTGTGACCCCTGGGCAAGTCACTTCATATCTACCTTCATCTTTAAAATGGGGATAGTAGTAGCACCTATCTCCCGGGCTCATGGGAGAATCAAATGAGATAACCTATATAAATGACTCTGCAAACCTTAAAGTACTCTATGAATACTAGCTATTATTACTATTAGAAACTATTTGCTATCTTGGCTTCTTGGCCAATCCATCTGTGTACATAAACTTCAAATCGGGCATTTAAGATCTTCCATGATCTGGATCCAATTTTCCTTTCCAGTCTTATTTCATACCATTTTCTTCCATGTACTCCATGGTACAGTCAAATTTGGTTAAGAGATATTTACCCATCTCATCTTACATTCTTTTTGTACATAGTATCTCTCTCTTCCATAAAAATGTAAGCTTTTTTGACTAAAGGTGAAGGTTCAGATCTTGCCTCTGACCCACAAGTGGCTCTGTGAGCGGGGGAATTTCACATAAATTCTCTGAGCCTCTGTTTCCCCATCCGTAAAATGAAGATAACAATACTTACAGTAGCTATCTCAGAGAGACTCAAATGAGATAATATTGGTAAAATTCTCTGTATCCTTTAAAGCACTATATAAATAAAATTTATGATTATATTTCTTCTTTAATTATGAATGGAGAACCACATAATAAAGGAGGAGTGTGTATTAAAAATGGCACAGCCTTTGGGGAAAAAAGAAAGAATTCAACTCCTAGATGGGAAGAACTATATTTCATTAAAAAAAATTTATTTTAGTCTTAAATTCTAGAACTTAAATATATAATAGGGAAAAGAAAAAGAAACATTATAAACTTAAAATACAAAATAAGAAAAGAAAAACATGTCATGTGCATAGTGGAACACAAGAATGGATTCAAAATGTATAACAATACATTTGCCTTTCAAGAAAGGCTATGTACTTGTTGTGTTGAGAGCTGTCCATCTTTTCTTTGCTTCCTTGTAAGTTTTCTTTTGTTCTCTGCTGTGTACTTTTTCTTTGTTCTCTTTTCCTATTCCATTTTTGTTTTTGTATCCCCACTGTAGAAGGGAGATTTCCCCCATAGATGAGGAGGCCCCCTGCCCCAGGGGCTTCCATTTCTGACTGACATTGTGCTGGCTGCATCAAGACCCAGAACATTGGTCTCCTAACTGAGATCCATTACCAAGGATGACAATTTGTCCTAACGTTTTGAACAGGAAATGTCAAGTGGACAAACCATGCCTGTTGACTGGACCATACATCCTATAGGGTTCATCTGTCAGTATTCATATCTTGGATAGACTGCAAATGGAAAATGAATCGGGTTTGAAATTAATTAGTAGGTAGAGAGTGAGCTTGATTTCCCTTGGGAAATTGCAAAGTTTTTTTAAGGACCCCAAACTGATCTCTGTAACTCAAAGGCCCATGAAAAATGGCAGTTAAATAAAGCACTTAGGACTGTGCCTTGCACACAGCAAATACCTAATAAATGTTTGTTGATTAAATGACAATATTCTACTGGTACTGTTGTATGATTATGGGTCATGGATCACTACAGTCTCCAAAGAATTGAAGATGAGTATGAGGACAACTGAGAGTCATGTGTTGGATGCAAGTGGGCTGCAACACATAACGAACATGGAATTAGAGTAGAAAAGTAGAAGAAAAATGTCATCAGAGAAATGTTGGAGATAAAAAGTCAGACTGATCACTTGGCAAGAGGGGAGAGTAACCATTGGACAATTTGTGTGTGCCACTTTTATCCTTGTGATATAGGGAGAAATCAAGGGAAACCTTGGGAGGTGAGGTAGAACCTCCTACCTATCAAGAATTTATAAAAATATTGTGTAGGATGAAAAAGTGTAGATGGGTTTCAATCAGCATAAGTGGAGAAAATGTCCACCTTAATGAAGTCACAGATCCATCAAAGTATTGGAAAAGTTGAGAAACTTGCACGTTTTGATGAAAAGAAAAATCAATTAGGATGGGAGAGTCTTAGCTTAACAGAAGTTCACATGAAAGGATTTGGGGATTTTAGGGTATTGAATGACCAGTATAAGTCAATACCATGATACAACTGCAAAAAACTCTCCTAGGCTCACAGGGAGGCAAAGAAAAGATAGACAATTCTCAGCACAACATGTTTTATCATACAGGTTTTTTTGAAATGAAAATTTATTGTTGCATATTTTGAATTTTCTCATGTTCGGCTGTGCACATGGCATCTTTTTCTTTCTTACTTTATATTTAAGTTCCAATATTTAAGTTTATGATATGTTTTTGTTTCTTTTCTCTATTTTATATTCGTATTCTGGCCTTTGAGTCGAAAATGAAATAAAAAAAAAAGAAAAATTCTCCTAGTAGTCAGGCTGTATGAACAGAAGTGGGGTACCTAGAACAAACACAATCAGTGACAGATAGGCAGCCTAAGTAGCAAATGGATGCCAGCTATAGATAGGTAAAATATAAGTATAAAAAGAGCAAGACAGTTTCTAGTGTATTGGTAAATCCTTTAAGACAGTGTCATGGTAGGACATAGAGAAGAGTGATCACAGGAAGAGAAGATGTGGAGTGGTTATGAACTGGGTTGGTGGAAGGCGTGTACACATGATGAAAACACAGATTACTCCAAGAATCTAAGATAGACTGATGTCATCCTCTATTAGGAGTGACCCTCCTTACAACAGGACAGACCACATTCATGGATGGGAAAGATGCATGTGGACATTGACACAGTTTCACATGCTTTGTGTCTATAAATGGGTGGGGAGAGGGAGAGGGAATTCATTGGTTTAAGCAATTCTCAGATTAAAAAACTCCTTCTCCTCTGCAATTTAGAATGCCTAGAATAGTAGTGTCAAACTCATAGAAATGGGGGCCACTAAACATAAACATAAAGATCTCTATGAGCCACATATAGACTAAGAAAAGTACATGTTAGCATTATCTATGTTTTATTGTGTTTTTATTTATTTTGCTAAATATTTCCCAATTACTTTTTAATCTGGTTCAGGCTGCACTCAGAAGTGTGGGTCACAGGAGACCTGTAGGCCATATGTTTGACACCTTTGACCCAGAGCAGAGAGGTTAACTGATTTGTCTGGGATCTCAGAGTCAGTAAATGTCAGAGGTAGGACCAAAGTCTTCCTAACTCTGAGGATATTTCTCTAGCTACTAAGTCAAGATGAATGTGGAGACACTTTAACTCTCTAGATGGTGAAGTGGACCTTGAGTCAGGAGGACTTCTTCCTGAGTTCAAATCTGACCTCAGACACTTACAAGCTGGATGACCCTGGGCAAGTCATTTAACCCTGTTTGTCTCAATTTCCTCATCTGTAAAATGAGCTGCAGAAGGAAATGGCAAACCACTCAAGTATTTTTGCCAAGACAAACCCAAATAAGGTCATGAGGAGTTGGATACAACTAAAATGACTGAATCATCACAAAATTGGATGACGCTAGATGTCATGTCTCTGAAGCTTGCCATCCAACAGAAAAGGTGAAATAAGGTAAAAAAATAAACATCCTGAGATGAGGAAGTATATATGGAATAAAGAACAAGTACTTGAAGTTGGGAGAATTAGGTTTGATTTCTTTAGCACTTGGTTAGCCACTGATGCCCATATTTAATTTAATAATAGCAAAGATAATAGTAGCTGGTCTTTCTATAGTGTTTGCAAAGCACTTTACATACGTTTCTTATGTGAAACTTACAACAACCCTAGGAGGGAGGGAGTATATTAGCCCCATTTAACAGATGAGAAGACTTAGGCCAAGGATGGTTAACCAACTTGCCTATAATCATACAGCCATTGTGAACTCAGGATTCTAAGACTAGAGCTCTGTCTACTATGCCACCTAAACTTTCTGAGTCCCAGTTTCTTTATCTATCAAATGGGGACAAGGGCTATTAGAAGAAAAATGCTTTATAAACCTTTAAAGTGTTATGTCACCTTTTATTTCTCTGTATTCTCCCTGAAGTTCAGGGTACTGACTATTCCCCCTGAAATAAATGAATGATTTATGTACTTGATTAAAGTAGATTGTTGACTCCTTAAAAGTTGCTTTTTTTTTTTAGAAAAACAGATCTAAGAACCTGTGCAGCAGGCCCTCCTGCCGGAGTCCTAAACATTTATTCAGACACCAGAAGTGTCTGAGTGCCAGAGTCCTAAACATTTATTCAGACACCAGAAAGCCAAATCCATCATAGCAACAAAGACATCCATACACAATAAAAATGCAGAGGGCAACACCAGAGCCAAGCCAGCCTCCTGCTAGGCTTCCTACAAACCAACTCCCTTAAACAAAATCACAGTCTCCCTTAAACAAAATGCCTATCTCTCACTCACAGTCAGCTGCCTGCTTGCCTGTATCCTTCAGTTCTGACCGCTCTCTGACCAAATTTTCTCTCAGCTCAGCTCTGGCTCCACTTGTTCCTGTTCCACCCATTCAGCAAACTACTCCCACCACAGGCTCCATGTGACTCAGACTTCTGTGTGACCCAGGCAAGTCATATGGGCCTATTAATGAATGGGAAAGATCTTCCCATTTAAATTACCTTTACAAAGACTAACATGAACCAAAGTGAAATGAGCAGAACCAGGAGAACATTGGACACAGTAACAGCAGTACAATATGATAATCAACTATGAATGACTTAGTTATTCAGAGCAATGCAATTATACAAGACATTTATGAAGAACTCATGATGAAAAATGCCATCCACCTCCAGAGAAAGAACTGCTGGAGTTTGAATGAAGATCAAAGTATATTATTTTTTACTTTCTGGATTTTTTTCAAGTTTTTTTCCCCCTTTGGGTTTGTGTTTTCTTTCACAACATAACTAATATGGTAATAAGTCTTGTATGATTGAACATCTATAACCTATATCGAATTGCTTACCATCTCAGGGAGGGTTAGGGAGGGAGAGAAAAAGTTTAGAACTCAAAATTTTTAAAAATGAATGTTAAAAATTGTCTTTACACATAATTGGGGGGAAAAAATGACATGATTTGCACTTGACTTTGTTTTGAGTGAGAGAGGGCTGTGCAGGTCACCAGCCTCTCTTCTGCTCCAGAGCCATCTGAATCCAGTGACCAGATATTTATCAGGTTGACTGGAGATGATCTAGGATAAGGCATTAGGGGTTAAATGACTTGCCCAAGGTCACACAGCTAGTGAGTGTCAAGTGTCTGAGATGAGATTTGAACTCAGGTTCTCCTGACTCCTGCACTGGTGCTCTATCCATTCTACCACCTAACTGCTCCCGGGGAAAGAATAAAATATCATTAAAAAAGAAAAAATCCTTTACATATATTATCTCATTTGTCTTATAACAAATTATAGGGAAAAAATCTCTTACTTTTCAGATGATGAAACATAAACTTGGAGAGGTTGTGATTTGCCAATGGTCACTAGCTGGTAAACTGGTAAGTAATCCTCAGAAAGAGGATTCAAGCCCAGGTCCTCCTGATTCTATGTTGAGCACTCTTTCCACTAGATCTCACCAAATATGTTTAGAGACTGAGGAATAAACCATAGGGGTATCCTTGCTTTTCAATCCAACCTCTGTCATCTCCATCTGAAGTCCAGAAGCATCTCTCAGTCCACTGACTTATGAGGGAGACAGAAAAAGAGACAGAGAGAGAGAGAAAGAGAGACAGACACAGAGACAGAGAGAGAGAGAAACAACTTTAAAATCAAAGGAAAAAGATTAATCTTGTTAGGACAGATTTTGCTGTGCTCACCATGTTTTCTTAATAGACCTGAAGCTGCTAAACAGTCCAACAAAAGATCAGATCTAGGGACAGAACAGTATCTTGCATTTCCAAAGGATATTTGCATGTTCTGTTTGTGTCTAGTAGCCAGGACGTTCGATTTTGAGCACTGGAGTGGATGTGTGTGTGGGGGCGGGGGGAAGGAAAGGAGCACAGCACGGAAACCATCCTTGAAACATTATGTTGCTCCCTCTGCCTATTCTCTTCTCTTCTGATCCTTCATGCTACTTGAATTTTCCTGGATAATTACAATAATTCATATGTATATTGTACTTTAAAGTTCAAGTACAAATTACTTTAGTAAACATCACCTAGTTTTAAGCTTTTTTGCTACCCTTACTCCCATATCAAGGCAGCAAATTAACTGGGATCACAAAAATAGATGGAATTTTAAATGTACTAGGCCAACCTGATGGCAGTACAATCGTGTCCGAAGTCCTATCGGAAATCCCTTGCCTCTTCAAGGCTACAAGTCGCCATTCCCACTTCTGTTCTGGAAATATCACAGCCAGGGTAATCAAACAAAGGGAAGGACAGGTCATGGTCAGATAGATTTGTGTTCAAAATTTTTTAACATTGCAGAGAACCAGTTGCATCTTCTTTCTTCTTCCCCATCTGATTGCCTTCCAGAGGCATCTACACCAGGGCTAGGCTCCCTAAATGTCTTCTGGCTTGTGTGCTATGGTTTCTGAGGCTTATGAATGACCATTTTAGTGGACTTTCTGTCTCTCTTGATTCCTAAGACTGGGACTGGATTGAGTGATGTAAACATGTTAATCCCTATAATGAAGCTGTGTAGTATAATGGAGAGGAAGCTGGTTTAGGAGTCAGGAAGAC
This sequence comes from Potorous gilbertii, assembly GCA_028658325.1. Classification (NCBI taxonomy): domain Eukaryota; kingdom Metazoa; phylum Chordata; class Mammalia; order Diprotodontia; family Potoroidae; genus Potorous; species Potorous gilbertii. Next base: position 153,742,215 of record CM053769.1, on the reverse strand, counting down.
TTGTGTCTCCACGTAGGAAGCTTACTGACCCTTGGCAAGTCACCTAACTTCTCTGGCTCTAGGAGACCAAAGTTATAAATTGCTTAGCAACTGACCATCTGCATTGATAGAAGGAGCTTACTCACTATTCCCTCTACCAATATAATCATCATTCTGGCTAAAAACAAAACAAAAAAACCCAAAACAAAGCAAAACTAATTCTCCAAACAATGCACATGACATGGTTCTGGAAGGCAAGTGTGATGGGTTACATTCATTCATTTTGCTTTAATTAGGTCCTTAAAAATCCAAAAGGCAAAATTATAACAAAAGGATGTTTAGCTGAATGAGACTCTGAAAATACTTTGTAAATATCCCTTGTTGAATCACCTGAACCTATTGAGTAGATGGGAGGCTCTAGGGTCCATGTCCCTGCTATGAATTCTATGGGGTTCCTTTAGACTTTGGAATCAGAGCATTAAAGAGAGGATTGGAATGATAATTATTTCTCTTCTGGTTGGCCATGGGTAAAGTTTCAACAACCACACCTATTCATTCCTCTTACTAAGCCCCAGCACCTCCTCTCCTCACTATACTCTCTTTTGATTAGCATAATGTAGTGTTTAATATAGCCAGATGGTGATTTGTTGAGTGCTGGGTGCTATTTACTTGAGCAAACACCAGCCTCCAACTCTTTCAACTAACGGTTCATTTCCTTGTGAAGCCTCTCTCTGGGTTCAGAATGAAGTCTGAGATATATACAGGATCAGAAAACTGGAGAAATTCTGTCTCTAAACGGCTCCTTGCCCCTCCTCAGCCTGAGATAAGGAAAAACTGCTTTTCCTACTTCCTGCAGGGGGACAGTGCCCAATATTTTGCCTCCTCCTGACAGCAGAAGAAGGAGGGTGGTGGATGGAGGCAGGTAGCTTGGTTCATAGTCCTCTTCTTCTCCATCTCAGTCGTGCGATTTCAAAGGGAAAGAATCCCCCCACCCCCAAACCCCCAAGCATACACATCCAAAATCAAAAGCCCTTGTAACCAGGGGCTTTCAGTAATGCTCATGGGCCAACCTTCTCTCCCTACAAATTTCCATGGCAATATCCTTAGGGAAGGGATTACTTATACAGCATCTTACAGATTTTCAGAGGACATTGAAATATGTTACCTCACTGATCTTCAAAACCCTTTGAAGGAAGTAGAACAGGCTTGGAAATGGTTAAGGGACTTTCTCAAGGTTATGCAGCAGCAAAAATGGTGCAAAACTTGGATATACACTTCTCTAATGCATTATGTTATATCCACAGTTTGACAAAATAATTTATTGATTGTTTTTAAAAGAGAAGAGAAGTAGTAAGGAAACAGGCATTACCATCACATTCTAGAGGACTCAGATGGATGACTTACGGCAATAATCCTTCAGAAACTGCACTCTCTCCTCATTTTCTTTCAAGGATCGAATCCTCTATTGGTGACTGTTGGCAGTTAAGCCTGATAAGTATACCCTCTCCCCTGCTAACTGCCTCTTTATTGTAGACAGAGATAAATCATTTCTGCCCACTGACATTACCTCTCACAACCATTTCCATGCTGATTCTGATTTAGCGTCCTAGCCTCAGCTGTTTTAAGGAATCCCAGTCAGGTATATGTGGAAATAGACTTACTAATTCTTTTTTTACCCAACCCCTTATATCACTCAACCAAGATTGCTTCCAATTCTAAGTCACAACTCTACTTTCTAGGTTTGATAATTATTTCCTAGTGCCTAAAACTCAAATTCTTAAGTAAGGATCAAATTTGAAGTATATGACATAGTAGCTGTGTGACCTTGAGCAAGTAACTTAACTTGTCTAGAACTGTGTCCTCATCTGTAAAAATGAGTGAGTAGGAGTACATGATCTTAATTAACTGTGCCTTATAATTCTAAAGCCATGATCTCATGCTCGCCCTCTAAGATCTTGATATTAAGGTAGAAATAGCTGTCAAATTTAGATAAATGTGGTCAAGGGCTACAATCTTTGAGGGGATTTCTAATCTTTTGCCAATGGTCAGTCAAGGTCAGAGGAGGTCATAGACAAATGTTGAACTCAAGTGAACAGGAAACCTAAGAGGGTCTGGTTACTGGATTGGATCAGACTATTTTTAGATGAACTAATTTAAGATTGTTCCCCAACCACATTACCTCAATTATTTTTAAATACTTGCCTGAAACTGCTATTCAGCAAGATTCCATCTTATTTAAATCTGAATTGCTTTTAAAGGAGACAATAAAAGACAATGTTTGGTACTGGGTTTTTAAACTTCAGAGATCTACACTTTCATTATAGGGCATCCCTTCACCAATACAGATTTCAACTCCTCTATGACTTCAAAGGTGCTCTTCAAGATTTGCTAGGGCCAAAAAATTCATCATCCTTCAGCCAGACTGGTCTTCAGACAACAAGTGACAGGAGAGAGAATCAGTTACTCTTGTTAATTCTACACTGCTGAAGGAATATATGTGTCAAATTTTTGTGGTCTTTACATTTTGTTGCCTTGGGACAAAGCCCATGTTATACGGTCTTAATTCTGGCTCTGATTCTCCCTGACATATGCACAGGGCACTATGGTTTACAAAATTCTTTTATACAACAGCTCTGTGAGATGGAGAGGGTAGCAATCAATCATCCCTTTTCTCTGAGGCTTGTAAAGATCAAGTGGTTCACTTAGCGACAGACAATTAGTAAAGAGATGACAATTTTTGTCTTGATGCTTATTGGTCATTATGACATTAGGGATATTTGCTGAAAGCTAATGTGACGTATACATGCATGACTTTGCTTTCTTTTTTTTGTCTCACCCTTTTTGTCTCACAGCCTCAAGATATAAGTGCAGAAAAATAAGATGAAATAATAATTTACCCTTCGACCACCAAATAACAGCAATAAGAAATGTCACAAAGGAGTCCAAGAATGAAATTCCAAGAATGCTGCTCTCTGAGGCTAAAACAATCTAAAAACATGGCCTTCATCCTGTATCCAGAAGCTCTGACTTGCCTATGAGAAAACAAGATTAGAATGAACAAAATAAAATTCTTATTTTTTTTTTAAAGAGATTCTGGTTCATCTTACCTCTTGATCTAGTCAGCACATCACTAATGATTGCACAAAATAGAAGAGAATCTATCACTAAGAATTTATTAAGTATCTATTATGTGTCAGTAAAAATTTATTAGGTGCCTATTATATGCCAAGCACTAAGTGCCAAGTCAAAGAAGGCTGTAGACAAATGCTAAGCGCTGGGGATACAAAACGAGGGTGGAAGACAGTTCTTGCCCTCAAGCTCATAGACTAATTGGAGAGACAGCAGGAACACAAATATGTACAGCTAAGCTACATACAGGATAAGTAGGAAATTATTAAAAGATGGAAGACAAGAATTAAGAGAGGTTTCTTGTAGAGAGTAGGATTTAGGTTGGGATTTAAGGGAATCCGGGGAGGTCAGTAGCCAGAGTAGAGGAGCGAGAACATTCCAGGCATGGCGGAGAGCCAGATCAAATGCCAGAGCAGAGATGGTGTGTCTTGTTTGTGGAATAGCCAGGGAGCTAGTGTCACTGGATCAAAGAATATGGGGTGGGGCATAAGGTATAAGAAAGACTGGAAAGGTTGGGGGAAGGCTTTGAATGCCAAGTACATGATTTCATATTTGATCCTGAAGGCTGTAAGGAGCTACTGGGATTTGCTGAGTAGGGGACTGACATGGTAGAACCTATACTTTAGGATAAACATTTTAGTGACTAAATGGAGGATGGATTAGAGTGGGGAGAGACTTGAGATAGGCAGGCCCACTATCAGGCTATTCCAATAGTCTAGATGTGAAGTGATAAGGGCCTTCATTAGAATGGTGGCAGCGTTAGAGGAGAGAAGGAAGCATATTTGAGAAATGTTGAAAAGGTGTTATCAACAGACCTTGGCAACAGATTGAATAGGGGAGGGGCTAAGAGATAGTGAGGAATCCAGGATTACTTCTAGGTCATAAGCCTAAATACCGGAATGATGGTGGTGAACTCAACAATAAAAGGGAAACTTGGAATTTGGGAGTGTTTAGGAGGAAAGATAATGAATGATTTTGGTTTTTGGACATGTTTAATTTAAGATGTCTACTAGACATCAAGTTCAAGATGTCAGCTCAAGATGTGAGATTGGAAGTCAGCAGAGAGACTGGGACAGGACACATAGATTTGACAATCATCAGCATGAACATCAGTAATTAAATCCATGAGAGCTAATGAAATCCTCAAGTGAGAACGGAACCTCAAGGTATACCTACAGAAAGAGGATATAATTTGTAGGAGGATCCAGCAAAGGAGACAGAGAGCCAGGAGAGAGTGATGTTCAAAACCCTAGAGTATCAGAGAGGAGGGGGTGATTGACTTGTCAAAGGCTGCAAAGACGTCAAGGTGAATGAAAATTTAAAAAAGACCATTGGGCAATACACAGAGACAGAGAATACAACACTCTACTTTCAAGGAGTTTACATTCTAACAGGAGCATAGACTCATAAGACTTTAGAACTGTAAAGCACCTTTAAGGTCATTGAGGCTAGTCCTCTAATTTTCCTAGTGACTGTGCCCAAAGTCATAGGATTATAGGATTACTAGATTATATATTTAGAGTTAGAAGGGACTTTAGGGACCATTTATTCCAAACCCTTCAATTTACACATGGGAAAAGTGAGGCCCAAGTAGGTTGTTTGACTTGACCAAGGTCAAATAGCTAATTAATGAACCCAACATCCAATGTTCTTTCTACTGTAGTATCTGTCTTTACCATACAATGAATTCTAATGCTTAGTACCTGGCTCATGGATTACTTAGGTACTTACCTCAATATTTTGCACATAGTTGGTGCTTAATAAGTGTTTGTTGAACTGAATTGAAAATAACAACTGATAGTCAGTAGGGTGACCCTGAAGTTCTGTATGGTCTTTAATAATCAAAGCAAATATGGCTCACATTTTATATGTTCTGCTTAGGGAGGTAGAAAGATGGACTTGCACATTTTAAAAATACTTTTCTAGCATAGAGGTATTGCTTGGCCATGGCTCAAGGAGACTGGAAATCTTCACCAATCCCTATCCTCGATCTAGCTACTGTGTTTTGCCCTGGTTCAGCTCTAGGGAACTTAACCACTAATTGGGGGAAGTAGACTCTTTACTTCCACACTGATTGAAATTCCTACCAAGGGGACGATTTTATTTTTTGGCTTAAGTTTTAGGATTTTTCCCAAAAGGATGCAATAGCTGAGTACTCACAGTACAATATGAAACAATTATAGGACAAGCAATGATAAAACAAGAAAAAAGAAATTGCATAATGGTTTACACAGAACTCAGTAACACACTCTGTGTTACTATGGACACAATCAGTTGGTACCAGCATTTGAAGTCCTCCCACAATCTTCAGAAATTTTCAGAACTCACAAAGTGGCCACTTGGACATAGCCAGCTCAAGGTTGCTATTTATTCACTACTCAGAGAAGGAAATACAAAAGAGATGCAATCCCATCCCAGGTAAAGGTTTGCCTAGGCAGGATATATGCTCAAAGTCACATGGAGATGTATAGAGGAATGAGTCTGGATATTCCTATGCCACTTGACAGTCTTCAGTTAAAAGAGAAACTCGGTTAACTAGAATATTATTCCCTCAGAATTCTAGTTAATTGAGTTTTTGTTTACCATTCCTAAGACTCTTACTTTTATACCTACTCTTTCTCACAGTCTCATAGATCACATATTTAGAGCTAGAGGGGACCATTGGATCTAACACAGTTATTTTATAGGTGAGGAAACTGGAGCATGGCAAGCATTTACTATGTACCAGGCACTGCCAACCACTGAGGGTGCAAATACAGCCAACTGTCAACATTCACAATTTTATTTTTCTTACTTCAAGTGTTCCTGTGATGTTATTAGTTTTACTTTCATGTTGGCAGTCTCATACATTCATGGCTATGAGCAGCAGAGACAATGTCAGAGGTGATGCTCAGACCTCACAAGTCTTAGTGTCTTCTGAGCGAATAGAGAATTTGCTAAAGGCAAATCTTGACTGCCTCTTTCAGCTCCCCCCAGCTCAGCCTAGAGTCAAACTCTTCTGTGGGCAAAAGAGAAGCAGAGAAGGAACACGGCTGTATGTTCTGGGGTGCTTAGCTAGGATGGGGAGGGCACTTTTCCTGGGAAACTCTTGGCAAGTATTAACTCTGTTCTTGGGATTACTAGAATTCTTAGAAAGAGATGAAGATGGGGGCACATGAAACTGACCATGCTGGAATGCTGGCCTACTGGACTGAGCCAGTAAAGTCGCAGCAACCTTTCCCTTGGTTTTCAGAGGACTGCGGAGATAGAAAGGTTTAGAGGAGTATGGTATACTGTGCAACATCCTCAAACTGCCATTTGATACAGTAGAAAGTAAAATTCAGATTAAAAGATACTTTAGTTTTAAGAATTTTATCTTCTGTACAGTATTTATTTGCATATGCTATGAAAAGTGAATATTGTCTGAAATGAAATTTATTTTATTGAGATGTTAGCACAGAAGGTCACAGAATTCTAGGAAATTATTGAGAAGAAAAATGTTTTGCATATTATCAATATTTTGTATACTGTGTTTTATGGATTATTTCATGATTACTATGTATGGAAAAGTATATATTGTCAGAATTAATGTTATAAAGAATTGTATGCAAAAAAGTGTGTTTTGAGCAATCTCAAGTGATTACAGTTTTTGGTGGTGGTTATGGGAACCTAGCCTCTCATTTTCCATAGGACTTCAAAGTCTCAGCATTCAAATTTTTTATTTTCACAGTGTTTTCTAGGAATGTTACTCCCCAAAGTTGAGAATTGACCATTGGTTGTTGTCCTCCATTTATGAAGAGAACTAAAATGACATTGGCATGTTTGAGCCAAGTTACAGTGTGTTGGACTGTGGCTGATCAGACCAATATAAGCTCAGAATGCTGTACCACAGGTTGGGCGCAAATAGCCCATATGAACATATGAAGTGAATAGTGTATATGAATTCACTGTATAAGCAAAAAGAAAGACAGTTCTTGCCCTTGAGGAGCTTATATCCTATGGGAGAAGAGAACACACCAAAGAGAACCTAAAAGGTATGGGTAAGAGAAGTTACCTGCGTAGGGGAATGATGTCAAAGTCTGGAGAGTAAGAAGCATTGGGGAAAGAAGGCAATCTAGCTTCAGGTCCTGACTGTCTCTCCACTAGGTTATTCTAAGAGTCTCCTAAGTCTTCCTGCCCTTAGTTTCTTCCTTCTACAATTCATTATTTATACTGCTGTATCCATAATCTTCCTAACATATCATTCTAATATCATACCTCTGATCTAAAGCCTTCCATGACTCCCTATTGCCTACCGAATAAATGGCAAACTTCAGAGCCTGAGTCTTTTTTAACAATACTTTAACCTGTTTCCAACCCTATTAACTCCCACTATTCTCCACAAACTCTATAGTCTAATCAAATGGGCTCCCTGTTCTCATCCCACTCTCTCCTATTTCCAAGCCTATGATAATGCTTTCTTCATACCTGAATTGTTCCCATTTAAAGAGCTGTGACACTGGAGTCACAGGTTCTCCATTCAGATTTCATCTCTGAAGCTTACTAACTGGGGGACCTTGAGTAAATCACTTAAACTCTTTGGGTCTCAATTTCCTCCTCTGTAAAATGAAAGGGTGGGAGTAAATCATCTCAGAGATCCTTCATAGTTCTATATCCACAATCTTATGATATCTACCAACTGAAAAAAAATCACTTTTTTTTCAAGGCTCAACCTATGTGCCACCTAGTTTGTGAAATCTTTCCTAATCTCCAGTGATCTCTCTCCCCTCAAGTTTCTCACAGCACTTTGTCTGTTCTCATCCTTTGAAGTTATTACATCATGCCATGTATCATGGTTATCTATGTTTATGTCTTTTCTATGCTGTTAAATAGTAATCTTCTTTAGGAGTAAGGCCTCTATTAATCTCTGTGGCTCTAACACAGAGTATGATACCTTGTAAGTAGCCAGCATTTAATAAATGTTTATAGAATGAAATTACATGTGTTTACTTTCCAATAAATACACACTTATTATGAGCCCACTGTGCTCCAGAGACTGGGGATGTAAAGACAAAAATGAAATGACGCCAGCCCTTGAAAAAGCTGACTTTGTATTGGAGGAGACATAGATAGATAAATATAAAATAAATTCAAGATAACTTTTTGGAGGAGGCACTAGTGTCTGGAGGGAGGTTGGAGAGGGCCAAGAGAGACCTCATGTAGAAAGTTCCATTGGAGTTAGACTTTTAAGAATCAAGGATATTGGAGAGGATTTTTGGAAGATGGCTGAGTAGGTCAGAAAACTTCAAGCTCTCAAGATTTTTCTCCACAAAAGAGGTAAAATAGCACCTCAGGGTGACCATAGAGGGTGAAAATAAATAAGGGTAGGGGCAGAACAGGGGACCTCCTGGGACAATAGGAGAAGATCTGAAGAAAAATCCGAGGACTAGGTTTCCTCCTTGTGAAGAGTAAACACCTCCAGGCTAGGGACTACTTAAACAGAAGCTGGAAGGCTGCCTCAGCCCACCACAGGAATTTTTACACGTTCCCTCCCAATCAGTGCATCCTCCATCCCCACAGTGAGAGGAATTGGTCATCTGACCTAGGGAAGATCTAGGGAATCTCTGCTGACAAGGAATGCTAGACCCAGCTGTGCTGTGGAGAGCACATGCTGGGTGAGTGCAGAAGCAGTGGGGTGGGATGCTGCTGGCTGTGAGCACTTATAGGAAGGAGGAGGTCTTAGTTTGAATTCAAAGTCAAAGGGGAGATCTGAAGGGGATCTGAGGTCAGAGGCACCATTAAATGAATATTTAATAAATTGTCAGACTTTCAGGAATTTGTTAAAAAAACAAAAACTTGAACTCAATAGAAGATTTGACATACAAGAGCCAAGAAAAATATAAGGTACATTACAATGACCAATTACAAAGGGCTCAATAAGGATAGAATGTTTGCCTTTTATGTAAGTAAAATGTAAAACCTATGTCTAAGATTGTTATTAGTAATTAGGTAGCTTATAAGAAAAATTGGTGTAGACCTGAGTATGATATGACTTCAAAAAGTTAAGACCGTTCAAGAACAGCTAAGAGAATAATGATACAAATGAGTTATGAGAGGAAGAACCAATACAGAGGAATTAGATGGGGGAGAGGGCTGTTAGTTCTGGAAACCTACTTTCATCAGGAGTGAGTTCAAGAGGGAAAAATATGTTATACATCTAGAAGAGTATAAAAGTCTTCTAAATTTAGAAAGAAATAAAACTAAAGGAAAGGGAGCAGAGAGAGGATAGGGTGGATCTTTAGGGGGTAGGGAGAGGGAATAGGTTAAAGGGGGATATAGAAGGGTGTTTAGATCAACAGGAATGGGAGGATAAGGGAGGAATTCTTGCAAAGATAAGGGAGGGATCTTTAGAAGGGAGGGTGAAGAGTTTAAAGGGGTGTACAGATTTAGGTGAATGGGAAGATATGGAAAGGATTCTTGTAAGGGGGTAGATTAAGTAATACGAGGGCAAAGTATTGGGTAGAAATAAAGTAGAGGAGTTAGGAGAGATAGGAAAAAAGAGATATTACAAACATAAGAACAAAAATTAGGAGTAGAACCTCTTAGTGAAAGTATATGTTTATATATGCATGTATGTATATATGTAAGCATGCATATATATTTATTCATGTATGTATGTATGTATCTATCTGTCTATAAAAATATCCACACATAATTGTAAACTTGGGTTAGGAGAAGAGGAGAAGAAGGTAGAAAAAAGGATAAAGTAAAAAGTACACAGCAGAGAACAAAAGAAAACCTACAAGGAGGCAAAGAAAAGAAGAACAGCTCTCAACATAACCTGCAGTATTTCAAATATAGGCTTTCTTGAAATGTAAAGTTATTGCTGTATATTCTGAATCCTCGCCTACATTCTGCTGTGCACATGACACATTTTTCTTTTCTTTTTTTATATTTGTTTATAATGTTTCTTTTTTCTTTTCTTATTATGTATTTAAATTTTAGTATTTGTCTAAAATTTTTTTTAAAAATTTTAAAAAAAGAATCTAGGGGATTTTAAGAGGCAGAAAGGGAGCAAGGGGATCTTTCCAGTTGGGGAGACAACCTGTACAAAGACACAGAGAGCCTAAACTGTGGCCTCTTTGTTAAGAGGCTTTCAACCTTACCTCTCTTACCTGTCTTTCTCTCTCATCTCCAACCTCATCCCTGCTGTCCTGGCAACTGTAATGTTAATGTAAGGTTAATGGTGGGTGGGGGAAAGAGTTAAAGATCTTCCCCACCCATTAATAGGCCTCACTACCTTATGTCAAAAGCATATAAATATACTGAGGTGAGGCTTTACTTCGGGGCTTACTCATTGGAACTGTTTGCTTGCCAGACGAGACTCTGGGCAGCTGCTAAGGAGTCCCCCAGCTTTGAAAATCCACATATTGGTGCTTCTCTCTTTGGTAACTATGTACGTATGTAATGGTCAGACAACTGGTCTGTCTGTTGATCTGTGTATTGCTTATGGTCAGACAGTTGGAAGCCCTGTCGATCTTTATTTGTCTGTATTTTCTCTGAAGTTCAAGGTCCTGAATTTTCCCCCTGAACTAAGTGAATGATACATGAGCTTGATTAAAGTAGATTGTTGACCCCTCAAAAGCTGCTTTCTTTTTAGAAAAGCAGATCTAAAAACAGCAGGCTCTCCTGTGTATGTCAGGGTGCTTGCTGTTACAGAAATCCAAATTCAGTTTTCAGTGGTTATGCAGAGTTGCTTCAGGGCCTTATGGGGAGTAATAAAAAACATGTGGTTAATATAAGTTCTAGTCAATAGCCTGATCAATAAAACCATATTCTGCCAGGCTTTGCCACTGATGCTATATTTATCAAGTGACACAGGGACAGGATGCCATTTTATTGAAGTCAGAAAAGGGATGATTTAATGAAAAGGATGAGGTCCTCAATGGTTCCCTGGATTCCAGGGGGCATTGTCCTAACTTGGTGCCTGTCCAGCAGGTGATCTCAAATCATGATGTGGACTTTGGGCATTGAGTTCAGAGTTGTGGGATTCCCTAGATTCTTCTGCTTTCTCAGGTGAACAGGAAGCATTATCTCTTTGTAGAGTTGGTTATCACTTCAGAGTATTATATTGATTTCTAATCAGTTAATTATATTGACCCCACTGTTAACATCAACAGAGGGAGTTACTGTGCTAGAGAAAGAGAGTCCTTATTATGTGGAGTATTTTTAGACAGCTTTAATTCTCTTCCCCATAGCACACTTCCATTTTCCTATTCCTTCCTCTTTTTTCCTTTTCCCTTGTCTTCCTCCTCCAGGGAAAAAATGGTATGCTATACAGATAGGGGTGGGGATGGGGAGAGAAGAATGTTGGGGAGAGAAAGGATAGGTTGTGGGATAAACCTAATGTTAGCCTTGAAATCATAGACCCATATTGATTGAATTCACTAAAAATGTCATATAATCTTAAATGGGTCCTCTCTGCAAGAAAGACAAACATTCTACTCCTCCTAATTGATTTCTATCCTGCTTTCCACAGCAGTTATTCCAAATCTCATCATCTCTCAATCTCTCCCCATGATATCCTCTTCCCCCACCTTCTCTATTAAGGATCTATTCTAATGGTATGCTGGTAAATGTTTAGCAACAGGCTTTCTGGGAAAAAATGCACATGACATGCTTTTAAGGTTAAACTACATTATTATTTTCTCCTAGCACTCTCTTAAGTCTAGACAACCAATAAAACAATAACTCAAACTCTGATTTATGCTTGCTTATTTTCAAGGTGTAAAGTTTCACACTGAAAATGTAACATCAGGCTTTCATGAGCTGGTTTGAACTGACTTCAGCAATAGGTCGTATTTCCCTGGAGAAAATCAAAGCTTTTTCTTCTCTCTTCCTCCTCCTCACTGAACATCACTTAGATATTTCCTATATCTCCTCCTTCAGGATAGTATCTGACAAAGAGGGGGTTATTCTCCTGCCCGGGGCTCAAATGAACCTTTTAATCTCATTTGCTTCCACCTTGTCTAGTGTGTAGTTCCCACTAACATCCTCCCCCTCTCTATAATCTAGTGTCTCCTTATCTGCAGGCTCCTGTGATGCTATATGAACACTCTCATATCTCCTTTATCAATAAAACAAAAGCCTCTTTTGATCGCACTACCCATGCAGACTATCTTCCTTTATCTTTTTTCCTATTCCTAGCCAAACTACTTGAGAAAATCGAGATCATCTGACCCCCAAACTAGCACACTTTTTACTGTAGCCCACTGCTTCTCATATATGAAATGGCCCTCAGTCAGTCTGACCTTTTCTGCTTCTGTAATGACAGCACCAGGTTAGTGGGAATAGGGTGAGAGGGTACTAAGTGCCATTCACATTTTAAACTGTTCACTCAATGAATTCCAGTCATTTGTCCAAGATAGACTACATTCTTCTGTGACAAAGGAAATGAAAGATGTCATTGTTGAGTCAGTCAGTAATATCTGAAAGATCATGAAAAACAGAAAAGGTATCCCGAGATTGGAGAAGGGTAAATACCCCAATTTTCAAAAAATGAATCTTAAATATTATATGCCAGTGAGCTAGCCTTCACTTCCTGGCAAAATACTGGAATGGATCATTAGAGATGGTTAGTTGACATCTGAAAAAGAAATAGGTGATTGCAAAAAGTCAGCCTGACTTCATCTAGAAGAAACCATGCCTGATGAATCTTATTTCTTTTGTTTTGACAGGGTTACCCAATTGGTAGATTATGAGAATGTTAGAATTTACCAAGATTTGAACAAAGCATTTGACATAAATATCTTCTGTTATTCTTGTGGAAAAAATGGGGGAGATGTGGACTAGAGATAATGCAATTAGATGTATTCAGAACCAGTTGAACGGCCAGACTCAAAGAGGCCTTGTTAGTGATTCAATGCCAGCATGGCAGGTATCCAATAAAAAGCCCCAGAAATCTGGGCTTTGTCCTAGGTCATTTAACATTTTTATTAATGACTTGGATGAGGACATAGGCATCATTATTATCAAATTTGCAGATGACACAAAGCTAAAAAAAATGACAGAATTAGGATGCAAAACAATTGAGAAGCTACAGCCTTGGGGTGAATCTAGTCAGATGATATTAAATAGGCATAAAGGGAAAGCCTCATACTTAGGTTTGATAGTTTCCTTCTCTACAAGAGGATATGGAAAGAGGCATGGATGACAGCAGTTTTTCTGAAAAGGACCTGTTTGGGTTTTTTTTAAGAGGATTGCAGGCTCAGTAGAAGCATTAACACAATATGGCAGCCCCAAAAGTTAAGGCAATGTTAGATAGTATTGAGGGGTCTATCTCAATATAATAATAAAATTGATATATAATAATTGATACAATATAAATTTAAATACATACAAAATACAATAATATATAAATAATAATATAATATAATTGAGTGGTATATCTCAATATAATATTTATAGCATAAAGCTCAATAGAATAATATAATATAGTAAGAAAGAAATAGTTCCTCCGTCCTCTGCCCTAGTCAGATCTCACCTGGAGTACTGTATTTTGTTCTGGGCACCACATTAGAGGAAGGAGATTGAATTTGATCTGTTTGACCCTAGAGGGCAGAAACCAGGAACAATGAGTGGTGAACACTGCAAAGGAGCAGCAGAAGGGTGGGGGAGGGCAATGCCATTTTCTAAATTAGAGCAATCCAAAGTGAAATGGAATAACTTTAAGGGATACTTTGAAATTTTTGAACTTAGAAGTCTTTGAATTGAATCTGGATGGCTACTTGTCCAGTATATTATAGTGTGGATTCCTTTTGGGTATGAGTGGGACTAAATGGATGCAAAGGTCCCTTCTAACTTGAAATTCTCTGATTCTGCGGAAGTTTAACTGATAGAAAATAACAACCATAGTGATAAGATCCAAAGAGCCCAGGAATTGCCTTGGACATCAATCACTTGATTTCCTTGCCAACCTGAAAGGACAACAAAGAATAATTGTGGTTTAGAGTAGACTCTATATACCATATAAATTCTAAAAGATTCTTATCTCAACACTCATTCCCTTCCATTGATGTCAAGTCTTCAGAGTCTGGCTGTATCTTCCCATCACGGATATAAGGGCACCCCTGAGTATTCAAGGGTAATACTCTATTGCCAAGGCTTGGGCCCTCACCGAGCTGAGAATCGTTTAGTCAGTCGATCTCAAGTAACTTTTGGAACGCAGTATTTACTAATAGTAGTAGGGTAAGAATAGTTGGTACGGAAGAGCTCCCAAAAGTCTGTGACACTCTCCTACAAATATAGAGAGAGTTTAGGGGAAAGTGGGCTGAACTTAGAAAGTGCATGAAGCTAAAGGGTAACCCATAACTCTTGGATGCTAGATGTCTTTTTCTCCCATCTATGGGGTGATCAAGATATTCCCCTTATATAGGTTTAGTTTCTTTGCTGTTCTCCTTTTGGAGAAGTGTGAATCTATGTCCAATTCTGTCCTTGGTACCCAATACAGACATTGTTATCCACTGAGAGTGATAGGGCACCAATTGAAAGATAGCTCCAAATCCTCCAGCTCTTTCAAAGTTCCCAAAGTCCTTTTCAAGCAAGGTGTGCGGGGGAGGGGAGACATTAAGGAGACCCAAACTGAAACTGGAACTAAAACTGATCCTTCCCTCTATAATTAGTCCTCTATAAACACAAAGGGCCTGACCCTAATGGTGTGATGACTGGAAACTGATTCCTGTTAAGAGATCCTCCTCACACGTACCATAGCTGTAAAGGTGCAATAGGGGACCTCATTCACTTCTAGGAAGAACCACAGCTCTTAGAAATGTGGCCTCTTCTTTCTCCTTCCTGAATTCTGAGTGAAACTAATGAATTCCAACAGCATGGTGCTTCTGGAGGAATCCTTTAGGACAGGTGTCATTTCTAATTTTGCCCTTGCCAAGAAGGAGAAGTAAAGGGGGAGAGGTTTAAAACAGAAACCAAAAAATATCACCCTAAAACTTAAGGCAAAGAAGAGATACAAAAGTCTGCAAGATAACAAAAATAATTTTCAAGAAAGGCTAATTAAAGTCATCTTGATTTGTCGACAATGTTGTATATATCATACCTTAAACCACTTACTCCTCAAATAATATAAATAAGCTATATAATATGATGACCTGATTTCTCCTCTATATCAGATGAAGCCAAAGGTAGTTCTGTTGAGCAAAAAGTTTAGTTGTCTCTTAGATCTAGACAGACTCCAAAGCCATTTCAAAAAGGAGGGTTTAAGATCTGGGCTTTATGGCAGCTCTGAGAGCTCTTGAACACCCACACAGTAAGACCACAGACAGTCAGAATGTCAGCCCTGTGAAATGTGGAGCATTTTATTGTGGCAGGCAGATCAGACAGCTGGCATTCTTACAGATAAG
Organism: Potorous gilbertii; assembly: GCA_028658325.1. Lineage (NCBI taxonomy): Eukaryota > Metazoa > Chordata > Mammalia > Diprotodontia > Potoroidae > Potorous > Potorous gilbertii. Next base: position 153,726,736 of record CM053769.1, on the reverse strand, counting down.
TAGGAATTAAATCTGGAAGGGGTCTTAATTCAACTTCCTTATTTTACAGTTGAGGAAACTGGGACCCAGAATGCGGAAATGACTTTTCTGAGACTGAGCAGCTCATATGAAATGTCAGGGGCAGAATTTAAAACCCGATTTAAAAAATAAAATTTCAAATCAACAGATCTCTTTCCATGACACCATTTTCAGGAAAAACCTGCCTACTGCTTTAGGGAAGTATTGTAAACTTAACCATTTGTGGTTTTATAGATCATAGGATCACAAATCTAGAGACAGAAGAGATTGCAGAGGACATCGACGTAAACTTTCATTTTACAGATAAGAAACTGAGGGTCAGAGAGGTTCAGTGACTTTATTCAAGGCCATACAGGAGGTAAATGTGCAGGGTTGTCTGAAGACTCAAGGAATACTAAAATGATTTTTTAGTGTATGTGGTTATATATCAATTCAATTCAATAAACATTAAAACATTTACAATATTGTGCACTAGGATACAAATATAGTTACAAAACAGACTCTATTGTCATGTAACTTTTACTCTAAAGAAATTGAAGAAATATGCATAAATAAGCATGCTATAAATGTGATAGTCCCTCTAAGCTCCTTACTCAACTCCCAGTTATGCTGAGAAGTTGGGTCTCCTGAGGGCAATTAACTATGTTTCCTGATGGTACAAGGGGTAGCTCTGAGGGGTGGCTAGTGATTGTTCTAGTACAATTATTCATGAGACCCCATCCAGTGTGCTCCTACATTGATTACCAGCTAGGTAGACTTAGCTAGCTTTTATAAATGGAGTATTTACTGAGATGGTATAGTAATAACAGTGGGTACATTCCCAAAGACTGTTACACACTATACTCTTACTAATGCATGGATCTTTGGGTGAGTGAGATGAATCTTAGAAAGAAAAGGTGGTAAGGGAGCAACTCACAGTTCCTGGCTTCTGAAAGTCTTTTGTGGAGTTCTTGTGAAGTGTCCTTTTGGTTTACTTTTGGTCTCCAAGGTTCATTGCACTTGTAGAATTCTCAAACAGCCTTTCCTTGGTATGTCTAGTTTGTTCTTAGCCCCTGAAATAGATTGTTCCATCAGCTATTGATGGGACTTTGCTATCAGCACTGATGCAAAATCCAAATCTTTCAACTTTTTGAAATTCACAAGGTCATTCTCTGATCAAGGTGGAAATGGCAGAGACTCTTTCCTTCCCCTCATCCTCAAATGGTCTACATTTTAGGGGCTTGTTAGGAATTGTTCCACTTTTAGGCTGGCCTGCCACTGGAATCCTGGATTCTGAACTGGCTTATCATATCCAAGCTCCACTTGGTGAGACTGATTTTCTTTAGCTATAACTGCAAGAGTGGCTCATCTGTTATCATTCAATTTATATCAAGTTTATACTTTTGATTGATTCTGTAATTCAGTCAAAGACAGGTTCTTACATGACGAATAGGTCAAGGAGTAGATTATCTTACTGGTTACATTTATTGCGATTGAAGCACATGGGATGCTCCTCTCCATAAGATAAAGTTTTATAAGTGCAAAGGAGAGTACAGGTAAAATTCAATGAGAAATTTGAGGAGAGAAAGATCATTTTCATCTGAAAGTGTTTGGGGAAAAAAAAGGAAGGATTGGGAGGAATCAGAGAAGGCTAAATAGAAGAAGTGGCATTTAAGTTGGACCTTGAAGGAAGAGAGGGACTTCCACAGGTAGAGGTGGAGGAGGAAGTCCATTCTATGCTTTGAGGCCAGTGAGAGCAAAGAAGAATAATGGAGAAAGAGATGATGAAAATAGTACTAAGGGGACAGTCCATTTTGGCTGGAAGGTAAAGTATATAAAAGAGAATAGTCTGAGTTAACACTAATTCACTTTTCTGTACTGTGTTAAAAAATTGCAAAGCATTTACCTTGAAATAACCCTGTGAAACAGGTAGTGAGAACATTATCTTTCCCATTTTAAAGGTGGAAAAACTAAAGATCTAGGAGGTTGTAACTTGCCCATGAACATACAACTAGTAAATGTTTAAGGTGGGTTTCAAAGCCAGGTCTTAGAACTCTGAGTCCAGTACAGATGCTAAGATACTGGTAAGAGTTAAGATTAGGGTCAAACTGTAGAAACATGAGGAGTTTATACTCTATTTGGTAAGCATTGTGGAATTATTTCAAGTTTAGAAGGAGACAAGAAGTGGGACCAGATTATACTAGAAATGCAGAGAGGAAAGAAAAAAAAAGACCAGGACAGAATTTGTGGAATTCTCCTTTGTTGATGGAGTGAGAATTAACTGATGGATCTGGCTGGTTAGAGCAGAGCTTGGAGGACTCAAAACCAGGAGTCTGGAAACATATCATCTATACTTCACTTTAAGATTAGGAGTTTGGAGGCCTGAACAGAGTCCAGAATCTGCTGTTAATTAGATATTTCATCTGGGCCAAGCCATTTAACTTTTCCATGTCTCTGTTCCTCATCAATCAAATGCATGTAAAAATACATTGCCTACTTGCCACACAAAGATATTGTGAGAACAAAGAGATCATAGATGTGAAAGCATCTAAAAGGTTACACGTAAGCTATGATTGTGTGGAACCTTCTTCGAGTCAATCGATAAACATTTATTAAGGAAGGATCAGTACACTTTGAAAAGGGTGCAAATAGCTTACCTGTCCCCAAACCTCTAAAATTCTTCTTCTTTCTTGACTTTTGTCCTTCCCTGCAGTGAGGCCAGGGCTGCTAGGTGGCACAGTGAACAGAGTGCCAGACCTTATCTGGCCTCATGCTTCCTAGCTGTGTGACCTTGGGTAAGTCACTTCACCCTGTATGCCTCAGTTTCCTCATCTGTAAAACAGTAGGAGAAGGAAATAGCAAAATCTTTGCTAAAAAATTCTCAAATAGGGTCATGAAGAGTTGGACATTACTGAAATGACTGAACAACAACAAAAACAGTGGAGTTGTTAGATCTCTTTTTAATCACTTTCATTAATCAGTTACAATTTCTTTGACTAATTATCGTATTAGGCTAAACTAGGAAGTAGAACTTTTGGTAAACCTCAATCTACAAACTGGTATGGTAAAGGGAATATATATGATGAGCAGACTTATGACTATGAAGAGATATGAAGATGAAAAGCAGAATTGGGGTTTCCTATTTTGGGGGCACAATTCTTTCTGGAACTGAGACATTTGGGCTGTTTTTTTAAAAAGTTCTAACAGCTTTTCCTTTTTTGTTTTTTGCTTTTTTTTTTTGCTAGAAAACTTTGGAGACTACTAGGCTTTTGGGGCTTGAAGCTTCTATTGAAGGTCAGGCACTGAAAATCTTAGTAGATCACTGGAATAGCACCATTCCCTTCTATATCCTTTCCATGTGCTTTATTTCATTTTCTAAACTATTTTGTTAGGATTTTTGTCATGGATAACTTCTTCCTATATAAGGAGACAGCCAACAGTGCACTGTTAGTCAAACTGTGAACTGGTCTAACTATTTTGAAAAGCAATTTGGAATTGTTTGATGAAAGAGGCCAAAAAGTGACCCAATGGTCTTATCACTAGGTATATATTCCAAGGAGGTTAAAGGAAGATTTTTTTTTAAAAGGTCACAGATTCAGAAAAACATTTGTAGCAATGCTTTTGTGGTAGCAAAGATATAGAAACAAGGTAGAGACATGGTCATTGGCTGAGGAACAGCTATACACATCGTGCCATGAATGTAATAGAATACTACTCTAGTTAAGAAATGAAAGTAGAAACTTCAAGTTAAGATAAGTTGTTAAAAAACTGTGAAAATCCCACTTCTCCCACATAAATGCCAACAAATATCTGACAAGGCCCCCGGAAAGATCAGTGAATCTTAAAATGAAAAATAAGTAAGCTCCTTTGTCCAGTCCAGAACTGCACTGGTGAAGGTAGAAAGGGAGAGGGTTGATGCAAGGGAAGCCAGTAAGTAGAAGAAGAAAAAAAATATTGCACTGTGTGTTTTGGGCATGTCTTTCAGGAACAATTTTATTAATTAAAACTATTCTAATCTAAATAATTTTCTGCCTAGAAAGAAAAAATATCCAAATCTCCTGTCCTTGGATATTTATCTTATGTAATTAACTGCCCCCCCATCATCATTTATAAGTTTCTTCAATGAAGAATATATTACACATAAAATTGAGTAAAGTCTCAGAGTTTAGGCAACAGTTCAGTAAATAGTTTACTTTTTCAAACGGAACAATAGTCACATAATTTAACCTTGGACAATCATTTTCCTAAAACTATTCAATCCCTCTATGACTTTTCCCTTTAAAAGTTCTCCTGTCCAGCTGGTCCAAGGTGAATTCAAGAGAAACTTCCATTAACTAAAGTAATCAAGGAGACTTCTTTTTGATTTTTTTTAACCCCTTCAGGGCCTTGGGAAAGAGGGTACTGCTCTTAGGTGAATCAATCAAGGGTCCTTGCTTTGGTCTATTCACACTCTTATTATTTCAGGGAGAAATCCTTTCTTAGGCTGAATACTTTGAAGTAGGATAATTTTAAAAAATGCTTTCTGAATATCTCTAAAGGAGGGAGCAGAGGAGTTTCCAAATTTGAGTTCCAACAAATGAAACTAAAATCTTTTACTGATCTGAACAACATGAGTTACAAGTCAATGTGAGCTGTAGTAATGAAGGTAGATAGCTAAAGGTAGATCTCTGGGACCCTAGACTGCCAAAATGGATATATGGAGCAGAAGCTACTTACATAGATCATTGCATATGAGTGAACATGAATGGGATGAACTCCCCTATAAAATGAAGGAGAGTAATTGAATGGATTAGAAAGCAGAATCCAACAAAATGTTATATATAAGAAATACATTTAAAATATCATGTTAGCTAAGAGTTAAATTGAAGGGCTAGAGCAGAATTTATCATCCTTCAGATGAATAAAAAAACCACAACAAGTATAGCAATCATGATCTTAGATGAAACAATAGATAAAATAGACATGGTTAAGAGACAAGCAGGGAAACTATAAATAAATAACATTAGCATTTATCATAAGTGTACCATATGACATAGTATCTACACACTTGAAGCAAAAGTTTATAGAATTTTAGAAATAGGCAAAAAAACAACAATATTTGGGGACCTCAATGATTCCCTTTCAGAATGAGAAAAGACTAACACAAATATAAATAAGGAAGAAGTTAAAGCTCTGAATAGAATTTTAGAAAAGTTAGATATGATGGATCTCTGGTGATTATTGAATGAGACTAGAAAGTACTGAACATATTTATCAGCTCTACATGGCACATTTACAAAAACTGACTATGGGAAAGGTCATAAAAACTTCATAAATAAATGCAGAAACACAGAAATATTAAGCATATCCTTAACAGACTATAATACAATCAATATTGGAACTAAATAGTATAATCCTAAAGAACTCATGGATCAAAGGTCAAATAATAGTTATGGTAGATACCTTCCTGAAACAACATCACAACAATGTGATAATCTACCAAAATTTTGGAGACAGAATCAGAACAATTCTTTGGGGAAAATTTATATCTGTAAGTACCTTTATCAATGAAAAAGAAGAACGGTAAATCAATGAAGCAAAGCAATAAAGCAAAAAAGTTTAAACTATGAACAAAAAAATGAATTCTATCAAATATGTAAAGACTAATTCCAACATTAAATAAGGCGTGTGCAAAAAAAGAGAAAGAAGGTGAGTGATAATATCGTTTTTAAAAAAGGAAGAAAGGTCGTCAATTTTTAACATTTATAGCATTTTAAAAATACTCAGAAGAGAACAGAAAGGAATTAAGGCAACCAAGGCAGTGTTAATACTACCTTGTTAAAAAAACATATGCTTTATAAAAACTGAATAAATAAATTCAGTTTCATATGCAATTCTCTTTTTTTGTCCTTTTTTGTACATGGAAATATTAATATTTATTGATTGTTGTCAAGTTTATAACAAAAGAAAAAAGAACAATGAATTTGGCAAATACAGAATAGCATGGGAAGACTTATATGAACTGATGCAAAGTAAAATAAGTTGAACCAGGAAAACAATATACACAATTCTTTTAAACATGCAAATGGAAAACATAACAACAAAATAATCAAAACTTAATGCTACAAAATTAAAATGATCATATTGTGCTAAAGAAGAGAGATAAGGGGACAACTTCTCCCATTTCCTTGCAGAAGTGGGGGACTATGAGTGGGAAACACTGCAGAGAATGTCAAACTTTTACAAGATGCTAGTTTTACTGAATTATTTTCTCCTCTCTTTTTGATTCTTTGTAATAAGGGATGACTTTCTTGGAAGGGGAATGGAAGAGGAATATGATGGGATATGTAGGTGATGCAAAACCAAAAAACTAATAAAAATTTATTTTAAACCATTCCTCCCCCCATTTTTAAAAATTTTCTACTATAAATAAGTTATCTGATTGACATTTCTTTTTAACTTAAAATTACCCTCAATGAAATAATTATTTAAATTCTGTGTATTCAATGCATAAATAGCTATGTTTTCAAGGAAGAATTTGGCATCTATATATCATGTGATTTTTCTACTAAAGTAAAAGGATACTGAACCTATAAGATTCTTGAATGATGCTCAAATTCTGGCAGAGAACACAGGTGACTCTTGGTAACTAGCTAGTTCTAGGTCTCATAGGATGCCACAGTGTTTCTGGTGAGTTTTTTCTTTTTTCTCTCTTGGTCCTACATTTCTGAGAAACCTTAGCAACAGCCATAGTAGTCTCCTGCCTCTCTTCTTTGAACAGGGTCCATTAAAAAAGAAAACATGAGTCCTCCTATTGAAAATCACCTGGATTCTTCATGGATAATGATGTGTGTGTTCATTCTTTGTTGCTGAAGAAGACCATGCCATCAGAGAAATAATGACATGACTTGCACTTGACTTTGTTTTGAGTGAGGGAGGGCTATGCAGGTCACCGGCCTCACTTCTCCTCCAGAGCCATCTGAATCCAGTGACCAGACATTCATCAGGATGACTGGAGATGCCCCAGGATGAGGCAATTAGGGTTACATCACTTGCACAAGGTCATACAGCTAGTGAGTGTCAAGTGTCTGAGGTGAGATTTGAACTCAGGTCCTCCTGACTCCTGCACTGGTGCTCTATCCACTGTACCACCTAGCTTCCCACCATAGATAATGATAATGAAAGAGGTAATTCCCAATGCAAATATGTGGTGCCAAGGAGGCCAACCCAACAAGCACATGGATAGGAAGTCTTAACCCCAGTAAGCTAGAAAGAGCGAAGGACACCATTGTTCAGCACAGGATTAACCAAGACAGAGGAGGGTACATGATCTGAAAGTAGTTATGATGTGTAATATGCTGTGTCATCTTCTCAGATATTCATGATTTTAGAGTATTTTTTTCATATGACTAGATAGCTTTAATTTCTTCCTCTGAAAACTGTCTGTTCATATTAATATGAACAATATTCATATTGACCATTTATCAATTGGGAAATGATTTGTAATCTTCTAAATTTGACTCAGCTCTCTCTAAATTTTAGAAATGAAGGCTTTATCAGAGACACTGGCTGTCAAAATTGTTTCCCAGCTTTCTGCTTCCCTTCTAATCTTGGTTGCATTGGTTTTGTGCAAAACCTTTTTAACTTAATGTAATCGAATTTATCCATTTTGAGTTTCATACTGTTCTCTATGTCTTGTTTGATTATTAATTCTTCCATCTGACATCGATCTGACAAGTAAACTATTCCTTGTTCTCCTATTTTGCTTATAGTATCTCCCTTTATATCTAAATCATGTGCCGATTTTAATCTTAGTTCATATAAAGTGTAAGATGTTTGTCTGTGCCTAGTTTCTGCCATACCATTTTCCAGTTTTCCCAGCAGTTTTTGTTAAATACTGAATTTTTATCCAAGAAGCTGGAGTCTTTAAGTTTATCAAACAGTAGATTATTATAGTCATTGACTACTGGACCTTGTGTACTTAACCTACTCCACTGATCCATCACTCCATTTCTTAGCCAGCACCAAGTAGTTTTGATGACTGCTGCTTTATATAACAGCTTTAGAGTTGGTACAGCTAGGCTACCTTGTATGAACTGATGCAATTGAAATGAGCAGAACCAGGAAAACATTATACACAGTAACAGCAATATCATAATGACAATCAGCTCCTCTAATCAATACAGTGATCTAAGACAATTCCAAAGAATTTATAAGGAAAAAATGTTATCTACATCCTGAGAGAGAACTGGTGAGTTCTGAGTGCAGATTAAAACATGTTTTATTACTTAATTTTTCTCATCTTTTTTTTTTTGCAACATGGCTAATATGGATACATATTATGCATAACTTCACATGTATAATTGGCATCATATTTCTTGCCTTCTCAATGGATGGATGAGGCAAAAAAACCACCCCCAACCAAACCATCCTTACCCTCAAGGAGCTCACATTCTAATGGAGGAGAGAGCATATATGTAACTAGGTACATAAAAGATACATGCACACCAAGCAAATAGATGGGTGTCCATTCTCTACCTGAAGACCTTCGAAGAAGGAGAACCCAGCACTTTGGACAGCTCTATTTTTGGGGAAGTTTATCTTAACACCAGGCTGATCGCTTTCTTTTTTTCCACCTATTATTCCTGGTTCTGTCCAAAGTCTAATCCTTTCTTCACCTAATAGATCTTCTAATACTTGTAAACAGGTATCATGTCACTTTCCTCCTCCCCCACCCTTTTCTTCTTCGGATCAAAATCCCTAACTCCTTCCTCCTATAAACATGGATTTAAGTGTTCACCATTCTGGTTTCCTTCCCTGCTCATTCTACAGTTTATCAACATCTCTATTTTACTGTTGTACCTGGAATTGAATAAAATACTACAGATGAGGTCAGACAAGAGCAGAGTACAGTGGGGTCATTACCTCCTTATTCTTAGAAGCTCTGCCTCGCATAACGTAGTCCAAGCTCATAATAGCTTTTTTTTGCTGCCTCATCATTCTGCTGACTCATACAGAGTTTGTAGTACACTAAAATACTCAGATCTCTTTCAGAATAGCTGCTACCTTACCATGTCTTCTCATCTTGTATCTGTGAAATGGATGCTTTTATATACCACATATAAGGCTTTACATTTATTTATCCCTCATTGAATTTCATCTAATTAGATTCAGTCCAGTGCTCTAAACTATTAAAATCCTTTTGTATCCTGATTCTGTCCATAATTTCCATTTATGCCTTTATCCAAGTCCTTAATGAGAATGTTAACTAGCACAGGGTCAAGCACAGATTCCTGGGTTACTTCACTGGTGATTGTCTCCTGCCAGTTTGACATTAACTATTAACAACTACACTCAACCAGTCATCTGAATCCAGGGCTGTGCTGGTGAGTGTTTAACAACCATGTACATAACACACTTTTAAGTTTTATTTGCATTTTAAACCTTTTCTCCATCATTTTCTTGAGTATAGACAATTAACAAAATAATAAATCAAACCCTTATTTGCAGTATTTGCTGATATCTGAGATGTTAATACTCACACTGAAAATTTAACAATTGCTTCTTCTAGCAGTTTGATCTGGCTCCAGCATACCTCTATCTGAATCTATAGATCTAATTGTATTATCTACATCTCGCTATTAGAATAGAAAATATATTATTTAAAAGTTAGCTAAAATCTAGGTAAACTATATATATATAGCATTTCCCTTATTTACTAGTTTAGTAATCCTGTCAAAAAAAAAAAAAAAAGGAAATTAGAGTCATTTGGCACAACCTATTCTTGATGGAGCAATTCTAGTATTTTAAATATCTGTCTCCCTTTTTTAAATTAAAATTTTAATTTATGGAATAAAACAAGCATTTCCATAACATAGTATAATTTAAAAAAAGGTAATTGCACATGAAACTGTGAATCTATTATGCATAATGTACTATTCCTTTTAAATATATAATAAGGTTATCATGTAAATTTTTCCCCTTTTTTTCTTTCTTCACTATGCCCCTATATCTTGCCCTGGAGATGGCTACCATTAGAAACACACACACACATATACATATATACATGTGTGTATATGTAAAATCATTCTATACTTACTCTTATTTATCAATTCTTTCTCTGGATGCAGATAGTGTCTTCCTTTCTATATCTTTTGTAGTTAATTTTGTAGTTAATAATAGTCAAAATGCAACTTCTCAAAGTTGTTTTTAAAAAAATATTGTTGTTATTGTATATAATGTTCTCTTCAATTTCACTCATTATTTCATGCAAGTCTATTCAGTTTTTTCTAAGATCATAAAGCTATATGTTTCTCAACTACCTTTAATAATCCATTCTAGAATTTTCCTGGAAATCTCTGTCAAGTTCATTGGCCTATAGTTTACAGATAGTTCTTTTCCCTCTCTGAAAATGGATGCAAAATGGATGAAGAATGCATATTTCCAAAGTACAACATGAAGGGGTGTGAACAACCCATGGTATTCATCTACTAGCATATAAATTGGGCAGAAATGACTAAAGGAAAATGATCCAGCCCTAGCACTAGGAAGAGAGTGGGCTAGATTGCATTTGAATAATTGTGGAATGTTTGTAATGTTTGTAGGCTGCCCCTTATATCGAAAATTAATATTTATAATACAGATATTCTCCTGGTAAAGCTAAATAACTGAATCACAGCACAGCAGAATCATTGAAGAATTAGCATTGTAGGTGACTCAAAAAGGTGATGGAGGCAGTGATGCATAGTGAGTATAGCTAAGTTGCAGTGTATGACCAACAAGGTTTTTTTTCTTCTTTTTTTTTTTTTATAAGAAGTAGCATAAAAAATTTATACAAGAATAGAAAAGGAAATTGTGTAGTCACATTGGAAGAATAAAAGTTAACAGAATGATAGCCCTGTTCTTGCCCTATTACTCATGAGATGTTAAAAGACCTAGAGAAAGTCATGCAATCAGTGAGGTAGTTATCTGTTAAGTTCTTAACCACAAAGTAGGTACTGTGCTACATATTAGAGATAAAAAAAGGCAAAAAAACCACCCCCAACCAAACCTTCCTTACCCTCAAGGAGCTCACATTCTAATGGAGGAGAGAGCATATATGTAACTAGGTACATAAAAGATACATGCAATGTACATGGAAATTAATCTCAGAGTGAAGCACTAGTAGCAATAGGGATTGGGAAAGATCACCTGCAGTCAGTCAACTAGCACTTATTAAGTGATTAAGATGGCCACACTTTGTGTTAATTGCTGGGAACACAAAAAGAAAAGGTCTCTGCCTTCAATCAACTTGATGTAGTATCTGCAGATGAACATAGACAGAAAAAAAATCACACACAATGAGAAGGTAAAAGAAAGATTGCAATCTGCACAGTTGAAATGGTCGGTCAATTGAAGGATAATTTTATTGTTTGTGTTAACTTTTTTGGCTGCTGTGTCCCACTACAGTGACTTTTTGTCTTCAAGGGACACTTGTACTCTCAGGCATGAATGGATATCTTTTTTGATGGAACTCTCAAGGGCTCCCTGAATGGTCCTCAGTTATATAGGAAGAGTAGAAAAAAATCATGAATTGTCAAAGTTGCAAGAGGTATTAGGGATCATCTAATCCAACCCAGTAGAATATAAACTCTTTGGGGGCAGGTACTGTTTTATTACTGCCTTCATATCTCCATGGGCTAGCAAAGTGTCATTCATGATCTGATATCCTATTAAGATGGTTGTTGAATTGAATTGGTGAATTGACACCTTTCACTTTGCTAATGAGGAAATTGAGGCTCAGGGAGGGACAGCAACTTGTCCAAGATTATACTTTCAGTGGCCAAACTAAAACTCAACCCCAGGTCACCTGAGTTCCAATCCATCATTCCTTCTACCATACCATATCAAATGCCTTTGACATGCAAAAAATGACTTTGATGGCATGTAAAGAGGTTATCAGTCATCATATAATTTATTCTTTGGAAGGTTTATCATTTGTGAAATTTTATTTTAGGCTGCAGTTTGTTGGCACACACATTTGGGGAGAGAAATTTCTGCTTAGAGGGTTGGAACTGGAAAAAAGGCCAAGTCTTTTTAACTGTTTATCCCGCCCCACTGTTTGGATGCCATTTGCATATTTAGGTTTGGAACACGAATAGGACAGCTGCCTGTTTTGATGTGAGTCCATTAGCCATTGGAAGCAATTCAAGCTGAAGAATGAACAGAAGTCTTTTGTTCACTGGCAATGACTTTTCCTCCCCATCCCCTTTAATTCCACATTCAGAAGCAGTATGACCCAGAACTCAGAAACTCTCCATCCTGATTCTCATTTTGTAGGATGGCCTGACAGAATTCTAGTTGTAAGAAAATCATTTAAATTCTCAGTAATAAGAATTGAAATGTATAAGCACTTTCCATATATTATTGCATCTCATTTGATCCTCATAATGACACTATGAAGTAGCTAATAACTCATTTTACAGATGAAGAAACTGAGAGTCAGTGAGGTTAAGGTCCTAGGTCTTACCTATGATCATGTAGGTAGCAGAATCCTAACTAGTGTGGGGTAAAGGGAGCTTTTCTCCAGGACTGTGTCTGGGGAAAATACTTCTTTCTCCTCACCATACCCCTACCATTAGATTGTAAGCATCTCCATTTGATTATAAGCTCTGAGGGCAGGTAGTGTCTTTTGCTTCTTTTTGTATGCTCACATCTTAGTATAGTGCCTGGCACACAGTAGGCACTTGAATATTTATTTATTTATCCACCTAACTTTTGCAAATAATCTGGGAAATAGGTCACCCCTTCTTCAGATACAATTACCACTGAGGTTAGATACTCTCCCTGTACCTATCCTTTTATTCCCAGTCATACTGTTTTATGTAGCATTACAACTTCTACTGTTCTTACACTATCCCACACCATATTTTTCCTTTAGATTAAAAAAAGTCCAAGTTAAAGCTCTGAAAGCTAGTAAGTCTCAGAAGAGGGATTTGAACCCAGATCTTTTCTGACCCCAAGTCTTAACTTGCTTTCCACTATACCATTCACCCTCTCTATGTTCCTTTGTCTACTGTACGGCGATCATTTGAAGAAAGTTTTAAGAAAAAGAGTCTAGAATTCCCAGGTGTTTAAAAGGCATTGATATCAACCATGTGACAAATTCTCCAATATGAAGATGATCTCATAATTGTGCCAACTTCTTCATTAAATAGTTCCTGTGTTTATGCTGGAGACATAGGAAACAAATAAGCTTTTGTTCCAAAATTTAGGCTTCATTTCTTATTAATTTTAAAGCTTGTCTATAGCAGTTACTACCACTAGTTAACAAAAAGAAGTTTATTTAGTTGTATCATGAAAAGTGTTTCTTTTAGCAAGAATATAGTTTTGGTTCGGGTACATGTAGTCCTCCTCATCACCATTCAGATAGACAGAAGGATAGATAGATAGATGGATAGATGGATGGATGAATGGATGGATGGATGGATGATAGGTAGCAGCTGATAGAGAGATGATAAATATAGAGAGATATAAAAAGATACATAGATAAATCAATAGATGGATAATTGGCTAGCAAGATAAAATATTTATTATTTATTATGTTTTTCTACTTACTTAGATCTGACTTTATTTGTGCAAAAAGTGTTTTGTAATTGTGTTCATATGGGTTTGTTTTGGCAGGTAGACTCCCAGATATTTTATTGCATCTACTGTAGCTTTAAATGATAAATCTCTTTTTATCTCTTACTGTTGGGCTTTGTTAGTAATATATAGAAATGCAGAAGATTTGTGCGGGTTTATTTTGTAACCTGCGACTTTACCACAGTTGTTGATTATCTCAAGTAGTTTTTTACTTGATTCTCTGGGATTCTCTAAGTATATAATCATATCATCTGCAAAAAGTGATAGCTTAGTTTCTTCTTTGCCTATTCTTATTCTTCCAATTTCTGTTTCTTCTCTTATTGCTAATGCTAGCATTTCTAGTACCATATTGAATAACAGTGGTGATAATGGACATCCTTGTTTCACCCCTAATCTTATTGGAAATGCATTCAGCTTGTCCCCATTACGTATAATGCTTGCTGGTAGTTTTAGATAGATACTGCTTATCATTTTATGGAAGGCTCCATTTATTCCTATGCTCTCCAGTGTTTTCAACAGAAATGGGTGTTACATTTTGTCAAAGGCTTTTTCTGTATCTATTGAACCAGTCCTGCATTCCTGGTATAAATTCTACCTGATCATAATGTGTTACTCTCATGATAAGTTGCTGTATTCTTTTTGCTAATACCTTGTTTAAAATTTTTGCATCTATATTCATTAGAGAAGTTGATCTATAATTTTCTTTCTGTTTTGTCTCTTCCTGGTTTAGGTATCAGAACCATATTTGTATCATAAAAAGAATTTGGTGGGACTCCACCAATTTTCCTAAGAGTCTATAATAGTATTAGAATTAACTGTTCTTTAAATGTTTGATAGAATTCATTTGTAAATTCATCTGGCCCTGGAGATTTTTTCCTAGGGAGTTCATTGATGGCTTGTTCAATTTCTTTTTCTGAGATGGGGTTATTTAAGTATTCAACTTCCTATTCTATTAATCTGGGCAATTTATATTTTTTAAAATATTCATCCATCTCATTTAGATGGTCAAATTTATGGGCATACAGTTGGGCAAAGTAATTTCTCATTATTGTTTTAATTTCTTCCCCATTGGAGGTGAATTCACCATTTTCATTTTTGATATTGGTGACTTAGTTTCCTTCTTTCTTTTTTAAATCAAATTGGCCAAAGGTTTATCAACTTTATTGTTTTTTTTCCATAAAACCAACTCTTAGTCTTATTTATTATCTCAATAGTTTTCTTAATTTGCTTTATTAATCTTTCCTTTGGTTTTCAGTATTTCTAATTTGGCCTTTATTAAATGCTTATTTTGTGCCAACCACCATGTGAAGTGCTAGAAATACAAATACAAGCAAAAAGTTTCTGCCCTCAAGGTGGTCATAGTTAAAGTAGGGAAAGAAAAAGGAAGTTGTTCTACTGGGCCTGAAAGGTGAGGGGAGTGGAGAAGATATCTCAAAGGTGGAAAAGTGGTCTGAGATATCATGGACTGCTTGAGTTTTGATGACAGCATGATGGCTGCAGTGTATGCTTCCTCAAATGGAGGTTTGGAGGGGATTTCCCTCCAATCAGAGGGAAAGGTCATAGGAGTGAAGATATTGCTAGGTGAGAAGAAACTGCTGAGGTAGAGGTAGGGATGTGGTCTGGGGTATTGTGGCTGACAGAAACTTATCTGGGTAGCAGAGTGTGATGGATCAGGTGACTGTGGTGACATATAGTAATGGGACAGCCACCAAACCTTAAGGGCACTGACTCCTTGTAAACTGTTCTTTAATGCCTTAGGGGATTGGGAAGCTTTATTAATGGCTCAAGCCTTTGGCTGGCCAGTCTAGTTTTGGGAACAGCTTCTCTGTTTACAGAATAAACTAGCCCAGCCTATATGGTAGGAATAATATTTACTAAGAGCCTGCCCCAGAGGCTGGGTTTCTCCTGCACAGTTTCTAGTTTGCAATTTGTTGCCTTTTGTTGAGACATACCTTGATCACTCTTCTACTGCTATTTTGGTGACACTCAAGTCCTATCAAATATATACAGAAGACAGTACTGGTAGATCAAATATATGTAAAAGATAGTGCTAGTACTCAGGGTTCAATTTTTAAGAAAAGTTTCCCAAAGAGTGGAAAAGGGAACAGATGGTATTATTATTATTTAGAGGTGGTAAAAAATGCATCCAACTATTAACCCACGTACCTCTATTTTCCCATCACTATAAAATTATGAGACAGGACAAGTAGGTAGAACACCGGTCTAGAGTTAGGAATTTCTGTGTTCAAGTTCTGACTCTGATACATACTGACTGTGTGATCCTGGGAAAGAGGCATGTTACCTCTCAGTTCTCCTCCCCTCCCCCAACTTTCTAAGACTACAAGTTACAAAGCAGATGCCAACCAGCATGGGTAGAGGGAATTACCCCCAATGAGAGGTCCATGCAGTAATGAAATCACAGGACCAGTCCAAACAAACAAACAAAAATACATGCATCAGAAGATACCTGTAGCGGATGGCCCGCGTCCCTACATAGCTCGATGAAGTGGTTCAGAGAAAAGAATCATGAGAGAAGGGGAAAGATGGACCAATTCCGTTTATTGAACTGAGGGTTAGGGCTTATATAGACAAGGTACTGCAAGCCTATGTGACATTCTGCTAGTCTCCTGTCCCAGTGATTAAATCAGTCAGGGTGATTAAATCAGTCTTATCTTAAAGACTGTGAGCCTAGGGGCATCTATTTTACATATTCCTTGTTTTCTGTAATTCTCTTGTGTCACAGAGACAACGACATCTGGCGGGGCATGGAGAGCCATTCCAGATGATAATGAGCACAGTCTCCAAGAACAGTTTCCCCAAAGGTCTATCCTGATCTATCCTGATCTATCCGGATCTTGAGGGCCACCCTGGCCCTCAACAGATACCCTTAATGAAAATGTGTGAAGGGACTCTATATAGGTGAGTTTGTTCCCCAGACAAATTTCCCCGGCAGAACAGATCTTCCCTGTCACATAGGTAACTGAATTCAAGGCCTGCTGTGTCTGTTGCTTGTTGATTACAGAGAACATTTGATCTGATAGAATGAAATGAAACCTTAAAGCCCCTCTGACAAAATGTCTCCCATGAATACATTAAGATACTATGAGATTCCTTGACTGATACAGAGATATACCTGTTCACTGACAGGCACTGAGCTCAGTACCAGGAAAGATGTTCAGCAGGGACAGCGGTTCACCTACAGCATTTGCCAACGTCGTGGAGAATGTCCTATTCAAAGTCCAACTGAAAGAGGGATTCTCTTTGGTTCTGGCAATGTTCTTTGTGGGAGACACTGAACTGATTGTTTTGAGGCCCAGAAAACTACAGGGCTTCCCCCGTGGAGTTCTCATTAGTGACTCAGAAGAAGTAAGCTACCAATACACAAAGGAAAGACAGAGCACATGCACAATGTGAACTGCACAGATTGTAACTTGTAGTTGAATGAACAGCACCCTGAATTAATCTACTGATATACATACATACTACATATACACATATATACATACATATATAAATATATGTGTATACATACATATATGCGTATGTATATATGCATATGTGTGTTATATGTGTATATGTATAAATATGTGCGTATATGTTTATGTGTGTACATAAATGTGTATATATGTGTGTATATATATTATATATAATATATATGTTATATATATATATATAATATATATATATATATATGAATATGACAGGGGCTGTTGTTCAGTTGTGTCTGATACTTGCTGACCTCATCTTGGCAAAGATATTAGAGTGGTTCACTATTTCCTTCTGCAGCTTATTTTACAGGTGAAGAAACTGAGGCAAACAGGGTTAAGTGACTTGATCACAGCTAGCACATGACTGAGGTCAGAGTTGAACTTGGGAACTTAGGAAGATGGATTTCTCTGATTCAAGCCTGGCACTCTATCCACTAGGTCACCTAGCTGCTAGGACAGGGGCTATAGATGAACAAAAAGATTGGGCATAGAATTTAAGGGGAAGAAATGATGGGCTTGGTTTCAACTCCACAAACAAGGTGCTCCTCCCAGGATAAACGGATCACCCCGGATCTCATTCACATGCTGCTTACTCAGTCTTGGATCTTCAACACCTTCCCAGCCTCCTCTCCCCTGTGGGAGAGGAGGAAGTCTGGAGGGTAGAGCAGAGAACTTCCTTTTTTCTTTTATAGAGGGCAGAACCTGAACTTTGCAACTCCCTCCACTTTCCATCTGCCGCTCTGCTTGGTTTTAACTCCAAAGAACAAGATGTCCCTTCTGAGGTTACCCTCTGGTGTCTCCCCTCTCTTTCCAGCTATTTTTGTGTGTGTTTTGTCTCCCTCCATTAGATTGGAAGCTTCTTGAGGGTAGGGACTGCTTTTCTTACTTGTATCTCCAGTACTTTGTACCATGCCTGGTACATAGTACACACTTAATATTTACTGAATTGAACTGGTCCACATTTGGGAAATTGTACAGTTCTTCCAATAATCTCAAGCTGTTCCCAGCTGCCAAAGCCTCTCTTTTTTCTATGCCAATGTTTTCTTAGTGATGCTATACAGCTGCCAGTCAGGAGGCACCATCATCTCAGAGGAGCAAAATGTAGGTGACCCAAAGGACAATGCATGGACAGATGGACAGATAACAGACAAGCACAAACTGTAGCATCTTATCCACAATGACTTGCACACCAGAGGTAGCTTTAAAAATGTCCCTAAGGTCATGTGTGATCAGTAAATGATACAGACCTCTCATCCCTGCAAGAATAAGAGATTTCAGACAGATAGCCTTTTTTTTGCACTGGTTTCTAGGAGATAGTTGAAGAATAACTGAATGACTAAGTTATTCCAAATATTATAAATAAATCAATGACAAAGGACCTGTGAAGGAAGGTGCTATTTATCTCAAGAGAAAGAAATGATAAATAGAAGCATACAGAGTATGATATATAGATAGAATATATGTATGTATGTGTATATATATAGTATATATAGTATATATAATATATAACATATATAGTCTATGTGTATACATGTATATGCATATGTGCATATATGTGTGTATGTATAAGGAAGGAAGGAGGGAGGGAAGAAAGTTTGAAACTTAAAATGTAACAAAAAAATAAGTTAACTTATTAAAAAAGAACAAAGGGAAGACTCTTAACACATTAGGAGGATTTATAGAGAGACTGTATGGGATGGAACAATATGAATGGGATAAAATCTTCATAAGTGAAGGGATTTGCCCATGCCAGGGAGATCACAAATATATTGAAGTCAGAAATACCTTGTGGATCAGCCTTAGCTCAAATGCTTATAAAATAATTAGTGATCATTTATAATCTTAGTATTTTTAATCATAAAATATTTTTTGTACCCAATTTGGATAAAATCAGGAAGTTTTAGGTGGTAATAGTGATACATACTAATAATAATCATTTGAAAAATGACATTTATTAGTCTCAAGTTTACAAAATGTTTTACAAATGTCTCATTTTATTCTCATGACTACTTTGTCAAGTAGCTACTATCATTATTCCCCTACTGTTGTAATGTAGGGGTCTTGGGAAGCCCAAGGGCAAAGAGCACAGGTCTGCCTTGAAAGAATTTGACCACTCAAGCCTTTTTTCAGTCCAAGTAGTTTATTAATACACCAGTTGTGGGGGGAGATACCTGGTGAGCCCGTGATACCAATAGAAAGGGGCCAGATTTTAAGAATCTGAGCAATGGATGAGAGTAAAATTGATATTTTATACAGAAAGATGATGGGAACCTCTAGATGGATTAAAGAGTGGCAGGTAGCCCAGGGTGGCAGGGACCAGGTGCAGACAATGGAAGGAGTTAAGTGGCAGAAGAGTCCCAGTGAAAGGGGGTTCAGGGGCTTTGGGGTCAAGGTTCCAAAGACTTGGTGTTTTTCTTTGAGGAACCCAGAGTTGAATCCCATCTTCATCAGTATTACAGATGAGGAAACAGAGACAGAGAGGTCATGTGACTTGCCTAGATCCACACAGCTAGGAAGTTTCTGAGACAGCTAAAAGAACAAGACCCTAACAAGAAAACAACCAAAAGTCTAGTTCAAGAAACACAGCCAAACCCAGTCAAAATTCAAATATCTATATCTATTAGGTCCTCACCTTATGCTTATAAACAGGACCAACTCTCCCTTATCCTGAAAAAAAATCCCTTTTTGCTCCTGCTTATTCCTCAAGCTCTCACCCCCTTATCTTTCCCCTTCATCACTGCTAGAATCCTAGAAGGAGTAGCTCCCCTTCCTCACCACACTCTAATTCTTCAGCCCCGGCACTCTACAGATAATGCTCTCTTGAAGGTCACCAGTGACCTCTTAACTTCTAAATCCTATGGCGTTTTCTTACTTCTCATCCTTTTTAAATGCTCTAGATCATTTCACATTCCTCTCCTCTTCTCAGTATTTTTTGTTCCCTTGGCCTCCTTGACACTGTTCTCTCCTAGTTCTCTCTCTTTCATCTTTGCAAGTTCATGTTCTTCCTCCTGCCTTTTAATCATAGATGCCTGCCAAGTCTCTATCCTGTGACATTAAAAAAGCTTAAGAGACATAATTAGTCCTTTTAATAATAATGCTAGTGTTTTAATAACAGAGGTCAGTAGCACTCTTACATGCCAAATACACTCATGGTGCTGGGAGGAGGGGTGAGCTTATCATTTATATGTGCTTGCAAAAGTTGGTATTCCAGAGGGTGCAATCAACTCTGATTGGTTAACAATGAGAGGATGAGTATTAATTACAGTAAGAGGGCTCACTCCAACGAGGTGCTGAGAGACTGACACCATGTCATTGTACACTCAGACCACCCCCAGCTTTGGACAATGTGGTCAAAAAATTTATCCCCACCCAGACCTAACCAGAGCACAATGGGCTTCCTTCCCCACCTTAGATCAAATTCCTGGTGAGGTTGGGTGGAGTCTGACCAAGACTGAGAAAAGTTCATTCAATCTCATTATCAGTGATGTCCTTCAAGAGACTAAACTTTGAAATAAGGTCTATAGAAAAAGGGGAAACTCTGGCTCTCTCCACATCATTGGTTATTAATAATCATTTCTTTGTCCCTGGAGCTCACCTCTTCTTTTAACAGCCTTTCACTTGCTGACTTCATTCCACGGATTCAATGATTGCCTCCAGGAGGATAATATTTATTTGTATCCAATTCACTCTCAAGTCAAGAAATAACCGTGTGGTATCAATGGTCCCCTTCAAAAAAGGATGGACAAACAGCAATTCATGTGTATATAGACAAAGATAGTGGTATGCTAGTAAATTTTTAACAATTAGCTCTCCAGGAAAAAAAGTAGGCACAACACACTTTTAATTTTACATTTTCTCCATCACTTTTTCAGGTCTAGACAATCAACAAACACGACATAGATGTCTCCCAACTCTCTCTCCTTCAATTTTATTTCTTCTTCTAACATTCCATTACTTGTTGATTTCATCTCATGGATACAATTACCTCTATGAAGACAAAATTCGTAAGCAGATAGATGGAGATAGTGGTATGCTAATAACTGTTTAACAACTGACTGGAAGGGGATAGGATATGAAACATATTTTTAATTTTAATCTGCATTATTTACATTTTTTCTCAATTCCTTTCTTAAGTCCAAACAATCAACAAAACAAACCAAGTGCTGTTTAATAGTGCTTGCTGATTTCTAAGGTATAAATGCTCCCAATGGAAATTTAATAATTGATTCTAATAAGCTGATGTGAGCTGCCTCCCCTTTACCCCTGGACAGGGATATAGATATTCCCCCATCTGTTCTCTGAACTCTAATAGCACATCTCCAGAAGCATGCTAGACATTTCAACTGGGACTGTCACATTGGTACCTCAAATTCAGTATATCCCCAATTTAACATACTTTTCCTTTGGTGAACCTGCAACTTATTACAAACTTCTCTGTTTTTGAACAAGACCATTCAACTCAACAAATATTAATTATCTACTATGTCATCAGTGAATCAATTAACAAGCATTTATTAAGTGTTTATTATATGCCAGTCACTGTTTTGGCTCAGGGTATGTAAATATAAGTGTGAGATATTCCCTGTCCTTAGCAAGCTTATATTCTATAAGGTAATTTGGGAGCCAGGCCTAACTCAGGTCAGTCTGTACAACTTGTAGACTATTCAATGCTTTAAAAAAAGTTTGTCTAACAGTGGCATGGAAAGGATACTTAGCAAGGATTCAGTACAGGTTCTGGTAGGTGTGACTCCCACTTGTCATCATGCAGAAACTCTTGGTCTGAAAGATGCGTTGGGGGAGAAGAGTGTGTTGACTCATGCAGAAGTTGCAAATCTAAGGGACACTAATTTCTGGGTGGCACTGGGCATGGAGTCAGGAAGACCTAAGTTCAAATCTAGCCTCAGATATTTATCATTTATATGGCCATGAGCAAGTCATTTAACCTCTGTTTGTCTCAGTTTCCTCAAATATAATATAGGAATAATAATAGCCCCTATCTCCCAGGGTTGTTGTGGGAGGGCTTAGCACTTGCCTGGCACATAGTACATGTTTCATAAATGCTTATTTCCTTCCTTCTTGTGAGCTAACATTTTTAGGAATTTGTAATCAATCTCTTGAGCACTAGTGCACTGAATCAATCAAGTCTCAGGGATAACTTCCCTACCTTTCAGGGAAAGACTAGTCTAGGCTATGCTGTAGAAGACAAAGTAAATACCAAGTGATTTGACGGAAGTCGAACACTAATGATCAAGGCTTTCAGAGAAGATCAAGCAGATAGCCTTGAACAGAGGTAAACGTTCCAAGAAATGGAGGTAAGAAAAATTCTAGACATAGGAAATTCCAGGCAACTGTAGACATATGTAAAGGTATAGGGACAGCAAATGAAATACAGCGCTCATGGGTCAGAAACAGACCAATTAAGTTGGAGCCTTGAGTAGATGAAGAAGAATAATGCATAATAAGCTTGGATAGGTAGACTGCACCTAGACTGTGAAGGACTTCAAATGGCAGAGAAATTTGTATTGGCAATGGGGAGCCACAGGAGAGGTATAAATGGGGTTGGACCTGAATTTTAGGAATATCATTTGGCGGTTATGTGGAGGACTGACTGGAGGAAATGGAAGAGACTGGAGATGAACATAGGGAAACCAGTCAGGAAATTAGTACAAGATAACTTCACATATCTAATAACTATCATATTGCTTGCCTGCTCAATGGATGGAAGAGGGGCTGGAAGGAAGGAGAAAATTTAGATTCAAAATTTCAAAAAGAATGCTAAGGGGCAGCTAGGTGATATAGTGGGTAGAGCCCCAGTTCTGAAATCAGGAGAACCTGAGTTCAAATCCAGTCTCAGACACTTACTAGTTGTGTGATCCTGAGTAATTTACTTAACCCCTGATTTCTCCCCTCAAAGAAAAAAAAAAGAATATTAAAATAAATGAATCAAATTTTTTTCTTTTCAAAGAAAGTTATTGCAAGAGGTGATGGTGGTCTGAATTAGTGTGGTGGTGGTACAAATAGAGAGATATTGAGCAATTGGAATGAATAAAATTTGACAAATTTTGAATGAGAGTGAAGAATTAAGGATGACTGTTCTGTACTAGGCTCAGGGAATATAATGAGAAAAGCAAAACAATCCCTACTCTCATGAGCTTCCATTCTACCAGCATCTTCTCTACTGCTCAGGTGCAAAACTGCTGAGTCTAGCTCTGTGACCTTGGGCACTTTCCTTCAGTCTGCCTCAGTTTCTTCAGCTGTAAAGTGGGGATAACAACAGTACCAACCTCCTAGAGTTGTTGCAAGGATGAAATGTTAACATATGTAAAACTCATTACAGACGTTAAGAAGCTACATAAATTCTGGCTATGAGGATCTTAATAAGGATAATGCTTTGAAGTGATTCCACACACGATATAAACTCATTTCTTTATTTTGATTAAAAACCCTTCTCCAGTTGTCAGTTGTCCCTGCTACAGGTCAACTCTCCAAGTTAAACTGATTCCTCTTGTTTTCACATGAGTCATTTTTTAAACATTATTTCCCCTCTTAGGTTCAGCCCCCTATTACCTCTCCACCACCTAATTGTAATGGTGGTTTTGGTGTCACCTCTAATCCTGAAATGATGAGAGTAAAGCTTTTGGGTTAAGTGTTGAATGGAGACTCGAATCAGATGAGTAGGTGAGTGAGTCAATAGTATTTACTGAGCTCCCCTGGGGAGCACAAATGCAAGCCAGGTGCTGAGATGGTGGAACACATTCCAGTGTTGACACTCTCTGTCCATGAGTAATTTGCAAAGTAAAGAGAAAAAAGCCAGAGAGGAAACAGATGCCACTTGTCATCTAGACAAGTGAAATACTTATAACTGTGGAGTACCCTGTATTTACACAAGAGAAGGAGGGGCATGCAAACAAACAGTAGAGGAAAGCTCTCAGGAGTCTGGTGCCAACTCTACCACCCATTGGCTATAGGACTGTGGGCAAGTCACTTTCCTTCCTTGAACTCAGTTTCCTCATTTATAAAATTATGTGCGTTCAGCTTGGTGACCTCTCTGTTGCCTTCCAGCTCTAAGATTTTGTTTTTCGAAAGGTGACCAAAGTGTCTTGAGCACATTTTGTGAATCTCTACTCTGACTGACTGCATGCCAAAGTCAAATATCAAGTCATTTAGGATGGGTTTTTATAACTCACGTCTCTTCTCCAGCAGCAAATATTTGACTATTTGTGGGTAGGAACAGCACAACCCTAAATGCTTTGTTACCTTCCCAGCAACAAGTCAGTTAATCAGTCAAATGTGTTAACATAAAATGATATGAAGTAGAACCTTGTATAGGCTGCTAAGTAAAGATGAGCAGAAGGGTGGAGGAAGGGCTATGAAGCAAATGGAAAACATAATTCTTTGAGGAATTTATGAATTTTGAGTACAAATTGTGATTCTGTCATTTACCTACTGGGTAACCTCTCAGGCCTCAGTTTCTTCATTTGTAAAATGAGAGGAGTTGACAAAATAATCTCTAACGTCTCTTCCAGCTTTAGGTGCATCATCCTATTTCGAAAGGAAAATTATTTGTTCATACTTTGGCTCTGATTGAGGAGGCAAAACTCAGGGGAAAAGAGAATTAAAAGGAGTTTATTGAAAAGATGTCAAGGTAGTGATTCATCGAAGGGCTGATCACTAGAGATCAGTGAGAAATTTAAGATGGAGCCAGCTTTTATTGGTAACTTTCATAATGAGATAAACACAATGTGGATAGGTCCCCAGCAAAAGGAGATGGGCCATTGCATCTCAGCTCTTCCCTACTTGCTACATCATAAGGAAATGAGATAATAGATAAGGGGAAGGGATTTAATTGTTCTTGTTGTGTTCATCCTTTGTTGCAGAAAAAGACCATGCCATCAGACAAATGATGATATGGCTATTACTTGACTTTGTTTTGAGTGAGGGAGGGCTGTGCAGGTCACCAGCCTCACCTCTCCTCCAGAGCCATCTGAATCCAGTGACCAGATATTCATCAGGATAACTGGAGATGGCCCAGGATGCAATGGGAGACCTTGGCCCCTTTAGGCCAATGTCTTTTCAGGTACAACTGACTGGCTAACATGAAGGAGATGACCTGCTATGTGTCAAATTTCAGGTAATACGAGAGCCGCAGACTGAGTGATACCTCCCCCAACAGAGCCTCCCCCAATACTGATTAACAAGTACCTGGAAAACAAGCCAGATTGAAGACAATGGGGGTAGCTACAGAAATTTCAATACTATTCTACTATTTTAAGGAACTGCTACTAGACCCCAGTGACTGGCATATTGTGCCCACTCCCTTCTCTGGTAAAAGGTGCTCCTCCTCTGCACCCCACATCTGGCTGGATCACGTTCAGTCCTGGAGGAGTCTGATCTCTCATAAGAAGAGGTTTAGCTTCCTTTTTACCATAATCTTTGGTTCCTTGAACCCTTTACCTTCGTACCTTGGGACAAATGATTTGAAGTTTTTGGTTTGTGTCTAGGTCTCTCCAAAAGGTGAAATAAAAAGGAAATCAACATTCAATTTGAATCAGGAATGGGAGAGGTATTTTATTCTTTCACACAAAAGAAATTCTAGACGTAAAAGGCTGCATCAACAAAACAACTTGAAACAGGGTTTAGTAACTTATAACTACTTTTAAAATCCCCTGGGAGGCTATCACTTGAAATTCATAAAAGCATAAAGCATTTTGCATGACTTCTGATTACACAGGTCACATTTAATCTCCACTCTGAATTGTCTTCCTCGGTTTATGTCTTCTAGTGAGCCAGGCAGGGACTTGGGCTCTTCCCTTTATTGGTGGTAATTCTCTCCAATGAAGAAATTCCTCTTGGTTTGCGTCTGCTTCACCCAATGGATTCAAGACTTCTGGAACTCTCGGACTCAGACAAAGCCACATCTGCCTTTGGACACATCCAGTTGAGGCTGATATTCAGTCATGTACTAGAGAAAGGAATACAAAGCAGAAAAGGCAGCCAGGGGTCAAGGTATAAATTCACCCAGTGAAATCTTCCTACCTTAGTGGCTGCATGAGAGTGGGGAAGGACCAGCCCTTTCCTCACCTCTCACTGGAAGTCTTGAGGTTCCATGATGCCAACTGATGGAAGAAGGAAGAGGAGTGAGCAGTGGGATGTCCATCCTTTTAACTGATGGAGCGATTTAGCTTGTAACACTGTCACAGGTCACGAGGAAGACCAACAGATCATTGAGACTTTGTCATTTCATGCCAAAACATTGAGTCCCTTCTGTACTGGATCACCACCACATATTCAGAAACCCCAATGCAGTTTGTCGTCTCCAATGTGCCCAAATGCCAAGTCACACATGTGGTTAGCAGGAAGAAAACAGGTAACATCTTTACATGCTTTTCACCATCCACATAGTTGTTGTGTTGGCCCTTTGTTGCTGCAGAAGACCATGCCATCACAAAAATGATGACATGACTTACTCTTGACTTTGTTTTAAGTGAGGGAGGGCTGTGCACATCACCAGCCTCACTTCTTCTCCAGAGTCATCTGAATCCAGGGACCAGATATTCATCAGAATGACTGGAGATGACCCAGGATGCACTGGGAGACTTTGGCCCCTTTAAGCCAAGGTCTATTCAAGTACTCATTTAGAGTGAGATAATACCCATTCATTGAATAAATCTGTTTAAGAAGTATCTTGGAGTTGGCTCCTTTAATGAGTCAAAGAAAAATGAAGACATCAGGTTGGGAGGGAAACAGCAACAGTTCCTATTGATAATCACTCTGAAGCCAGGAGGGTTCACAAGAGAGCCTTTAGGCAGGTGTCTAATGTTGTCCAATGTATGAGATTCAGAGTGCATTAGGTTTAAGGTTTTGGGAAAGGACAGCAGAGGAGAGGAGAGGAAAGGAGAAGAAAAGAAAGGAAAGGAGAAGTGAGGAAGATAGCAGATAACATGACAAATGAGATCCAAAAACATGTTCCTTTGATGGCATACATATTTCAGATCCCTATCACTTTGTACTCTGAGGGAGCAGAAGGGGTCAGGGAATTTCAGAGAGAGCAAGGTCATCAGACAGCTACGTAGCAGAGTACATAGAATTCTGGACATGGAGTTAGAAAGACTTGAGCTCAAATACACTAGTTATGAGCAAATCCCTTAGCCCAAGCTTAAGTTTCCTTATCTGTAAAATGGGATAGCTAGATGGTGCAGTGGATAGAGGATTAGCCTTGCAGTCAGGAGGATCTGAGTTCAAATCCAGCCTCAGACATTTACTGGCTATGTGACTGTGGGCAAGTCACCCAACCCTATTAGCCTAAGTTTCCTCATCTATAAAATGAGCTGGAGAAGGAAATGGCAAATTGCTCCAGTATCTTTGCCCAGAAAACCCCAAATGGGGTTACAAAAAGTTAGATATGACCGCAAAATGATTTTATCATAGATAGCATCTAGGGTGAAAGCCAAAGTCTACCCATATCTGAGCACTGCCACTAGCCCATGAAGGAGCTCCTGGGAGGGGAATCTTGACATCAGAACACTACAAAGTGTCCATTCCCCAGGCCACACTATGTTAGCAAACACAGAATGGATATAAGAACATGTGTAATAAATAATAGCTCTTCAAAGATAGATGCTGGCAGTGCCATAGAGTGATAAACCCTTTGGTCTCGGACTTAGAAGATATAGGTTCCAATTCATGCTTTGATACTTACTAGTTGTGAGACTTTGGACAAATCCCTTTACCATTCTAGCCTCAGTTTTCTCATCTGTAAAATAAGGATAGGATAGTAATCCTTGTGCTGTCTATCTTTATAGGGTTGTTGTGAGGATCCAAACACTTAATTAGCTGCTATGTAAATGTCAGCTATTATTACAATGACTGTGAAAAGTCTGTTCAAACGATTGCATGACCACACCAGGTGCATTTAGCTAAAGGTTTTAGAATGGAAGACAATCTTAAACAACATTTTTGAAGAAGGGAAAAGCATTGTTTCCAGTGATGTGCTCACTGGGAAAGAGACTTTTCTCTAGCCTATGAGGACCTTGCCTGAGGGCCCCATATATTCTATTGGCCCAAGGCTCATATTTCATTTTAGGCCTTTCCAGATACCACCCTAACCCCCAGCATTAAATGATACCAAGAAACTTTTCCTAATTGTATTGCTCTATAAAAAAATACTTTTGCTTTCTTGTAAGAGGCTCTGATTTTCTCTGAAGCAGAACGAATTGAGTTTGACCTCTTCTATGAGGCACGTTAGCTACCTTTTTATACAGTAATTCAGGAGCAGAGTCATATGACTGTATTTATCTAACACCTGTGTTCCCAAAGCTCTCATTACCATTCCTTTGTCTCGGTGAAAAGACGGTGAAAAAAACCCAACACAGTGGGACCTTATTATAATATTGACATTAGAACACAAGATTCCTTGTAGAGTTTTATTACAGGACTATGGCCTGGCTCAATGGAAGGACTGCTAGACTTGGAAGTTGGAAGAATGAAATTCAAATCCTACCTTTGACATTTATTAGCTGCAGGACCATGTATGAACAAGCCACATAAGCCTTCTCTCATAATCCGTGTTTCACCTGCCTATTGGAAGGCTCAAATATATAACAGTGGCCTTTAAACAACAAGTGTCAAATAAATGTTTGTTGCATTGAAAAGCAAACAAATCAAGAATACCTTCCCCCCCTCCAAAAAAAAAAAACCAACACTAAAGAATCATTCATTTCACAGAAAAGAAAATTTAGGGCCAGAGATATAAAGTGTCATCCTGTCATCAGGTAACATTAGAGCTATAAAGAGTAGTAAGGCACAGTGGAAAGAGCATCAGTAGTACCAGGGACCGGTGTTGGGAGTCAGAGGAATTGAATTCAGATCCTACATCTGATACTACCAACATAACTTTGGAAAGCCACAACCTCTCTGAGCTTCTGTTTCCTCATCTATAACACAAAGGGGTTGAATTTGCTGTTCTCTGAGATCCCTAAAAAAGCCATGTTTCTAAATCTCAGATGGTTTGGGGATTTGGTTTTATTATATTATTTCTGAAGGAAAACCTCTAGCAACAGCAAAAATGACTTTGATCCTATCAAATAGCCATGAATATTGTTTTCTTGACAAGAAACCTTGCCACTACCCACTCCTACTGATTCATATAGAGACAGATGTTAGTACACTGATAACCTGGAATGTATGTAAAAGAAAGAAAAGATGGTGAAAGGCCTTAGGGAAATTCCCGAGGAATGATGGATAAGGAAAATATGAAACAGATTTGGGGAGCATGATAACTGACTTCAACTATTTGAAGGAATATCATGGGGAAAAGGGGTAGCTAGGTGGCACAGTGGGTAGAGAGTGCTGGACTTATCTTCCTGAGTTCAAATCTGGTCTCAGACATGTACTGGCTGTATGAACCTGAGTAAGTAACTTAGTTAGAAACTGCCTCAGTTTCCTTATTTGTTAAATGAGCTGGAAAAGGAAATGGCAAACTACTCCAGTATCTTTGCCAAGAAAACCCCAAATGGGGTCATGAAAACTTGGATGTGACTGAAAACAATGTAATTGCAGCAGCAACATCACCACCACTAACACCACCACCATCACCACCACCTCTAGCAACAACGTGGAAAATAGGAATTAGATGTGTTTGACAGAGCTATGACAAGTGGATGGGAGTTACAGAGTTAGATTTAGGCATCATATAAGGGAGAAAAATTTGTCTCACAGTAGGATCTGATTAACAGTGGAACAGCCTGCCTTGGGAGGTGGTAGGGTTTCCCCTTTTTGGAGGTCTTCAGGCCAAGGCTAGCTGATAAATTTTTGGAGACATTATATGGAGGATTCTTGTTCTGATAACAGTTGGATGATATGACCTCAAAAACCCCTTCCAAATTAGATTCTACAATCATATAGCCTTTCTTTTGCTGTATTCTAGAGGGTGAATTTACTAACATAGCCTTCATTCTCTTTAATAAATGCTTGTTGGATTGAAATGTGTTCTCCACTAAACAGCTTAATTTTTGTTTTTTACTGAGTAAAGAACTCATTGACTTGGAAGCTGTAGATGATAGTCTAGTTTTATGATGCAAATTACTGTGATTTATTTTCCTTTGCTTTCAGAATTCTTAGGCTAAAGGCTGGTTTTAAACCCAGGCATGCCAAATAGCTCTACCCAATGAAATCTAATCCCTTTTTCATATGATCATAGATCTAAAGTTAGAATGGATTGTAGAAACCATCTAGTTCAATTTTCTTCTTTTACTGATCAGGAAACTGAGACCTCATGAAGTTAAGTTAATTTGCTCAGTGTCACATAGATAGTAGCTACCAGAGGTAGAATGTGTCTTCTGTCTCCAGAACCAGTGCCTTTTCTACTGTGTCATGTTTTCTTCTGATGACTCAAAGAAACAACTAGGCAGGAAAGAGGGGACTTTATAAAAATGAAAGCCATGACTATCAGTCTGGTAAAGTATTTCCCTCAATTCACTGATATCCACTGCCATGAGTGACAATGCTCAGTTCAAGGGAATTCAATTCTACAGGTATTTGGTGAATGTCTACTATGTGTCTAGTGCTATAGTAAAACCCTCAAGTGGGGAAGAGAGAGCAAAAAGTGGCCAAAGTGCAAGATCGTGACCAGAACTCCAGGATTTTTCAGTCTTACTGGGTTCTCAAGACATACATGTGCATATGTAAGAGGGTGTCTTACACTCCTTAATCCCTATTAATGTAACTAAGAAGATTTATGAGGAATTAAGAAAATTCTCTAAGTTCTGAGTGGTCTACTAGAGTTACACAATCAAAGGGCTTACACTAGGCACGAACAAAGCTTATATAACTCTATTGAATTAATTAAGCTATCAAAGATGTAAACGAAGTGTGAACAATCCCTAAATCAACTTTGGAGAAGAAATACTTTGGATGAAATCAGATAATGAAACCTATTGAGATTGGTTAAAGAGAATCAGCCATACTCTATGGGACTCCGGTAAAACAATGAGTCCGTTGGGAATACAGGATTTCATTCACAGCTCATCATGGTGATGGAGCAGCTATAGCCAAACCCCTGAGAAGAAATTGCTTTAGGATGACCTAGTGAACTTTGAAAAGTTAGGAGATTTGGATTTCTAATTAAAGTCAATAGCAGTTCCCCTAGAATTCCATGATGACATTCTGTGTCAGAAACTGAGACACCCCGAGGAAAAACAGCTTCAGGGCTCTATAAAAAGCTCAGCAGAGACCCAGAAAGGTCACCAAAGGGGAATTCATAAAGATTTCACAAAGGGGAAAAAGGACTTCCAATAACCAGGATCTGTGACACCCTTTGATCACATGTGCTTTCAAAGCCTGAACCCTTGAATTCTATTTGTACTTGTTGGAGAATTTGTCCTAGATTTCTGGGGATATGTTTTTTGTATCAACTATTCTTTACATGAGTAAATATCCCTTTCTAAAAGCTAAATAACTCTGGCTGGCTAATTTATAATAAAAGGGGCAGGAGAGGCACAGTGATGGGGGCTTCTGAGCAACAGTGTGAGAGAAATCCTCTAATGATTTCAGTGTTAACCCTAGAACCCTGCGAGTCAAAGTAGTTAGCTGTCCTCTGAGGACCCAATCTGCCAGTGTGAGAATTGTGCCCAAAGAGTGAGCCCAGAGAGAATGGATGCTATACATGCAAATCTTATTCCTTCATTTCTGAAATGGATATAACAAGTTTTGAAAGAAATATATACTCCAAGTTGGTAGGTCCTCTCTGTGGTTTGCCATTTGGACTTTTTGAGTTCACAGTGTCATAGCTTGTTTTCAATACTTGTTCACTTAAAATCAGGAAAGAATAAGTGGAAAAAGTCAAGGAACAGAGGTTGACATTCATAGATTACATATGGGCTGGGATAGGGAGGATCCTAGGACTCTCCCAATTCAGAGACCTATAGCATGTACAAGTAGGAAAAAGAGTGTTTCTTTGGTCAGTTAGCACCTTATGAATACAGATTCAGTTCTGGATCAGCAGCCAATCCAAAGGCTGACTTCGACTGGACTGGACAGAACCTGTTATTTAATGTCTATACTCCAAAGTCATGTGGGCATTATTACCAACTATGTACTGCTTGAATGCTCACCAGGGCATGCTTGGCCAGTCCTCTGTTACATATATCAAAAAATAAAAATTCCTTCCTTTAAGTAAAAGACCTCCCTAACAGAGCAAAACAAATCTGGCCATGCCTGAGAATGGGGGCCTCACTCTGAACCTATATACCACCTCTCTGTCAAAAGCTGAGAGCCATGTTTCATGATCAGTTTTCGTAAGTTAAGGTTGATTGCTACTTTGATCAGAGTTTTACATCTGTTGATAATTGCTCAATTCAGAGTAACAAAGAAAATATAGTTTGAAAATTATAACATTTTTCATAAGACCTACCTCTGATACTAATTGTGAACTTGGGCAAATCATTTCATCTGCCTCCATTGACCCCATTTTACTTTTCTGTTCAGTGGAGGGTGGGGGCACTAGATGACCTCCAAGGGCCTTCCCAGCCCTAGATAATAACAGCAGAGACCATCATCATCATCTTAATAATTTGCATAGCATTTTAAGATTTGCAAAACACTTTATCAATGTTATCTCATCTGATCTCCGCAACAGCCCATGGAGATTCTGTTGTCATCCTCATTTTACAGATGAGGAAATCAAGGCAGACAGGTTAAGTAACTTGCCCAGGGTCACATGGCTAATTGAAAGTCTGTCTTCTGAATTCTAAATCCGGTGCCCTATCTAGTGCAGCACCTAGATGCTTATTACCCTAAAATAATTGGGGGGGCACTGCTGTATCTGGGGAAATAGTCAAGGTTTGGGTTAATGCCTCTGTGGAGGTACATGAGTTGAACTTTGAAGGAAACTGGGGCTTCCAGGTGTCAGAGGTGAGGAAGTAAAATATTACAAACATAGGGGATAAGGGTGCGGGTAAAAGGGCAGCCTATCCAGAGACCAGACATGCAAAGTTGTATGCAGGGATCCCTAGCAAGGCTGGTTGGCCAGAGCACAGTGTCTGAATCAATTATGTATCATAAACCTGGGAAAGGGAACCAGATGGCTAAGGGTTTTATATGTCAAAAGCAGGAGCTTGTACGTTATTCTAAAAGTAATAGGAAGCCACTGAAGCTTTTAGGACAGAGGACCGATCTGGTCAGAAATGTGCCAGTAGTGTTAGAGAATTTAGGGTCCTAGATGAATTGGAAAAGGAGGGAAATAGATATTTTATTAAGCATCTTTGTGTGCATGCACTGTTCTAAATATCTCATGATTCTTACAATATGGGAAGGCTGTTATGGTTCCCATTTTACAGTAGAGGAAACTGAGGCACACAGGGTTAAGTGACTTGCCCAGGGTCACACAAGTAGTAAGTATCTGAGGCCAAATTTGAACTCAGGTCTTTCTGACTCCATACCTGGTGTTCTACCCACTATACCAGTACTTAGCAGGGTACCTGGCACACAGTAAACACTTAATAAATTGATTTTCCCACCTAACTACTTTAAGAGAAATTGGAGAATAGACTCAGAGGAACAAAGGAGGAACCCTATACTCTTCCCATTATACCAGGCTCTCTCTACTCTCAAGAATAATCATATAAGAAATAATACTCCAGGACATTTTATGGCCTAGTTTTTCTTCAAAGATTGTTCAATGTTGTCACCTTCAGTTTCCTTATCTGCAAAATTTATGTGATAATATTTACAAAACTTAGTTCACTGAAGTTATTATGAAGAAATCAGGCTGCTTTGAGGAAAACCCTCTATAGAAAGTTATATAACAATATTACTATAGTTATTCAAAACGTATTGTTATTTTTACTAACATCCACAATCATCTTGTGCCACTAGAGGAGACGCAGAGGCTTTGGGAAAGCCTCTACGCAGAGAGTAAGACTGTGACAAAACTAGAACCCAGGCTCTTCCTTAGCTTTTGGATAGGGTTAGGGCTAGAGACTAGAGCAAGAACTTCAATGGGAGAAGAAGCTCTCAGGTGAGGTCCCCTAAAGGTTAAGTGACTTACTTACCCTGAGCAGCTAGGTATTGAAGTGGATAGGGTGCAAGGCCTGGAGTCAGGAAGACTCATCTTCCTGAGTTCAAATCTGGCCACACTTGCTAGCTGTGTGACCCTGGGCAAGTCATAACCCTGTTTGCCTCAGTTTCCTCATCTGTCAAATAAACTGAAGAAGGAAATGGCAAACGAGTCCAGGATCGTTGCCAAGAAAACCTCAGATGGGATCATAAAGAGACACAACTGAATGATAATAACTTACTTGCCCAGGTGTCCAACAACTAGTAAGCATCAGAGGTGGGAGGTGAAACCAAATCTTCCTGGCCAGTTCCCTATCCATTGTTGTGGTGTGTGCTTTGTTCTGGAAGAGGAAGGTGATGTCCTGACACCAGGAAGGTGATGTCTTGACCTGCAAGTGAATTGGATTTAAGTGAGGCAGGGCTGTGCAAAGTCACTTTCTCCTCTGGAGCCACCTGGGTCCAGTGGCCAGATACAGATCAGGATGACTGGAGATGGCCCTGGATGTAGTGGGAGACTTTGACCTTTCTAAGCTAAGGTCTTTCCCAGGTCGCAGTTTGTCTAAGGTAACACTCATTCAGTGTTTAAGGCTAGGTAAGAAATGAGGCAAGAAATGGCCTCTTTTACCTACTCAGAAAAAAAGAAACATCAGTCTAAGAGGGGCAGACCCTTAGGGTTTCTGGCCAGAACAGAAACAATTGCTATTTGTGCTCACTCTAGGCAGATC
This sequence comes from Potorous gilbertii, assembly GCA_028658325.1. NCBI lineage: Eukaryota > Metazoa > Chordata > Mammalia > Diprotodontia > Potoroidae > Potorous > Potorous gilbertii. The sequence goes on along the minus strand of CM053769.1, from coordinate 153,691,872 downwards.
TATCCCTATCCCCGACACTATGCTAAACTTTAAAATAACCCTCAAATTCTGTGTCTTAAATATTAGTGTATATTGCTTTGGTGGCTACCTTCAATACACCTTTATCTCTAAAAGCTGAATGTGTGGGTGGGTACATCAAAGGGAAGCTTTAGTTGCAAAAGACCTGGGAACTAATTATGTACAATTGAATTAAAGTATCTTAAATTGCAGCTCAATATTTGCTTTTTCATTTTTACACTTAATGACTTGAGTTAATTCTAAAGCTTGTAAATTGCCTGGCTTGGAGGAAGAAGCAAAGATTTGGCTGTTGTAATGCCTCCCTGCCTATTGATGCAGGAAAATCCAGAATCCAAGAAGAAATACTGTAAAGTTGAGAATACATGAGCCCTGCAAAGAGCCCAGGAAAGGAGAACAAGGTAGACAGAGGCAATGCTTTCCTCAAGAGACTGGCATAAGGCAGGCTTAGCTGAATTAGGTTTAAGTCACTCAACCTAATCAAGTTAAGAAGTATTTAAGCACCTATTACATGCCAGACGCTATAAAGTCATTATTTTAAAAATAATAAATCAGCAAACATTTGTTAAGTGACTACTACATACCACACCCTGGGCTTGGTGCAGGTTATAGGGTACAAATACAAAGAACAAATTAATTCCTATTCTAAAAGATGTCATTGTGCAAATCAGTAAACATCTTTTAATATTATTGACTGAGCTAAAAAAAGTACCTACTATGTGCCAAACACTCTGCTAGGCTCTGGGGGGCACAAACACAAAAGAGAAACAGTCCTTTCCCCAGGGAGCTTACATTCTACCTTGGATAATACAAGTTTTACTACAGCCATACAGCTTTAGTAGTGGATTCCAATATTATAATTATGGCAACTTATAATTGTTTGATTTTCATATCCTTTCCTTCTCTTTAAATTCTATATCATATATTTTGGGGGGAGGAGGGGCATGGAATCTTGACTATTTGTGTATGTCCACTGGCTATCCAGTTCTCTTCTGTCTCTAGTATGTAGATCTGACCTGATTCTCTGGTCCTTGTCTGCTACTTCCAGAGGGCCACTGGTTCATACCCCTATTCTCCCCCTTTCTATTCTCTTCCTTCCAGAGGCTACATTTAAAATGAAGGAATTGGACAAGGGGATCCTTATATTCTGTATATTCACAGCCTCTTATGATGCAGGGCAAATTGTTGCTACCCACAATACATCACTCTATAGGTAACCCTTGACAGTTATGGCAGTGGCAGTTTCCTGACCCATACTGGGCATTCTGTAATAGGTGGAACTGGAAACCTTTCAGCAAAATTTAAGTGAAACAACCATAATCTGAAAATGACTTAGATGCTTTGCTCATTTAAAACATAAGTTATGTATGTCTGGAACTTAATTCAACAATAATGGAGGCTCATCAGTGAGCTTTGGACATAACAACAGTTTGATCTAGAACAGGGATATCAATTATTATTGGGCAGTCTTGTACAAGCTTAGAAAAATATGGAGGCTCAAAACATTTCAACAGCTCTTCCTATCCTCAAGATTGTCATGGAGATGGCATACCTCCTGGCAGTGATAATCAAGGAGCTAGACAAATATAGCAGTACTAGTGGATGCTGTGTTTTCCATTTTTATCGACACATTTCACTTGCACCTGTGACTTTTTTGCAGCTCTTAGCAAAGCATTGATATGAGAAAGTTTGATCTCCATGGGGTCATCCTCAGTTACTAAGTTGTTTGAAAGCGGCTTTAGAGGGACCACCTTCCCCTGAAGAGTGGCTTTACTTCTTATGGTCTCTCTGAGAGGGACCGTCATTCTGAAATTTTTCTCTAGTCCAGACTTGTCTGGGAAAGATGAAAGGACAGCTCTACCTGTACAACCTATAAATCTTCAAGGACAAATACATTTCTAAGACAATTGCCAGGTAGTTCCTGTCATGCCTGAGTCTGCTGAGTGATTTCACAGTATGGTCCATAGCCTTTCACATGTCTGGAGATGAAATTCATGGGGTTATGCAAAGAATGAATCTCTCTATCTTGGTAAAGTGTAGGGAAAATACATGAATAGAAAGGCATTGGGAAGCAGTAAATAGACAGCTGTCCTTGGAATCAGGAAGATCTGGGATTCAGTCTCTAGATACAGCCTCAGACATATTGGCTACATGATCTTGGGGCAATAATTTAATCACCCAGTGGTCAAGGCAACTTTCTAAGACTATAAGTTGCAGAATAGGTGCTGATATACATCGGCTGGGGAAGTTCCTCTTTGGGAGCTGACTATTCCAATGAAATCTCACTTTCCATCTAAAACAGCAACAACAAATAGTCCAATCAAATACATGTATTCTTGAGTACTCTCTCTCCTTTAAAATACACACTACATATGTAGAAAAATATGGTAGTAATCAGACCATCAGGAAGGTCATACCTAGGAAGAAAAGACATTGTATGTTTGTAATGGTAATTTAAATGGGAAGATCTTTCCCATTCATTAATAGGCCTATGTGACTTGTCTTCCATGAGGAGTGTCTATTGTATTTCTTAACTCAGAATTGTGCCAGCATATTCATGGCTGCTGTAGGTGCTCTGAATATCACCTTGGTGCTACCATGCTCCAGTTAAAAAGATTCCATTTGGGAGATCAATGCTCCTTATATAATTCAATTCAAGAAACACTGATTAAGTACCTACTTATATAGTACACTGTGGTAGGTACTAGGGTGACATGCAAAATTTAGATAGGATATAATTCTTGTCCCTTTGGGACCTATGGGTTGGTATGCTGCATTACCTTAATTTTTGGGGTCTAGGTTTTTACCTTAAAGGTAGATTAGCTGTATATCTTACTTGAAATTAATCATTGGAGGGTCTAAGAACAAAGTTATCACAGTCATTGTTTTTGTAACCTCTGGACATACAATCTCTCTGACCTCTTAGGTCAGCCTGGCCATAGCCAATGAACCTTAGATCATTGCTCCCAATCTAAATGCATTTGCTACTCTTCTCTTTCTCATGTTGGGAGGTGGTTAGGAACCTTACAGACACATTCTCTGGGCTCTCGATACTAACAAATTGACTAGAGAATACCTGTAAGTATTCAAATACTATGAGCATGTTGTGTGGCAGCATCCATATACATGTAGTGCATGATGAAATCAGAGCCCTTGAGGTTCTCTAGTCAGCACCTAGATGTTGCTCCATGCTCACTCTTTTGGCATCAAAGCTATCACATATTTGAACTAGAATTCAAAGGCTTCTTATTAAGGTAAGAGAACACTTACTCTTGAAAATAACCATCAAGGAAAAAAAAGAAGAAAATTACCATCAAAGCTGAGAGTGCCCTGACAGTTCAGATCCACCCTTTGGGTGCTGAAGGGTCTTGATGTGAAGAAGAGACCATCTCTGCCTCCAGCAGTCTCTTCAAATTGACTGTGGTCCATCTCTCCTTCTCTATGATAGTCCTTAGTTTGTTTAGCAAGTCTTGGCTAGAAGCAGAGTGTTTAGTTACTAATGGCCAAGAACTTCCTTTTCTAGACCTCTTTCTGGATATCTGAGAAACCTCCATAGTTGCCTGCTTGTTGATTCTTGCATGTAACACTCCCATTTTCTGACTTTGCATCTTTGTACTAACTGGATTCTAAGCCTGGAGGGGAATAAACAGGATTACCACTGGGAATTTGGAACAGTCTTTTAAAAACTCTTAAGCTCAACCTTCAGTTTGTCCATATCTCTAGCACCCATATTCTCCCAGTAATGATATATTGCTTTGAGTTAAGAAACCCTATAGTTTCCAAAGAATTGAAGCTAAGAGTCACTCAGAAGAGACTGGAGAAGCATGGGGTAGCTATAAGCAGGCTATAAATACATACATGCACATGTAAATACATAATATGTATATATCCACACACATATATACATATACACATATGCAGTATAAAAATGTAAAGGATGTCATCAAAGAAACATATGACCAAAAATGAAGATGAAACAGTCACATAAGAAGATGAAAGGATAACTGATATGTTTCCTGCAATGTAAAAAGGATGCAAAAGACCTTCATCTTATTGGATGGACTTCTGTAATGGCAAGTAAAGTACCATCTTTTGCTGTTTTTTAGTATAATCAAGAAGTATAATTCCTCTATTCGAATGTGACTGAGGAGGATCTTTCCCACCCATTGATGGGCCTGCCCATTGTGGGAAGCTTGATTAGGGGGCTGTTTTGTAGGAGGGTCCCAAGTACCTTTTATTTTTTTCTGTTGAGGCACTGGGTCAGACTCTAAAAAGTGTATAAATACTCTGAGGGTGAGGTTTTACTTTAGGGCTTACTGATTAGAGATATTTGTTTGACCAGAAGAGGACTCTGGGAAGCCGCTAAAGACCCATCTCCCCCACTGGGTTTTGAGAACCCAAATGTCGAACTTCCCTCTCTGGTAATTGGTCAGACAACTGTACCTGTCTGTTGAATTATGGTCAGACAGAGGAAGTCATGTCTGGTGATTACTTTGGGGTTCAGGGTGTTGACTACCCTGAACTAGGTGAATGATATATGTGTTTGACTAAAGGATTGATATATGTGCTTGATTAAAGTGATTGTTAGCTCTTCAAAAGCTGCCTTTCCTTTTATGAATGCAGATCTAAGAACCTGTGATAGCAGTTCCCCTTGTGTATGTCGGGGTGCTTACTGATACAACTTCCAAGGGGAATTTGTGGAAAGACATGACCAAGAGATGCAGAGGATAGCAGACTTTCATTGGTTGTAGGATCATCCACACCAATGAGATCACAGTTCCTTTTGAATATCAGAGCACCATGTGCGAGGCCCTGTACTAAATGTTTGAGTGATACAAAGAGGTAGAAGATGTGGCCCCTACCCTCAGTTTGATTACCATCAGAATATTTTATAGGTGAAATGGTCAATCTTACTAATCTCCTTTTATAAAATAATTTGTCTCTGCTAAAACTAGACTCTTGTACTCTAGGTTTGTTTTAAATGCTGTATACCTGCTACATAAGTAACCTATGTATTTCTGGTGCTTTTTCAGCAGGATGGCCTACTCCTTTTATCTATGACTTTATTATGGCATATCAGCCAATTAATCAGTCAAAGGGTGAATAGAGTGTATAGCTTGTAACAAGGAACTGAAGTTTGAAGCAAATAACATGGTGTTCACTTTTTTTTTCATTGAACAATGATTTAATTGTTATAGGAAACTCCAGATAAGGAAGCTCCCTGAACCAGTTGGTTCTGAAACTTAAAGTCTTAGAGAATTACCTGGGGCATTAAGAGGCTATGTGACTTGCTCCAGATCATGAGCCAGTTTGTCAAAGGACTTGAACCCAAGTCTTCCTGACTTATAGGTCAGCCTTATACCCCATACTGACCACCTTTCAGTATCTATCCACTTTATGGATGTAGAAATTGAGCTTTTACCATATTATTTCCCTATTCTTTTCCTCAGATTTATCTACTTAAGCTCAATATGAGTCAACAGAGTAATATGGCAGTCAAGAAAGCTAGCGAATAAATGAAAAAGCATTTAAACACTATGTGCCAAGGTATTGTGCTGAGTCTTGGAGATGCAATCATAAAAAAGAAGACAGCCCCTGCTCTGAAGAAACTTGCATTTTAATAGGAGAACCCAACACAGACAGGGAAGGGGCAGTCACAGGGAAGGTGAGTGGAGCCAAAGGACAATGGACTGACATGTTCTTCTCAAGAATGATACTGTTGATTTTACCACTGTTCCCAAAATTAAAGGTAGTTAAAAGTATAGCATAAAAAAATGTCTAGAGAACAGTAGCAGTGTGCAAAAGATTCGTAGCATCTTCAACAGCAGGGTTAAAGAAATTCCATCTGCCAAACAGAGAAGGCAAAATTTTGCAACATCGGATGAAGGTTAACAACCCAGATTCCACTGCTTAAGGTTGACCAATGGAGTGGAAGAGGTGTGTTGTTTATTTTTCCTCTTTCAAAAATGTCCTTAATGAATGCTACAAAGCACCAAACCCCAGGAGAAACTAAGCATGAAATTTTAAAAGAAAACACAAGTGGGAAAGGCCAGTTGTGCCTGAAAGAACCCATGAAGGGAGCCAGAAAATTGAATGGAGCAGACCTGGTGTGTAATTCTGACTCTACTGCCATTTTATTTAACTCAGT
>CM053769.1:153624370-153685209 GCA_028658325.1 Potorous gilbertii | reverse complement strand
ACTGAGTTAAATAAAATGGCAGTAGAGTCAGAATTACACACCAGGTCTGCTCCATTCAATTTTCTGGCTCCCTTCATGGGTTCTTTCAGGCACAACTGGCCTTTCCCACTTGTGTTTTCTTTTAAAATTTCATGCTTAGTTTCTCCTGGGGTTTGGTGCTTTGTAGCATTCATTAAGGACATTTTTGAAAGAGGAAAAACAAACAACACACCTCTCCCACTCCATTGGTCAACCTTAAGCAGTGGAATCTGGGTTGTTAACCTTCATCTGATGTTGCAATATTTTGGCTTCTCTGTTTGGCAGATGGAATTTCTTTAACCCTGCTGTTGAAGATGCTACGAATCTTTTGCAGCTCCTAGATTGACATAGGCTATCTAATACTGAGCTGGTTTCATCAACATAATTTCATTTTCATCAGATAAGATGAATGGAATTGTATCTAGAGAGCTTCATGGTACTAAGTGAAGCCAGGGTTCCTCATGGCTGTATAAATTAATTTACCCCGTTCCTTCAGGGAATCTGAAATTGGCATCATTTGAGTAAAAGCAATTTTGATTTCAACAGAGGCAATTCCTAATCCTGCCATCTGCTCTGGCCTGATTTCCATATTGGTATGAGGAAAAGACAGGATTTTTTTTTTTTAAGCTTAGTGCTTTTTGAACATAAGGAAATATGCTACTTTAATATAAAAAAAATAAAAGGCATCCCTCAGATTAAACACGATGGAATTGAGCCTCAAGTCCACCCACATAGTCAAGAAATGGCTGAATTTTTCTGCCTTCATTATATCTTGTCCTCAGGTACAGTCAGCATCCAGAGCTCATTTACCCATTTGACGATTCCCTCCCATAATTTTCTGTTGCCCAGCTCTTCACTCTTTGTGATCCCATGGACCATAATGCTTATGGGGTTTTCTTGACAAAGGTACTGGAGTGGTTTGCCATTTCCTTCTCTACCCCTGAGGGGGGATGCCATTCCCCCAATAATTACTTTTTCAGGGGACTTGGTGCTTCTTCACAGTAGACTATGAAGTTAGACTATGAGTTTCTAGAGGGCAATGATTGTTCCAGTTTTGTCCTTGAGTTAGAGCACTGAGTTGGAATCCCACCTCTGCCTATTACTATCTGTGTGAACTCAGGCAAGTCAGTCAATTGCTATGGGCCTTAGTTTCTTCATCTATAAAGTGAAGGAGTTGTATTAGATACCTAGAAGGTCACTTCAAACTCTAAGTTTATGACTTTATGATCCTACAACCTAGCACATAGTGTCTAGAACATTTAGGCACTTAATACATTTATACAGCAATAATAATTGCTGAATGGAATAAATCACAGCTGGTAGACTTTGCTCCTGTCTATCTTGGTAGTGAGAATGTTCATTTCTAGAAGACCCTGAAACTTCTGGAAATTCAGGATACTTTTAAATCCACAATTGTGTGTGTGTGTGTGTGCGTGTGTGTTTTTAAGATGAATTAATTTATTTTTAGTTTTCAACACTCATAAGATTTTGAGTTCTAAATTTTTTTCCCTCTTTTCTCTTCTACCTGCCCAAGACAACATGCAATCTGATACAGGCTATGCATGCATAATCATATTAAATATATTTCTACATAAGTCATGTTGTGAAAGAAGACTCAGAATAAAATGGAAAGCCATGAGAAAGAAAAAAACATAAAAAAGAGCGAAAATAGTATGCTTCAATTTGCATTCAGACTCCACAGTTCTTTCTCTGTATCTGGATAGTATTTTCCATCCTGAGTCTTTTGGAATTGTCTTAGATCATTGCATTGTTGAGAAGAGCTAAGTCTATCAAAGCTGGTTATTGTACAATGCTGCTGTTACTGTGTACAGTGCTCTCTTGGTGCTCCTCATGTCACTGAGCATCAGTTCATGTAAGTCTTTCCAAGTTTTTCTGAAATCTGCCTCCTCATCATTTCTTATGGAACAACAGCATTCCATTCCATTCCCATACTATAACTTGTTCAGTCATTCCCCAGTTAATGGATATCGCCTCCATTTCCAATTCTTTGACACCACAAAAAGAGCTGCTATAAATATTTGTGTACCTGTGGGTCCTTTTCACTTTTTTTTTGACTAACTGGGAGACAGACCTAGTAGCAGTGGTATTGCTGGGTCAAAGGGTATGTATGCACAGTTTTATAGCCCTTTGGGCATATTTCCAACTTGCTCTCCACAATGGTTTAAATCCACAATTGTTAGTGAAGAAATCTTCCTAACATAAAAGATTAGACTTGCATATCTCTCTCAGTATGACCAGTACTCACGTTCAGGGAATTCTCCAAAAGAAATTAGGTTGACAATTTGAAATATAAAGTAGATAAATAGCTAGGTGATGCAGTAGATAGAATGCCAGACCTAGAAGCAGGAATCCTTGAGTTTAAATCCAGCTTCATATAGCTGTGTGATCCAGGGTAAGTCACTTAACTCTGTTTATTTCAGTTTCTTTATCTGTAAAATGAGCTGGAGAAAGAAATGACAAACCACTCTAGTATCTTTGCCAAGAAACCCCAAGTGAAGTATGAAGAGTTGGATGTGGCTGAAATGACTGAACAAGAACATACAAATAGGAGAGAGAGAGAGACAGAGAGAGAGAGGGAGGGAGGGAGGGAGAGAGAGTCCCTGCTCTCAAGGAACTCCTATTTTAATTAGAGGAGAAAACACATACAAGAGTTCAGCTGCAGGATGGATAACAAGGCCCAGAGGTCCTAAAGGCTCGGTGGTAGGGCAGATGGTAAGGCCCAGGTATCATTAGGATGCAGTGGCAAAGACAGATATCCGTAGGTCTATCATTGTAGAAACTGAGGAGGAGAAATTGTTTGAACAAGGGTAGAGATCTGTAGTCCTATTAGTCTACTGCATTTCTTGGCCATAGTGTAAGGAAGCTATTTCCCAAGTATATGGAGTGGGTATACCACATAATTGATTCGGATGAATGTAACTCCCCTGCCTCTGAGCTGCCTGTACTTGTCCACCAGGCAAGCATCAACCATCTTGACGGAGAAGGCTTTTATCACCTCTTCAGTTTTACATTATAGCTGCCAGGAACTATTGTTACATAGGAGAAAGTGACCAAATGACACATTAAGAGTTGGAGAATGTTGACTGCCAGACTCCTTTCCTGAGCATGCATCGATTCTGATGAGTTTTGAGGACACTAGAATCTCTCAGGGGTATTTATAACCTTGTAATTCACAGTTACTTTACTGTTTCACATACTATACATTCTGACATTCCTCTTCACTGTCTCCTGATTGTAGCAATTGGCTGATGAGTCAACCCTTTACATTCCTGCAGCTTGTGAGAGTATAATGTCTTTACTCTGGGGGCAATTATGTTCCATTCCACAGCAACTGAACAACTGCAAAGCAGAGAGAGGTTTAGCAATGCGTGGCATGCCGTGCAATAAAACTGACCATAAAACCTTGGCCAAGCAGTGATAGTGACCACATTCACGCTTCCCTCTTTTCCTTTTAGTGGCTACCTTGCTGTAGCAAGATCTTTTGGGGGACAGAATTCAGAATAAGGTGACTCCATTTTGGTTTCTGTCTAGAGGTATTTATTACTAAAAGTATCAGAGTGACTACACCACATCGTAAGTGTATTTCTAACATGAAAGCAACATGGTATAATGGAAAAAAGCATTGGACTCAGAACCCCTGGGCTCAAATATACATAGTAAGTGTGTCTAGATATGGCAGCATATTTCCTGGCTCTCAGTTCCTGGGGCAAAGCCCTAGCTACCCTCTGTTAGTCCTGGCTCTTGCTCCAGAGTATCGATCTAGTTCCAACTCATTTTATGAAGAATTATATGCAACATTTTGACAAAATGTCCTAAGATTTACAACCATGACCTAGATACTTGAAAGTAACAGACAGTATATCTAGATACATTTATTATGTATATTTGGCTAAGTTACATACAAACACACTACCACTACCACCACTGTTCCTACCATCACCACTCCTACCACCACCACTCCTATTGCTGCTACTACTAGCTGACACTTTAAGATTTACAAAGTGCTCTACAAATATTATCTCACTTAATCCTCATAAGAACTCTGGGAGGTAGGTGTTGTAATTATTATTCCTATTTTACAGTTAAGGAAACTGAGTCTGAGAAACATTAAATGACTTGCCCAGGGTCACATAGTAAGTGTCTGAGGCAAGATTCAAACTCAGGTCTTCATGATTCCAAGTCCCAAACTCTCTCCACTATATCACTTAGTTGCCATTTAACATTGTTGGGACTCAGTTTCCTCCTCTGTAAAATGAGAGGATTGAACTAAATGAACTCTAAGACTTCTTCCAATTCTAGATCTAATTCTCTATACTTTATAGCATGAAAAAATGGCAAGCTGTGGTAAGGAGCAGTTATAACTAGGGATTCTGGCACCTGAGGCAAATTCAGTTGTGTGTGAGGGGTTGGAGAAGTGGGACTGGGTTTTGTGGTTGAGGTAGATCAATGAGTTGGAGATAAGGGTCATATAGATCGAGGAGGCAGAAGAACTAGGCAGGCAGAATATTTGAAAGGACTAGGGGTTGGGGTAGAGAAGACTTGGCTATAATTTTGGTAGTCACAAAGGGACCTGGAGGCACGTAAACAATAGCAGTAAGGATCTGATAGAGTCCAGTGAAGTTTCAAGGTGGGGAGGTGGTTACTGACTGATGCTGGTTGAGGAACTATTTGAAAATAGTATTGAGGAGGACAGAGTATACTATAGCTTCCTCTTAGCCCTTTGTGAAGGGGGTTAGAGAGAGAGGACACAGACAGTCTTGGGGAGGAAATTAGGTTTCAGGGAGCATTAGAAGGCGGAAGGAGTGAAAGGGAGATGTCTAGAAGAAAGGAGAATTTGTTAACAATGGAGGAGGGTTTGAGAGGGCATCGCGAAAAGGGAGAACAGAGGAGGATAGGGTCTAAGGAGGTTTAGGGATGAGTTTACTTTGATGGAAGATGTGATCAGTGTCTGACACATGCTATCTTTGCCACTTGTCCCCCCTGCTGACCCTCTGCTAATCATGGGCATCCAGGCCAGAACGCAGGCAGGGAGAATTATGCCTTGTTAGAAAGGAAGGAAGACAGGAGGGGAAGATGACCGAAAGCACAGATAGTGATAACTTTTCTTGGTCCTCCAGAGTATATTGAGACCAGACTTTATTGCAGCTTAGTAGTCCTGTGAGGTGGAAGCTGGGAATGTAAGCCTGAGGAAATCCTCTCTATAGCCATGTTCCTCTCTTCAGTGGCTTCCTACAAGAAGGATGAAGGGAAAAAATGAGTTCAGAAAGAACTTCCCTTAAAATTCCCAAACAGAGCATCCTCTGGCTGGAGGAAATTTGCCACACTATAAGGGCCATGGGCACTAGGGGTCAAATGATCCAGTTGAGCCTTCCTAGTCCCTGAAAGACCTCCCAGCTAAGAGAAGGGGAAAAAATAGGCTTACCTTTGAATTAGAGGGGGTCTGAAATCAGAGACTCTGCTCCATGGAGAGGCGGAAGGGTTTAGAATCAGAGACTGCTCACCCAGGGATGCCAAAATTGTTGTAGTTTCATGGTTTGATGTAGGGTTCATCTTAAAAAATTCAGAGTCAGACTACCTTTAATCCAACTATAGGCATTGATTGGGAATGACACCTCCAACAGGCTGAGTTCCAAGAGAAATCAGCAACTTAGTAAGACAAGACAGGGAATTTTATAGTGTAATGATGTTGATTACACAGCTGAAATTATGAATATTAAAAAGGCAGAAGGGATTTGTTAAGGGATTAGGTAATAGGGATGGATCCCTTTCATGGTTTGGTGGTCAAGCATACCGGTTGTGCTGTTTTCTGATTGGTTAGCTATTGTGGTCTTTTCTGATCAAGAAGAATAGTTAGGTATTGTGGTCCTGTCTTGGGCCAAAGTGGATGATGTGATTGTGGTTGAGTGCAAGGACACACCTGTTCAAATACATGAATTGCATTGAGGGCTATGGCTAACTAGGGGCAGTGACTGGGTTCTCATCATGTGGACATACCTACTGTTCTGGGGGAAATAGGAGTTCATGAACACACTTATTGTTCTGGTGAAGCATATATGAGAAAGTTAGGATATTGAGTTGGGGTAGCACAGTGTCTATATTGAGTCTGGGGGCCTGTGGTATGGTTAAAACTAGATTAGGTGGTTAAATTAGGACATGTCTGCTGTTCAGAGGGGCCTGTAAGGAAGTTAGAATATTGGGGCTGGGATGGCTTTATTAGGATTTCATCAATAGGACTCCACGGATGACAGCTTGGAGATCAGTTAAGGGATTAGACCCTCTATTGGAGGAAGGAGGGGAGAGGAAGGCATCATGTCCTTTAGCTCTCAATTCCTGGACTGGAGTTCTAGCAGTCCTTTGCTAGTCCTGATGCTTGCTCCAGAGTACTAATTCAGTTTCAGCTCAGTTTAAGGAGGATGTTATGCAAGATTTTAACAAAATGTCCTAAGCTCTGCTTACCCCCTATGACCTAGATACTTGAAGGTAACACAAAATGAGACACTAATATAAAAAAGTAAATAATATGGAATTCAGAAGTCCTACCCAGCTTTGATATTAGAAGTAAATTTTTCTATTTACTGTGTACTTGTCACAGAAATGTCACCTAGAATTTAGGTTGTAACTTCTTTTAGGAACTGAAAAGGTTTTATATTTATATAACATTATATATTATATATAAATTATATATAATATATTTATATATATAAATAAAATATATTTATATATATAAATTATATATAATATATATTACATTCTCATGAGGCAAATTTCACATCCCCTCTTAGAGATGAGGAAAATATGGAGAGGCAAATAAACAAACCTATCCATGATCAAGTAAGACAACACAAGGTGACAAGCACTTATTTAGTGCTTATTGACACTAGCTGTGTTACCTTGGGCAAATCACTTAATCCCAATTGCCTCATCCTGGGTCATCTCCAGTTATCCTGATGAATATCTGGTCACTGGAGTGAGGTCTCAATTTTAAATTCTAGTCTGGTCTGAAGCCTGTGAAGGAATAACCTGGGCAGAAATACCAGACCAAAAGGAAACCTTTAGTTCTGTCACTTTGAACTTGCAGTTGGCTCAGAGTGACTGAGTTTAGTCTAGTCTACTGGAGCTACAAACAAGTCAAGTTCGCAGACATATTACCTTCACCTAAATGCAAGTTAGAAACATGCAGAGCTCAGAGTAGTGATCAGATTTTGCCCAGGATTAGCCTACAGTGGAAGGAAAGAAATGTACATTTATTAATCACCTACTATATGCCAGGCAGTGTGCTAAGTACTTTACATGTATTATCTCATTTGATCCTCACAACAACTGTGGGACTATTATGGCACTATTATGACTGTCATTTTGCAGTTGAGGAAACCAAGGCAAACAGAGGTTTAAGTGACTTGTTCAGGATATCACAACTCGTAAGTGTCTGAGATGGAGTTTGAACAAGTCTTTCTGAGCTTTATCATATGTGCTGCCTAATGCATTTGATAGCCCTGAAATCTTGGAGATCCCCAACGTGAGCAGTCCCAGAGATCAACAACACTCAGTATTCTAAGAAAGCAACAGCAGGACCAGTCCAGACATTCCCATCAGAGGTACATAGGACCTGATCCAAATATCAAGTTGGAAGTCAGGAAGTTAAGCTAGAAGGATGAAAGGGGAAAAGAGTTCCACCATAAAATGCTATTATGGTAACAGCATCACACAGCTAGTAAGTATCTGAGGCTAAGAGACAAACCTAGAAGAGAATGACTCCAAAATAATTACAAGCAACCCCCCTAAAAAAAAAACAACTTTGACATAACTTCAAATATTATTCCTGAAAGAGATGCAATAAAAGTTTTTAAAAAAGGATTTTAAGAGGTGTTATAAATGAAATGAAAATTGTGTCAGAAAGATGTGGAAAGGGAATTAATAACTTATAATAAGTTGTATAGAACCTTGCTCAAGAAAGTCCAAAATGAAAACTTCCAGGAACATTATAGCCAAAACCTAAAATGTCCAGGTCAAAGGAAAAATAATCCAAGTAGCCGGAAAGAAAATTAAAGTACTGAGGAACCACAATCAAGATCACACATAATTTAGCAGCCACAGTGTTAAAGGAGCAGAGAGCTTGGAATATGATATTTTACAGGGCAAAGAATATAGACTTACAAATAAGAGGAATTTATCCGGAAAAACCATATAATCCCACAGGGGGAGTAAATAGTTCTTTAATGAAATAGAAGGCTTGTGCTGTTCCCTACACAAGACAATCCATCTCCCAACTCTGGGCATTTGTACTAGCTATTCACCATGCCAGAATTCTTGCTCAGATTGTCTCTTCCTTCTGAATTTCCTGGTTTCCTTCAAGTCCCAACCAAAATGACAACTTCCACAAGTAGCCTTTCCCAACCCCTCTTAATTCTAGTGCCTTCTTTCTGTCGGTTATTTCTTATTTATTCTGCGTATAGCTTGTTTGTACATAATTGCTTACATGCTGTCTCTCCCATTAGACTGAACTCCTTAAGGGAAGGGACTGTCTTTTGCCCTTTTTTTTTTGTATCCCCAGTACTTAACACAGTCAGTGGCAAATACTGAGTGCTTAATAAATGTTTATTAACTCACCAACTGACTTCCAAGCAGTACTGATGAGAAGACCAGAGCTTTGAGGAAACTTTGAAGTACAAACCCAGGAATCAAGAGAAACATAAAAAGGTAAACATGAAAGAATAAAAACAAGAAACTAATCAAGGAAAAATTGTTTACTTCCTAATATGGGGAGATGATACATTACCATTATCACAGATCCTAGAGGCAGTCTAATTAGAAAGTCTGGGAGTAGTTCTTCCATATCTTCTTCTTAAAAGAATGAAAATGGAGGAGAAGAGGAACACAGCAGGGAAGAAAAAGGAAAGAAAGTTAGGGGAAATTATCTCATATAACTAAGGTGTGCAAGTAGAGAAATCTGTGCAAATAAAGAATAAGGTGTAGGGGGATCGGGAGATACTTGAATTGTATTTTCATCTAAACTAATCAAAGGAGGGAGAACACATACACAGAGATGGGTGCTGGAAATAAATTTAAATATATAGGGAAACAGGAGGGAAAGAGGAAAAAGGAGAGGGGAGAAATAAGAAGGAGGAGGTTAGATTAAGGAAGAGATGAATCCTAAGTAAAACAAACTCTAAGATTGTACAAAAATATTTATAATACTGCTCTTTTTGTAGTGGCAAAAAAAATCAGAAAAAGAGGGGGGGGTGCCTATTGGGAAATGACTGAATAAGTTAAGTATATAAATGTGATGGAATGCTATTGTGCTATAAGAAATGATGAAAGGGGTGGTTACAGAAAAATCTGAAAAGACCCACATGCCTGGACTAAGCCCTACTCTTGCCTTTGTTAATATTGAGTCTTGTACTATTCCAAGATCTCAGGGACAACTCAGATTGGGGACTTATGAGCTTTCAGTGCTCCCAAATGCACTAAGTGGCACAGTGGACAGGGCTCTGAGTCTGGAGGCAGAAAGACCTAAGTTCAAATCCTCCCTCAGACACTTACTAGTGGTGTTAATCAGGAAAAGTCACTTACTCTGTTTGCCTCAGTTTCCTTAATTACACAATGAGGATCAAAATAGCACCTACCTCCCAGGGTTACTGTGAGAATCAAAGGAGATGATATTTGTAGAGTACTTAGCACAGACTTACAGAGTGAAATGAGTAGAATTGGAGGATAACTTCTACAATGATGATGATATCATAAATGATAGCGTAACAATTAGGCATCGTTCCACTCATGCTGAAGAATGCCGCCTACCTACCTTCTGGTAGAGAGGTGAAGGACTCAGAGAGCAGAATGAAACATATTTTGTAGACATGACCAATGCAGAAAAGCATTTTGATTATTCATGCTTGTAACATATGTTTTCTTTTCCTTCTTAATTGGGTGTGGGGTGGAAGGGAGAGGAGGATTTTTGCTGATTAAAAAATAAAATTGAATTAAAAATAGATATGTTAAACAAACGATGTATTTTAAATGTTTTAAATATTCAGTGGGAAAAAGCTTTAGTCTCTTTTAAGAAAACTCACTGGAGGGATCACCTTTTTTTTTTTCTTTTAAAAATATTCTGAACTTAAATAGCAAAAAATGAACATTTATGCATAGCACAGCACACACACAAAGGAGGACTGTAGACAAAACTGGGAATCTCCATTTCATCCTGTTTGATTTTTTAAAGCATATATTCTGCATATTTCTTTTAAAAAATAACCCCAAGCCTAACTCTCACTTTGCATTTGACTGACCAGGCTGATGCAAAATCTGCTTCTTTTGTCTTAATTACTGATGTGAAAGTCCAGAATTTAGGCTCAATCTTCACTGTTCCAGTCTTTACCTTTAGTAATTTTTAGGATACCTCAATCATAGGTGGTGTAGTCAGTTGATAGACTTGGAGTCAGGAAGATCTGAGTTCAAATCCTGCCTTAGATTCTGTGACTCTGAACAAGTTACTTGACCTGTCTCTGCCTCAGTTTCCTCATCCATAAAATAGGATTAATAGTAGTATCTGCTGCACTGGGTTGTAATGAGGATCAAGTGAGGTAAAATATATAAAGTACTCTGCAAACCTTAAAGTCAGACCACCATCTGAGAAAGTATTGCCTCCATGATCAGAAAGAGTTTCCTAAATGGCCCCATGTCTGTATGTACTTTGGTTTCATGTTTTTAGAACCTCTCTTATTAATCTGGAGATATTCACTTTTTCCCTTGTCTCCAGTTTCTCTCTCTCCCTCTCTCTCTCTCTCTCTCTCTCTCTCTCTCTCTCTCTCTCACACACACACACACACACACACACCCCTTTCTAACAATTAGAGCAATCCAAAAAGTAAAATTGGATATTTCAAGAAGTAATGTACTCCTCTGTCTAGAGATCTTTAAGCAAAGGCTGGGTGACCACTCATCTTGTATAGGCAATGTTTTATTGAGGCTCTTTTAAAAAAATATTTAATATTCATCTCGCAGTGACTCTCCTCACCTCCTAAATAGAACCTTCTTTTGTAGGCATAGTCAAGTAAAACATATCAGTATATTGGCCATGTCTTGAACTCATTCAATACTTATAATCCCCTGCCCCCTTCTGCCAAGCTTCACCATCAATTCCCTATAGTTGTGATTGAAGTGATTAGAATTCTTAAGTCTTTCATACTTTTTTCCCCTTTGAATTATTGCTGTCACCATGCAAATTATTTTTCTTACTTTGCTTTGCATCTGTCCATACAAGTCTTCCCAAGATTCTCTGAATTTTTTTCATTTCTTTCATCTCAATAATATTCCATTACATTCATTACCATGTTTTTTTCAGTTGGTTATCAATCTAGGCATGCTCTTTTCTTCCAGCTCTTTGATACTATGAAAAGCATTGTTATAAATATTTTTGCATATATGAGACTTTACCTCTCTTTTTTTTTACCTTTTTGCAGTATACAACAATTTGAAGTATCACTGGGTGAAACAATATGTTTTGTTGACTGTTTCAGCATAGTTTTAAGTTGTTTTCCAGTGTTTGGACCAATTGCAGTTCCTTCAGTAGTGTATTAATGTGCCTGTCTTCTCAGTCCCTCCAACATTTAACATTGTCACTTTTTGTCATCTTTGCCAGTCTAATGGGTGTGAAGTGAAACCTAAGAGTTGTATCACTTCTATTCCTGATAGACCATTGAAGACACTGCTCTTTTCATGTTCTCCTCTGGTTCATTTGCCTGATTCTTCTTTCTTACCTTAACTGTTTCTTGTATTCCCTCCACTACCTAAATGTGGATATCCACTGAAGTTCTATCCTTGATAAAAGCTCCAAGGAATCAGATTAGATTTAATACAACTTAACTTAATTGAACTCACCTCTGGCTTTCTTTTGTAGCTCAGATTTTAAGTATGCTTGAAGACTGGAGCATTTGCACAAGATTTCCCATTAATCTAGAGTCTTGTGTAAATATTTGCTCCAGATCTGAAACCCTGTTCTGGAAGGAGAATGTCTAGAGGAGGAGAAGGGGTGGACAGAAAGACCCTGGAAAATATAACACCATAAAGTCTTTAGAAAATAATTAATTTTTAAAATTTTTTGGGAGGGTGGGGTGGTGGAGCAGGGAGTTGTATAAGCAAGTAAAGACAGGAGGGAAAAAAAGATTACTAAACTGAATAGATTCTTTCCTTCTTCCTGCTCTTCCCCACTCTTCCATATGCTGAATTGACCCTTGGACCTTCTCCCTTCTTTTCTTTTGAAGAAGGTGCACTAGAATATATTTCCTGATATTCTGAGATAAAGTTATTTTGTGCTTTTGACAATTGATCTCACCTCCTACATGGAATTTGACCTGATATTATATTTTCTATTGAATAACAATTTATATTCAAATGACAGATAGAGAATTTCACTCAACATCTTTGTTTATCTAAACATTTGCCTAGCGTGGGTGAAGATAGCAAGCATTATCTGGGTTCTCTCAGTGTGGGCTTGCCATGGCATAAATAGATAGTCACCCGAAGGAATGGTTTCAGCTTAATAGTTGTCTGGAGCCCACTGATCAATTTGGCTTTCAGCTGAGAAAACAAGCCTCCTCCCTGCTTGTCTGTCAGCACATTATGGTGAAAAGAATGCTGGAATTGTAGCCAGAGAATCTGGTTTCAAATTCTTGCTCTGCTACTACCTGTGTGACTGTGGACAGATCACTTAACCTCTCTGAGCCGTGGGTTTCTCTCCCATAAAATGATGGGGTTGGTTCAGGTGACCTTTAAGGTCCCTCCCAACTCTGAATCTATGATTCTTTGATTTTTTGATTCTCCTTCTTTTTGTCTTTTTTTTTCCTTTCTCCATGTTTCTCTTCTCTCTGACAGCCAAAGTAGAGACCCCTTTCCCTGTGCTATCCATAACTGTTTCCAGATCCTAGACCATTTTCCTATGTGTGTGGGCGTGGGTGGGTGGGTGGCTATAAGAAGAAATACAACATTTTTTCACATCATGAAGGCTAAGGAATGATCACAGTCACCAAAAGAGTCAAAGTAATTATGTAGAACACTATCCTGATGGTTCTATAATATGACCCCTCTCAACCTATCTAAGCCTGGAATTCCAGCCTAAACTTTGTTAATTGATAACTCTAAAAGTGGCTCCAAGATTACAGTTATGATCAGTTGGTTTCCCCATTGTATTATTATTTTTTTTAACAAAAGTGGTAGATTGTAAGCTCCTTGAGGACAGGGACAATGTTAATGTTCATCTTTTCATTCTCATCACTCAGCATAATACCTTGCACATATTAATTTTGGTTGATCCATCAGTCAATAAAAAAATTTATTAGGCACTTATTAACATATTATTCATTCTTTCAGGGACTGAGAACATGAATGTTTGATGAATTACATTGCAGCAATGTAATAAAGAGGGAGATTTGGTTTCACTGTAAGGGGAAACTTCCTAATAACTAGAGGTCCTCTAAAGTGGAATTAGCCATCTCCAGAAGTAGCAGGTTTACCATCACCATCACCATCATCAGGTCTTCAAAGGGGAGCTAGATGATCACATATCATGGATTTCCACAAATTTGCAGATTTGGAACTGGAAGGGACCAAAGTCCCTCTTTTTCTCTAGTATAAATTTCCAGTTCTAATTGAGAGAGTTTCCAGTATGGAAACTTAGAGGTCATTAGATGCCAATGGTGAGACTTCAACCCAGGTTTTCCTGACTCCAGGATCAGCTTGCTAATCATTGCATCAATCATTGCATCATTCTGTCTTTCAGACAATCAGTCAGTAAATGTTTATTAAGGGCTTACTATATGCCAGGCACTATGCTAAGTGCTGGGGGTGTAAAGAAAGCCAAAAGTCAGTTCCTGTGTTTGAGGAGCTCACAATCTAATAGAGGATGCAAATAACTATGTACAAATAAACTATATACAGGGTAAATAGGAAATAATCAATAGAGGACAGGCATTAGAATGAAGAGAAACTGGGAAAAGCCTGCTATAGAAGGTGATATTTTAGTTGGAATTTAAAGGAGCAGGAGAGTCAGGAGGCACAGATGAGGAAGGATAGCATTTCATGCATGGAGGACAGTTGGCAAAAATACCTAGTGCTGGGAGATGGAGTGTTTCAGTCAAGGGACACCAAAGAGACTAGTGTCACTGAATAGCAGAGTACATTGAGGGGGAGGGTATAAGATGAAGTGGGGGCATGGGAGGGGAGGAGGTAGGTTATGAAGGACTTTAAACACCAAATAGAATATTTGCTATTTGATCCTGTAAGTAATAGGGAATCACTGGACTTTATTGAGGAAGGGCTGACATGTTCATATCTGAGGTCAAAGAGTTAAGGTTAGCTTTGTCAGCTATGTGGAAGGTGGATTGGACTACTTGTGGTAGGCAGACAAACCAGCAGGCTATTGTGATTGTCCGGGTTGGAGGAGAAGAGTGCCTTTTCCTGGCCCTCCTTATTTTGTAGATGGAGAAACCAAGGCCCAGAGAAGTAAAATAACTTCCCCAAAGTTATAAAGAGGGAAATTGGCAATGTTGGGATTTGATGTCAAGTCCTATACTCCTCTAGTGGTACCATGCTGTCTCTCTTTTGGAAGAAAGGATTCCGATTGTAGTAAAGGTTGGACAAAAAGACACCTGACATTCTGTGATTTGGGGGGTGCCTCAGATACAGTGTATATGTCAGAGAAGAGCCTGGGAGTCTAGACTCCCCCGGTTTGTCAAACTGATGGTGGCAACCCCACTTTTGAAGACTACCAACCCTTAACAATGCACACAAACCAGCAGATCATCACAGGTCATAACCATGCTCTAGAAACAGATCACTAAACTCTCTGCCTAAAGGCAACTAATGGTGCATTGGATAAAGAGATGGACCTGAAATCAGAAAGTTCAGTTGTTTTCAGTCATGTCTGACTCTCTCTGACCCCATTTGGGGTTTTTTGGCAAAGATGCTGGAGCGGTTTACCATTTCCTTCTCTAGTTCATGTTACAAACTAGGAGACTGAGACAAACAGGGTTAAATGACTTGCCAGCGTCACCCAGCTAGGAAGTGTCTGAGATTGAATTTGAGCTTAGGGAGATACATCTTCCTGACTCCAAGTCTGGCACTTTATTCACTGTGCCACCTAGTGAAGTTTAAATCTGGCTCCATAAACTGACTAGTTTTGGGATTCTGGGTAAGTCATTTAACCTTTAAAATAACCATTTTATTCATCTGTAAAATGGGCATAATGATAGACATCTACCTTTCAGGGGTGTTGTAGGATCAAATGAGATAACGATTAAGTATATCGGTGCCTGGCACAAAGTAGGTACAATATAAATGCTTATTCCCTTCCCATTCCTTATTTATCTTTATATTTTCCCCAACTACTTATTAGAGTTCTCTGTATATCCTTCAATACATCAACACCTTGAAGAAGCTGTGATTTCTTCAGTGTGGACATTCCTTCCACTGATGCAAATGACAATTCCCCCATGCCCAAGTTAATGATTTCAGTATTTACTTGGCCAAAAAAAAAAAATCAGCCTTTAATGGCCAACTTTCAGGTGATAAACTTCTATGAACTAAGCTAGACCTTGTAGGACAGATATACAAAGTCCATGTTCAAAGACTTTCCAGAATAGTAAGACCTACCAGAGCTTATATTCCGATGACATAACCTTCAGAATCCAAGGTCACCTCTATATCATAATAAAGCAACAGAATAAGTCTTTAGAGCATAGCTCTGAACACAGAATCACCCCTGTAGCCTCTTCCACTGATAGGATGGCTCTTCCCCTGATAGGATGGCTCTTCCCAGACTCTGTTTAAGGAGAGCATCCAGGCCAGTGATGTCTTCACTTCTCACCAGGCTGTGCTCTAGACTTCCCCACAGGAAGTCTTGGCCCCTGAGCTGGGTACCTTCCTTCCCTTCCCCCGACCCTATTCATTTTCCTTTTCTGTGTTCTCTACCCCTCTTCTCCCCTCCCCATTAGAATATAAGCTCCTTTTTGAATCCTCAGTGTTTAGCACAGTACCTGGAACATAGTAAGCACTTAATAAGTACCTGTTAACTGACAGAAGGTACTTAATAAATGTTGACTTTATCAGTGAACTCTCTTTTGAGCTATTGTTTGAAATCCTTGGCCCTGGGCAGGGTACATGACAATGATGCACCAGGAGCACAAGTTTGGAATCCTTACTTAAGGATGCTCCACATGGTCCAATGGTCCTGAGCTTTCTATTGGTTGTCATTCTGCCCTGGTGGGTCAAAAAGACTCAGTGAACACACACTGTTTGAAACCAGGCAAACAGAAAGATTGGGGCTATCCATCATGGTATATTCATATGCAGAGAAGTCAGTCTTGAAATGAGATGACGACACATAGTCCATTTATGGGTTGTTCCAATTGTCAACACACAGCAGAAACCTTGCTCCAGCTGTATGGGCTGGCTGCCTTGTTGATTCTCTTGAGAATGACTAAGAGAGTGAGATGATCATTCATTTACCCTAGAAAAAAAGCCCAAACAATCTCCTTAAATGACATAATCAAACCTTGCCTTAGTGGAGCTTCCCTGCCATTGTCAAGGCTGGGCTGGTGCCTTTCTGTTCCACTCATGATATCAGACTTGGATTTCTGGCTGATGCTTCGAGTGCCTTGACCTCCTTGAGAGAGAAGGAGAGTAATTGTCGAGGGACAGCGCCAATACTCCTGAGATTGACTTCTCTGCCTCTACAGCAATGTGGTGTTGAATGCTGAGCTGCTCCCACTTGAGCAGCTGTGAGATAGGAGAGTTACTTCTGCTTGAAAATGTATGAATTGCAGGCTGTTATTGTTCTCCCTCTCTTTGAGCCTTCTTTTTCTAGGGAGCTTGAGCTTTAATTAAAGGAAGGAAGTAAACATTTATTAAGCCCTTACTATATGCGAAGTACTTTCTAAGCCTTTTTACAAATGTTATCTCAGCAACCCTGGGAGGTAGGTGCTATTACTATCCCCATTTTACAGATGAGGAAGTTGAGGCAGACAGACATTAAGTGACTTGTTGGGGTTCACACAGCTAGGAAGGGTCTGAGGCCAGATTTAGTCTCAGGTCTTCCTGACTCCAGGCCCAGGGCTCCTTCTACTCAGTCACCTGGATCCTTATAATTAAAGACTCAAAGAAGCTTTTGCTTTTCTTGTGGTTACTTTTGAGGGGATATTTTTATTGGGCTCTGTCCAGAAAAGCCAAGTTGAGAAGTATTTATTAAACACCTATTTGTTCAGAGAAAACTAAAATATCAGAGAATCACAGAATGAGTCAGAAGGTATTGTAGGACCCAAGAATTAGAGCTAGAAGCTTAGAGGTCATCTAGTCCAACAGATGAGGAAACTGAGGCCCAAAGAGGTTAAATGACTTTACCAATGTCATGAAGATATTAGTTGCCAAGGCAGGAATAGGACCTAGGTCCTTTCACTCCCAATCCAATATGTCACCTTCACTATGTATGACATTAGAGTTGGTGGAGCGGCACAATGCAAGGCACTTGGGAATTGGAATAGGAAAACCTGAGTTCAAATCCTGGCTCTCCTCTTTATTAGCTATGTGACCTTGGGTAAGTAATTAAATTCTCTAAGACCCAGTTTACTCATACATAGAATGAGGATACTCACCAACCTAACAGAGTTATGGAGAAGAAAACTCTTTGTGAAGCGCTTTGCTGTCTGGCTCCAGCCTACTTGTCCAGGCTTATTTCACATTACTCCCCTCCATGCACACCTTCCAGATAGCCTAGCTTGATTGCTCTCCTTTGGCATCACTATTCCAATTCTCATCTCTGTGTATGAATGAAAGAAAAAGTATTTAAAAAACAAACACCATTCAATGTGTGGCAGCTACTGTGCTAATTATTAGGAACGGAAAGAATAAAAGTGAGACAGTTCCTATTTTCAAGGGGCTTACAATCTAACTGGGAGGGACCAAATAACAACATGTAAAACAAAGTTCAGCTAGAGGGCAGGTTGGAAGGGCCCAGAAGGCCTAAAAGGAAGCCTAGAGGCAGATGGCAAGATTCAGAGTCCACACATGAAGTCAAGTATGTCAGAAGTCAGTTTTGGAGGTCTACAGGGACAGAGACAGGGCAGATGGTAAGTCTAGGGGGCCCTTAGGAAACAGTGGCAAGTCTTTCTTCATCTCCTTAGTTGTTAGGGAATCTCTTCCCCTTCAAATTCTCTTTCTGTGTAAATGGTGCATCCCATTGGCAGCTAGGTGGTCCAATGGATAGTTCATAGGAGACTTCAGACTCTTTCTAGCTGTGTGACTCTGGTCAAGTCGCTTAACCTCTGGATGACTCAGTTTCCTCAAATGCAAAAGACAGTAGCAACACCTACTTCCCAGGGTTATTGGAAGGATCAAATGAGATAATATTTATAAAGCACTTAGCAGAGGATCATGGGGAAAGACCCCAATGTTAGAAAAGACTGCAGGTAAAAGGAAAAGGGAATGGCAAAGGAAGAGACGGATAGATAGTGTGAAGGAAACAGTAAACATGGACTTGGACAGACTTCAAGACATTGTGGAGATAGAAGGGCCTGGCATGCTTTGATCCATTGGGTCACAGAGTCAGACACAATGCAGTGACTGAATAGTAACAGCACAAAAATGCCTAAGTTTCACTATCCTTAAAACAAAACAAAAATTTTACTTGATTTTAACATTCCCTAAGGCTACCACTCCCTATCTCTCCTCTCTTTCCCAATGAAATTCTGAGCCAAAGCTCTCTCATTATCTACCTTTTCTCGCCTCCCACACTCTTCTCAAGCTCTTACAATCTGACTTCTGTCCCCTCCCTCTCCTACTTGGCTGAAACAACTCTCCAAGGTCACCAATGATCTTTTTATTGCTAAACCTAATAATGTTTTTCTTCAGTCCTCCTTATCCTTGACTTCTTCGTAGCTTTTGATACTGTGGACAACCTTTTCCTTCACTATACTCTCACTTCTCTGAGGTTTTTGTGAGATTACTTTGTCATGGTTTTCTCCTAAGAGTTTGCTGGAGCTTTAAGAGCTGATAAATTTCCTGTGGGAGCATTTACACCTCAGAGATAACTAGTCACTATAATTCAGGGCTTTATTGTTTTGTTGGTTATTTTGATCTAAAAAAGTATTAATAATAAATACTGAATTTAAAAGTGCATATACATACATTTTCCCTCAGATCCCAATTGTTAAACATATAGGTCAAACCCTGACTTTCTTTATAAAAATTGTTTGAGCTCAGCAAGAGTTCAGTAGAAGGCTCTGGGAATGAATTGGAGACCTGGTGACTATAGGCTAATTAATAATAGCATAGAGTGCTTTAAGGTTTGCACAAGACTTTACGTTTTATTTTATTTCAGCTTCACAGTGCCCCTGTTCTCTTTTTACTTGTTAGCTCAATCCTGACTAGTTGTCTTCTTTACACTTTCCTCCTTTACACTGCCTCACTTTCCATGCATGAGTGTATCCCAGAGCTCCATCTGATGCCCTCTCTTCTTTCTCTACACTCTTTTTGGTGTTTTCCTTAGCTTCCGTGGCTTCCATCATCATTTCAACGTAGGTAAGTCTCAGTTCTACGTAACCAGCCCTCATGTCTCTCCTGAGCTCCAGGAATGACTCTCCAACTGCTTACTCGATGTCTCCATTTGGATTTCCATAGGCATCTCTAACTGAACATGTCCAAGGTAGAACTCATTAACTTCCTCCCTATATGCCTCCTAATTTCCTTCACCCTATCTTCCTAACTTCCCTGTTTCTAGTTTGTAATCTAGGAGTTATTTTCCATACTCTACTCTCTCTCATGCCCTGAATCCAATCAGTTGCCAAGTCTTGTCAGTTTCTCCTCTGTCTCCAGAGTTCTACTTACATAACTATTCTAGTCCAGACCCTCATCCTCTCCCACCTGGAATAGTGGAAAGGTTCTTCTAATTAGTCTCTTTGCAATCCAACTCTCCTTTTTCATATCTATCTTCCACACAGCTGCTAAATGGATATGACTAATGTACATCACCATGTCACTTCAACCCAGGGAGTTTCAAAGGCTCCGTTTTGCTTTCGAGATAAAACACAAATTCTTTAGCTTGGCATTTAAAGTCCTTCACTATATGACTCTGGTCAATTTTTCCAAGCTGATTATACGAAACCCTCTCATGCACTTTGCATTCTAGCTAGACTGTTGTCCATGCACAACATTCCCTCTCTGCCCTTACAGACTTTTCTCTGTGTCTAGAATGCTATCCCCTCCTCATCTCAGCATCTTAGAATCCTAGTTTTCTTCAAAACTCATCTCAAGTTCTATCACCTTTAATAGGCCTTTCCTGAGTCCCTCAGTTTACTCATCCTTCCAACTATACTTTATACATACCTTGAGTTATTTTTACATGAACCTCTTGTAAACCCTATATGAATTAAGCTCCTTAAGGATGGATCTTCTCCTTTGTACTTTTATTCCTAGGGCCTGACACATAGTATAAGCTTAATAAATATTGCTTGATCGATTGATTCTAGACTTGATTCTGCTTAACTCCCTGCATGACTTTGGACAAATTACTTCCTCTCTCTAGCTTCCCCGTCCAGTGCTCTTTCTACTATACCCAGGGTGAGGAGCCTGCCTCCTCAAGGCCACATGTGGCCTTCTAGGTCCTCAGGTATGGCCTTTTGACTGAGTCCAAATTTTACAGAACAGATCCTTTTATTAAGGGAATTTGTTTTGTGAAGTTTGGATTCAGTCAGAGGACAGTACTTGAGACCCTAGAGGGCCACAGCTTTGCCACCCCTGTACCATGCCATTCAAAATGAAGGCGCTGAACTCAGTGACTTCTCAGTTCACTATCAGCTCTGAAATATTGTCTTTCTATAGTACTAGGCAGGTAGCCAGGATGAAGATCAGATATGGTACGATTCTAAATTCAGCCCAGAAACTGCTTCCGAGTTCTATCTTCCAGGTTACTCTCCCTTTGGTTACCCTGTCCTTTCTCTGCTCCCTCAGAGGAGTGAGACATTTTCCTATCTGGACCCCAAAGATTCTTTCCATGGGGCTCAAGCCCTCCTGAATTGATCGTCTTGCCATCTTTTTGCCTTTATCTTGGAGGCTTCTATGATGACAGACCTTGCAGTACTATTTTCACTTCTGGCCTCCTACTCTTTGCCCTGCTAAAGCATCTTAGCTAATTGTTTATTAAGTCTCTTCACTGACTTAACTTAGAGCTTGCATCTATTGCGAAAAGTGATGGGTCTCTTTCTGGATGATCCTGTAGTCCTGCAGCATAAGTTTAATTAACAACTCTGTGCAAATGACCCCACCCCCATGTCTATATATCCAGTCCCTAGCTCTCTCCTGAATCTCAGATCAACAATTGCATATGGCATTTCAAACTGAATGTCCCAGAGATACCTTAAATTGAGCATGTTTAAAACCTAACATTCTCTTTCCCTCTAAATTATCCCCTCTTCCAAACTCTGCTGTTTCTGTTGAAGGTACCACCATCTTTTCAGGATCTGAGGTTTTTAATCTTGGCATTATCAGGATATCTCACCCCCCCTCATCTCATGTATCAAATCAACTGCCAAATCTTGACATCTCTCCCTTTACCACACATATCGCTGTCAACTCATTCTTTCCATTCTCACAACTACTGTCTCATTTCAGGCCCTCATTATCTCTTGCCTAGATTATTTCAACATCTTCTTTACTAGTCTCCTAGCTTCAAATTTCACCATTTCAATCTACCCTACACACTGCTGCCAAATTGATTTTCCTTAAGAGAGCTAAAGGGTAGCTAGATGGTAAAGTAGATCAGAGTGTGCGCCTGGAGTCAAGAAGACGTGAATTCAAATCCAGCTTCAGACACTAGCTGTGTGACTGTGGACAAATGACTTAACCCTGTTTGCCTCAGTTTCCTCATCTATAAAATGGGTTAGAGAAGGAAATGGCAAACCACTCCAGTTATCTTTGCCAAGAAAACATTGAAAGGGGTCGCAAAAAGTTGGACACAACTGAAATATGACTAAACAATGAAGAGATCTAATTATGTGGCTTTTCCTACTCAACCAAGTCTGGAGCTTCCTGTATTGCCTCTAGGATAAGATATAAACTCTTCTGTTTAGCTTTTAAAGCTTTGCATTTCCTGGTTCCAACCTATCTTTCAAGCCTCATTGGGCATTACTATTCCTCCTGCATTTTGAAATTTGGCCAAACTTGTTTTCTCTCCATTCCTCACACAGGACATCCAACTCTCATCATTTACAGTCTCTGTGCCTTTGGATTGGCTGTCTTCCACCCCTAGAATGCATTCCCTCCTTACCTCTTCCTTAGAGAATCCTTTTCCTTTAAGATGCAACTCAAGCACCATCTTCTTCAGTTGTTTATTTTTTTAAGTCATGTCTGACTCTCTGTTACCCAATTTGGTTTCCTTGGCAAAGCTACTGGAGTGGTTTACCATTTCCTTAACCAGCTTGTTATATAGATGAGGAAACTGGGGCAAAAAGGGTTAAGTGACTTACCTAAGGTCACACAGTTAGTTAACTGTCTAAGGCCAAATTTGAACTCAGGTCTTCCTGACTCCAGACCCAGAGTTCTATCCAAGCCACCTAGCTGCTTCAAATATTTATAACCTATTGACTGATAGACCACCATGGGTGGCAGTAGTCAAGAACTTCCACGGAGGAGTTGAAATTTATGCTAGTCAATAAAGGGGAAAAGCATTTTGGGCACTTAGGCAACTGATTGATCAGCCTTAATGGATTACTTCTCACAGGAGTATTTGTGTTTTAACTATGGCCTCAGTCTCTGTTTAATGCTAGCCAAATAAACAAAAGCTTTGAATGGGGAATTTCAGTCATTAGTGAACATGGTGGAAGTGATATGGGCATTTGGGGGAGGGACAAGTACATGATCCTTCCCTGTACCTTTGAAATGACGTTGTCACAGATGATTCTGGTGGGAGGGAAAGTTTTTCATGGTATTTAGAGATCTAAATAAACTTAGAGAGCTAGCCCAACTCCTTCATTTTACTAACGATGGAGCTGAGGCCCAGAAAGATTGTGTCCTGGTCCAAGGTCATAAAGACAGTAAATCAAAAGCTACAATTCAGCAAACACTATATTAATATACTTACTGTCCTGAGAGCTAGGAAAACAAATACAAGCACAAAGAATGTTCCTGCCCTCATGAGGTTTACCTTCTGATTCGAAGGAAGACAACACATAATACTGGAATATTCAGGAATGCAACATGATTGGCCTGAGCTCAAATGTAACCCTGTGTCCAAATCCAGAATATTTGCCATTACAAGTTAGGCTCACTCTCTCTGTCCTTCCTAGGAACATCGTGTAGTAGACGAGACTATCAGGGACTCTAGTCAAGTGCTCAGGTGGCTGGGAAAAAAGAAAGGAAGGAAGGAAGGAGGGGAAGAAGGAAGGAGGGAAAGAAGAAGGTAAGGAAGAGAGGGAGGAAAGGAGAAAGGAAGGGAGGGAAGAAAAGAGGAAGAGAGGGAGAGAGGGAGGAAGGAAAGAAGGGAGAAAGGGAGAAAAGGAAAGGAAGGAAGGGAGAGAGAGAAAGGAAGAGAGGGAGGGAGGAAGGAAGGAAAGAATGAAGGAAGGAAGAGGAAAAAGGGAGGAAAGAAGAAGGAAGAGAGAAAGAGAAAAGGAGAAAGAGAACAAAGAATTCTTAGAAATATTTCGAACAGCTGTTCCTCTTTCAACCATAGAGTTTCTGGTTAGGAAGAACCTTAGGGTTGATCTAATGTAAGCCCCTTATTTTATAGACAGGACTTTCTAAGCTTTGTTTCCTAGGCAGACAAAGGTGACCTCCCCTCCTGTGATGAGAAGGAAGGCTGGTAGAGGGGTTAGGGTGGGAGAGTTTGAACCTTCCAGACTAGCTGCCCAGGTTTCACTGCAGATCTCAGGACTGTGATCTTTTCTCTTTTCAAGGTCACTGGCATCTTGGCTTGAACTAAACTTCTAAGGTGTGCTAGGAATCAGTTATTAGCATTCCAACTATATTTAACTTGGAACAAACCCTGGATTCATCAAAGGCAGATTTATTTTTTTTTCCTGCCCATAAAATCAACCTATTGATTTAACACATTGAAAGCAGGATAAACACAGGGATGAAACCCCAAAGTTTCACATTCCTTAGAATGTTTATCTGAAAAGGATTTAATTTCCTTAATGCCCAGATTTGGGGCATAATTAAAATATGAACATTCTTGTTGTTAGGTCCTTGGTCCTTTTCATATTTAATGTCTCTAGAAAAGTGGAACACCAGACACTACCACTTGCTAACTGACTTTGAGGCAAGATACTCTATAATAGAGTTTTTTAACCTGTAAAATGGAAATAATGTTCACAGATATCTCAGGCAACCAAAAGTTGAAAGTCATAATGAATTTCTCACAATAATCCTCATGCAGGGATTAAGTATCATGATCTCCACTTTATGCACTGGGAATCTAAGGCTCAGAGAAGTCATAGAAGTATAAGATACAGAGCCGGGACATTAGAGATATTCTAGTTCAGCTCCCTCGTTTTTCAGATGAAGAAATTGAGGCCCAGAGCAGAAACGCAAAAGAAACTACACAAAATAATCAGGAATAAATGGAAAACTCATTTCTCAAAAAGAGAGTTTTCTTCTCAGAGAACCAGAAATATGTTTAAATCAATGAATCTAACTGAGCCCTTTCTATATAAATGGCACTATACTTGTCACTAGGAAGGAGATGGAAAAGATCAGAAAAGGAACACAAGCCCATATTGTAAAAGGCTTTGTATGGAAAGATAAGGAGTTCTTTACCTTTCTTGTGTCAGAGCCTTCTTTGGCAGTCTAGTGAAATGCATGGACCCCTCCTCGCAATGTTTTTAAATGCTTGAGTAAAATGCATAGGATTACGAAGGAAACCAAATATATTGAAATATAATTATCACTATTTTTTCAAAAACAAACTCATGAATCCAGGTTAAGAACCCCTGCTTTAGGTTTTGCCGAGTTACTGAAGATTTTAAGACAGGGAAATGACATGATCAAAGAAGAGCTTCCAAGAATATTTGTTTGGCACTGAGAAGGGAGCTTTGTAAGCTCTGAGCATTCTCAGGTTAGAGACTGGTTCAGTAAAAATCCTGTTAACAGCACCAATATCTATGATGGATTGGGCCAGAGAAGAAAGAAACTGACAGAGAGACCAGTTGAGAGACCAGTCATGTCCATTGCCATAATCCAAGTGTGAGCTGATAGAAGACCTAAATTGTAATGGTAGCAGTGAGAACAATGCCAGATACTGGGAAGTAAGGACTGAGTAGAGTAGACTTAGTGACAATGTAGTAGGATAATCAGAACAAATTCTAGAAGTAACTTGATGACATTTAAGTATCAAATAGTACTAAATAATCTAGCACAAACAGAAAACAAACTGACCTCAGTTTACAAATAGTTTGCGTTCCAAGATCATTTAGCAGTCAGTTGACTGCAACTTGAAACATATTTTTTCATGGAAACAATGTCATAGATGGTGCTTATACTCCCGAGGTAGGCCAGGAAAGCCTATTTAAGAAATTTATGATGTAGTTGAAATTCATTTTAATTTGTAACAAAAAACTGTAGAAAGCAATACTCTTGTAATCATACTAATTAAAATTTTAAAAATACAATTGAATGAGAATTAGTGTTTTATTTGTCTTGAATGTTGGTGCTTGGAGAAAAGAAGACTTAATAAGAGTAGAAAGAGGAGGTAGATAGATAGAGAACATCACAGAAATTCTGAAGGGGATTTAAAGATTTTTTTAAGAGTGTTGTGGCTGAAGGCAACTTTTCCTTTGGGTATATTTTGCTTTAAAAGTATTTCTAAGGAAGTCTGGATCATTCCCTTCCTTTTCTCAAGAATTGTTAACTTGAAACAAATAAAGGAAAAGAGAAAGAAATTTTCTGAAGATAGTTGGGCGTGGGTTGGAGCTTAAGGGAGGAAAGGAGTTAAGAGGTTATATGTGTCGTTGAGAGAAGGGCATTGCTTCATGTAGAATTACCTGAGATGGAAGAAATGATGACCCTGAGGGGAAAGAAAGTAGGGAATGGGGCAGAACCATCAGATCAGAGTACCCTCCTGCTGCTTCTCAGGTGACTCCATTAATCCTGGACAGTTTAATTATTGTTAAGTTCAAGTAGTTTTAGGATTAGTGAAGGAAGAGGATTAGCAGACAGCCCACCCTTTTAATGCAAGGATTGTTTTTAAGGTTTGTAATTGGAGGAAAGCCTGGAAATAAATCCTAAAGGTACATAAAATCTGAGTGGAATTAAGCTAGGAAGTCTTTCCGGAAGAGGTGAATGAGGGTGAGATTATGGTGGAGGGAATGTGGTTTAATGGAGTGGGGAAGGGACCTCATTGGTTGACACTGTTTATGGCTATCATGTCCTCACTTTTTCCTCCTCCCTTTCCCTAAGCCAATCAACCAATCAAACAACAGATATTTATTATGTATCTACAACTTTGCTAAATGCTGAGCCTCTGATTACAAAGCATGCAATTATCTATACTCACAATGAATATACTCACAAAGATGAGAAAAGTACATGAAAAAATGCATATAGCATCAATGTCAAGTGAATAAATACAAATATATAAAGTCATTAAATACAAATACATTTTGGAAGGGAGGGTACTGGTATTTGGATGCCTCAAGAAGGTTTCATGTAGAAGATGGTGGGCAGCTGGGTGGTGCCAGGGATAGAGTGTCAGGAACACTTAACCTCTGCTTACCTTAATCCTCTAAAGAAGGAAATACCAAACCACTCTAGAATTTTTGCCAAGAAAACTTTATGGAAGCATGGTTCACAGGATCAAGAAGAGTTGGACATGACTGAACAACAATAAGAAGTATTTATTAAATGTTTACTACGTGCCAGACATTGTAACAAACAGTAGGTGATACCAAGAAAGGAAAAAACAGATTCTTTTTCCTCAAGAAGCTCACATTATAATGGAGGATCCAGCAAGTGAACAAGTATGTAGAAGAGAAATATACACAGTAGAAATGGAAGGTAATCTTGGAGGAAAGGCACTAGCAGTGGGGGAGACTGAAAAAGGTTTACTCCAGAAGGTGGAATTTGAGCCAAGCCTTGAAGGAAGTAGGCTGAGGTAAGAAGGAGGAGCCTTCCATTCACAAGGAACATGGAGTGAAAAAGCATGGAGGTGCAAGAGGCAGGGCCATGAAGGAAAAATTGCAAGAACACTCATGTTACTGGGCCATAGAAGGGACTAGAAAGATAGGAAAGGCCCAGGTTGTGAAGGACTTTAAAACTAGCTACACAGAAGATTTTACATTTGAAGTGTAGTGAAGAGCCACTGAAGATTACTGAGTGTAGGTGTGTCTATGTGATGTGATTGTACCTCCCATGCATTTTAATTCTTATAGATTGAATTGTCTGTGGCCGTTCATTAATCATGGTCAAAGAGGCAGCATGGTGGTAATGGAAAGAGAGCTGTGTCAAGGAACAGCTGGTTTGAATATCTGCTCTGATGAGTTCATGTTATGTCATTTCAGGCAAGTCACTTAACATCCTCATATCTCAATTTTCCCGCCTAAAAACCAGAGGACTTTTGTTAAGAAGGTGCTTGGGAAACCTTTGGGCACTCTGTAAATGTGAGTTTTTATTATTAAGTCACAATGCCCTGTTGTCAATACATTGTTGTAATGACCTGTTTTCAATAGTTGCATTAATAACTTCAGCAAAGCAGGAGAAGACGAGGTCTCTGGATTTCTGAAGGCTAAAATGATGGAACACAGGTTCTGACAGATCCAAATCCAGCTAGAAAGAATTGGAGGACACACCCAACAGTGGCCTGTTGGCCCAGGACCAGACTGGCTAAGTTCTGACTGGCTAAGTTCCAGACACTTGCTCACCAGGTGATAAATTTTCTCATTCTTAGCAACTGTGAAGGGGGCTGTGAAATCACAGATCTTTGGAGTATTAAAGTCCATGTATCTTATCTTCCCAAACAGAGCTCCTTGGAACAAAGAACAGGTCACAAAGGTTCTTTGGGCCAGAAGCTTGCCCCAAATCACCCTTTCTCTTAACTTCTCTATTCTACTTCTATGAAGGCTGGGTGGCTCTCCACGCCAGAGGTCACCTCGGTGTGAAATCTCATTCATATTTGACTATTCTCTCCCCTTTATTCTCCTCAACCAATCAGTTGCCAATTCCTCTCAATTCTACCTCTGCAACATCTCTTGGATCTGATCCCTCCTTTCCACTGCCACAGGAACCATCCTTTTTGGAAACTTATTACCTCTCACCTAGGCTGTTCCAAGAGCCACCTAACCAGTGTCACTACCTCCAGTCTCTCTCTGTTCTTACTCATCTTTCATACAGTTGTCAAGGCAATCTTGTTCCATGAGATTGTAAACTCGTAGAAGACAAGATCTGGTTTTTTGTGTTATTTTAATATTCTTAGCACTTAGAACAACACTTGGCACATAGGAGGTGCTTACTAGTTTATTGATTGATTTCTTGTTTGATATTACATACTGAATAAAACAAATTCCTCAGGTTGATATTTAAGGCCCTCCACAATCTGGTTCCAACCTCCCTTTTCAGGCTTATTTCATACTATTTTGCTTCATACTATATTCCTGCTAAAAACAACAGAGGGTCTTCAACTTCCATACATTTGCCCAGGTAGTCATCCCTTCTAGGTCTAACATTCTCTGGATGTACAGTTTTATGCCCTTGAGGAGCTTATGATCTCTTGCAAATGTAGGACATACACCTTACAAGCCAGCACCTGCAGCAAGGCAACTCACTGTCCCACTCCACAGCAGCTATTCCAAACCTTTCCATCCTTTCTCATACCTCCTCCACCTACCATTGCAGCTGAAGACCTTGCCTTGTCCTTCACTAAAAACAATTGAAATCATTCACTGAGATCTCTCTTTTCTCCTTTCCTCATCTCATGACATTCAAAACCATCTTAATGAGATGATTAAATGGTAAAACAAGGCAGTCGGCAGGGTGCAGTGGAAAAGCTGGCTAGGTTTGGATTAAAAAGAGCTGGGTTCAATGTCCAGTTCTGCCACTTTCTACTTGTGTGACCTGAGGAAGTCTCTAGACTCTTTAGTTTTCAGTTTGGGCAGAAGGGCATCCCTTTCAACTCTAAATCCTACAATTTAGGATTGATTCTATACAATGCTAAGATAAAGTGATGACCTGAGTGTTCTAGTAACAAAAGGAAAAGAGAAACATTCAGCAATGTGGTATAGGAGAAGGAATACCAGATTCGGAGTCAGGTGACCCGAGTTCGAATTCCAGCTCTGCTGCTTTCTATCCCTGAGAACTTGTACAAATTGCTGAACTTCTCAGATCCTTAATTTTTCCATTCATAAAATGAAGGGGTTGGACAGATGGGTTCAAAACGCTAAATCTCTGACATTAAGACTGTATGAGTCAGGGTGATCAGGGAAGACTGCATGGAGATAGGGTGGATACAATTTGGATAGGGAAATCTAGTCAGCAGGTACAAAGACCCACAGGCAAAACTGAGTCACATATATTCCCGGAATTGGGGAATCCCATCAGAATCAATATTCATGCTGGGGAGGAGTGGTGAATAAGATTGAAACATGAGGTAAGATAGTATTGAACCTTGAATGCCAAGCTAAAAACACTCATCTGAGATTGTCTAGTCCAATCCAGTCATTGTAATATGGGGGAACTAAAGATCACAGAAGTGAAATCACTTTTCCAAGGTTACAAAGCTAGTAAGTGGTGGGTGTGGGATATGAACCTGAGAGAAATGGGGATTCACCCAAGTTTTTTTTTTTTGTTGTTGTTGTTGTCTTTTAAGATCAGGAAAGTAACAGGTAAAGTAGTGTTTTGGAAAGATAAATCTATTCAATGAAATATCCTTAAGCAAGCCTAATTCCTAAATACCCAGAGGCTAACAAGAATTGTTACTTCATATATTGCTCTCAAGAATTGCATCAGGTACCTAATCCTAGAGTTTTCAAGGGGTAGGTAAAAGGGCCCCGGCACTCCTCAAACCTTGGCCTTTCAAAATCATTGGAAGTATTGTCCCTTATCAGGCAGAGGTCTCCAGTGTCCAAAGAGTTAGACCCTGGTTTCTAAACAATGAACTTTACATTATCTTTGCAAATGGTAGGCATTGATATCACAAATAATGGATGATCAAATAAGCATTTCTATTAAAAAATAACATGTTTTACTTTGTCATGTATTTTTAAACCTACATTTGTTGATACGGAAGGGAGGTGTCAAGTGTCAATACATGTATGAGCATTGTCATGGAGACACTGAAAAAGACTGATTAAAAAGAAGGTGGGAAATTGTCCTTCCTTCTTTCTCCTCTGGTCCAACTCTGGTTCGGTGCTTTCTACTAAATGGACACACCATAATTCTTCTGACTCCTAAAAAGTCACATCAGCCTAAGCCAAATTATTCTTCCTTCCTCTTTCTCTGCCTCCCTTTCGGTCTCTCTTGCTCTCTGTTCCTGACTGTCTCTGTCTCTTTCCTCTTCTTTCCTTTCTCCTCTTTCTCTGTCTCTGACTCTGTCCATTTCTCTCCCCCTTCTTTCCTCTCTTTCCCTCCCTCCATCCCCTTTCTCTCCTTCTTTTCCCCTCTCCTCTCTCTGTCTCCCTCCTGTCTCCTTCCTTCCTTCTTTCCTCCTCCTCCCCGTGAATGTGTTTTCTTTCTGGATCACAGCATTTTGAGAGTAAGGCTAACTAGGGATAATGGATAGCTCCCAAAACAGGAATGGAATTAAGCAGATTGGGTGTTGTCTGTCAATAAGAACATGAAAGCAAGATTTATTGTGGAGAATCTCCCTTGGAGTTACTGATGAAAATTTATTCTTGCATCTTATAGTCTTGCTCAGAAAGGGGGGAAGGGAAGGGAGAGGAGCATTTCTTATTTTAAAAAAATTTATTTTAACAATAACTGGACACACCAGTTATTCACCTGTTATTCTAGTTCCTTCCTTTATTTGGGTCAAAACATTTCCCAATATCATACCCACCCTACTCCGGAGGCCTGTGGGAAAGAAACAAAGCTATCTTCTACAGGGCAGAGATTGTGTTCTGGTTCTTGGCAAGTTCTCCTGGGAGACATTGCATACACTTAAGGCTCTGTATAAATAAATAACACGGATATAGAATTGTGGGGGAGGGTTTTGGCCTGCTGCTGTTCCAAGGCCTGGTCCAATGGAAGCCTTTGTGTTGAAGAGACTTGTTTGCACTACTCAGAGCCCTACGAACAGTTTATTTGTTGAGTGAGGACAAGTTTGAGTACACAAACACTTCGATCTCCACGGACCAGCACTTGTCTAGGAGTTGGGATGAGGGAGAAAAAAACATTAACTGCTTCAGAACTTTAGGGAAGAATGTAAGAGGGAGAGGAAAATCAACCTTGTTTTTTGTTTCTTGGTCTTGTTTCCAACTACTTCGCAAGGGGATGATGAATGATAATATATGTGAATTGCAAGGCTGTCCAGAGGCTGTCTGGTCCGATCCAAATATGAACAAGAAACCCCTCAACCTTGAATGAATGGTCATCTATCCTTTGCCTAGCCTAAAGAGGGAACCCACTGCCTCCCCAAGGCAGCTCATTAAATGTTGGAAGATGTCTAATCTTTACTCTTTCCTTTGTAATTTCCACCCATTTCTTTTAGTTGTGCTTTCTGGGACCAAACGGAAATCTAATCCTTCTTCCAACCTTTTAAACATGTAGAGGTAAATGCTATATCTCACTCAAACCTTCTTTACTTCAGGCTAAACACCGATATGTCATTTGTCTTATCTGGCAACAAACATTTACTAGTTGGTGACCCTGGGCAAGTCACTTAACCTCTGATTGCCTCAGTTTCTTTAACTGTGAAATAATAATTACAACATTGAGCTTGCACTTGTTATGGAGGTCAAATGAGATAATATTTGTAAAACATACTTAGCACAGTGTCTGGCACACGGCAGGTGACATATAAGCACTTACCTCCCCTTTTTCCTCCTCTCCTTACTCACTTATTTCTTTATGGGACTTAGCTACATTTTTTTTTGACATTTGCAAAACACTATATTTGCATGGATAAAACCCTCTATAATCTTAGAATTCCTCTTCAGCACTGAATGATAAATGGCCTGCCTGATGGAGAGTAGATTTAGAGAATTTTTGAAATGTTGTTGCGTTGATTGGTTTTTACGTCCAGGTCTCAAAATATCCCGTTCAGCTAAAACTTTCTGTCAAATGGCTGTGGTACACATTAACCATCAGATATTTATTGAAATGACCCAGAGCAATTCAGAATCTGAATTGCTGAATCATCAAATAAGGACAAAAATTCATTTACTAAGTCAACAAGCATTTATCAAGTGCTTAATATGACAGATATTATGACCGAGGATACAAACTAATAAAGAGTGTTTAGAACATGCCCAGCTCACCTAACATAGAGGCTGCCTGTGGGCCTTGTCCTGGGTATATGCTCAGATCGTCTAATGTGACCCACAATGCCTCTGTGTTAAGCAATCTGAGATTGCCTACCATGGGCTTTAGGAAGCTAACTTTGGCAACTGAATAGAGGATGAACTGGTGTGGAAAGAGACTAGGTATGGCTAGGATTTGAACCCAGGCCCTTGTACTTCAAATCCAGTGTTCTTTTCATTGCATGATACTGTTAGGGTGGGGGTTTTTTTTGTCTTGTCATTTTAAAGTCACAACTTTATATTTTTAATAAACAAATTGTAAAGGGAGTCTAACCGAGGAGATTCCTTTTGAAAAGCTTACTTTAAAGTAAATGGCTAAATTCTAGGTGTATTATTCTTGTCTACAGTGTCCGCTGCTCTGCCATCCTAGGCATTCTGTCAAAAAAGGAAATGAAATTAATCTGGCAAGGTCCATTCATCACAAAGTCTTTCTTTTGGATTCTCTTCTGGGTCCTTTCTTGTTCCCCTATTTCCCTTCTCATATACAGAAGTCATCCCCTTAATTTTAGGGAGAAGGATTGGATATATACATCCACACACACACATGTATATACATTCAAATATGTGTACATATATGTACCTATATGAGTATATGTGTATATACATACATACACACGTATGTGTATGGATAGATGGATAGATACATTGATTGATAGATAGATTCCTCAGTCTCCACTCTGAGTCCATCATCTCCCTATCTGGAGGCAAGTAACATTCTTCATCATGATTTGGAATTGTGACTGGTCACTGTGTTGATTAGAGTTCCTAAGTCTTTCAAAGTTGTCTTTACAGAATTACTATTTCTTTATAAATCATTCTCCTGGTTCTGCTCTTTTCACTAGTTCATGCAAATCTTCACAGGTTTCTCTGAAACTATTGCCTTCATTATTTTGTACAGCACATAGCATCCTATCGCATTCATATACCATAACTTGTTCAGTCATTCCCCAGTTAATGGACATCTCTCTCAGTTTCCAATTCTTTAGTACCATAAAAAGAGCTTCTATGGGTCTTTTTTCTCTTTCTTTGATCTTTTTGACCTAATAGTGGTACCACTGTGTCAAAGGGTCTTTGACCCTTTGGGTTTTTTTGACCCTTTGCCTTTTTTTTGACCCTTATGCTTTTGAGGCATAGCTCCAAATTGTTTTCCAGAATGCTGAATCAGTTCACAACTCTACCAACAGTGCATGAATACACCTATTTTTTCACAGCCTCTCCAGCATTTGTCACTTTCCTTTTTTGTCAGCTTTACCAATCTTATGAATATACGGTAGTACTTTTATAGTTATTTCCACTTGCATTTCTTTAGTTATCAATGATTTAAAAATATTTTTCATGTTGGATTTATGCCTATGAAAACTGGAGAATGACTCTTATTCTTATGAATTTGAAAAAGTTCCTTATGTATCTTGGAAATGAGACTTTTATTAGAGAAACGTGAAAAAATTTCCCTCACCCCAAGTTTTCTATCTCTCTTCTA
The DNA here is from genome assembly GCA_028658325.1 of Potorous gilbertii. Classification (NCBI taxonomy): domain Eukaryota; kingdom Metazoa; phylum Chordata; class Mammalia; order Diprotodontia; family Potoroidae; genus Potorous; species Potorous gilbertii. The sequence continues at coordinate 153,651,207 of CM053769.1, read as the reverse complement.
ATTTTAGTTATATTGGTTTTGTTGGTGAAAAATCTTTTTAATCTTATTATCAAGATTGTCCATTTTACCTCTGGGAACCTATTTCTGGATTGATGTACTCTTCCCATATCCATAGATCTGACAAGTATTTTTTTCATACTCCTTTAATTTATGATGTCACCCTTTCTTTCTAAATCTTGTATTTTGATCTCTTTGATACCTAATCTTACTAAATCTAAAGTGCATATAAGACTGTCTAGCTTCTTCTCTGATGTTACAAAATCTAGAATGGTTTGTTTACTTTTTCCCAAGGTTTCTCTAATTTTCATTTCATCAGGCAGATAATTCTTGTAGATAAGAATCAGATCCAGGGTAGCAGTTTTACTCAGACATTTCCACTACCTTAGAAGCATGAAATGATAATTACAAGGGTGTCAAGAATCCACCAGCTGATTCTTTTTTGGCAGCAAGAGAGAGCATCCACAGATGTCTGGTTAGTTAAGGTTCTCCATTACTACTCTAGCAGGCCTCTTTGCCAGGTTTGTGATGTTTCCCAAACTCTATCACACCTCAAGCATGATGCTGGATATAATTGCCAATACAGAAATTTCTCCAGAACGCCCCAGTGCCCATCCATTAAGTTTCAGGGTTCCACAGAACATAGGCTGGAAATCATACATTTTCATATGTCATCATCTTTACAGTTTATCCTTCAAGAACCATTAAGTATAACTACTTGACTGATATACATGTCAATATCCACTTTTGTAGTTTATTGTTTGCCAACGGAAAGGAAGGATGTGTGTTTGATGGATAGTGTGATGCCAACATACTTGTCTTATATTTGATGTTAACTTTCTTTACATTAGTGGAATCATATTCTTCAGGCTCTGAGTCCTTGTTCTCCATCAATTTATTCAGAAAGTCTTCTATGTTTTTCTGAATTTTTTTAAACTTGTCATTCTCTAAAGATCAGTGAATTCATATACCCTAAAACTGATTTAGTTTTCCAATCATTGGGCATATATTTCATTTCCTGTTTTCTGCTGTCACAAATAATGCTACTATGAATATTTTTGTACATAATAATTTGTATCAGTAAGATTTTGATGCATTCCTAGAGGAAGTTAGGTGGCCCAGTGGATAGAGTACTGGAGTCAAGAAGTCAAGTTCAAATCTGGCCTCAGATGCTAGTTATATGATCTTGGTCAAGCCATTCCACCTCTGTTTGCCTCAGTTTCCTCAACTGTAAAATAAGAATAATTATAGTACCTAATTCCCAAGGTTATTATGAGGATTAAACGAGGTGTCTGTCAAGCATTTAGCACAATGCCTAGTAAATAGTAGGTGCCTAATTAATAGTCTTCTGTCTTAGCTGTTAAATGACTGTGTGAATCTTTGCCAACCAATTGACTTTCCTAGGCCTTAGTTCAAATTTGCTTTCGTTTTAATGCTTAATATCAGTAGGCTGAAATTTTGCTGTCACAATATTAGTGGAGAACTCAAAACACCAATGATACTTTGCTGTTGTGGAGTCATTCAGTCAAATCTGACTCTGTGTGATTCCGTGGACCACAGCACACCACACCCTTCTATCCTCCATTATTTCTCAGTTTGTCTAAGTTCATGTTTGTTATTTCCATGATATAATCCATCTCATTCTCCACCATCGTTTTTTCTTTCTACCTTCAATCTTTCCCAGCATCAGAGCCTTTACCAATGAGTCCCATCTTCTCATTATGTGGACAAGGTATTTAAGCTTCAACTTCAGTGTTTGCCTCCCAGTAAGTAATCTAAATTAATTTACCTGATTTGACCTCCAGTGATGATGCTTAAGTAATGTAAAGCAATGAAGATGTACATTTTACATACACTACTGTTTCAAAATCACTCTAATTGCATTGGCAGCACCATTTCATACATTTCTGCATCTTTTCATTACAAAGGTTTTTTTCAGGGCCAGCAAAGTGATGTATGACTTTAAAAGTACCAGACTCCTAAATAGTACCAGACTATCTATAATAATCTCGTTCCATTTGCATTATGCATTATTTTTCTTTGAAACATCAAAATTAGAAAACTAGATGCATCATAGATATTTTGCTCCTTTTTAGCTTGTCAGGGGGTCATACTAGATAGCCTCTACAATCCTTTCACGTCTACATAGATTCTGTGATCTCTTTTTTTGGAGATGTTTTTTAAAGGAAGCTTGATATTTAAAAAGGGGGTATTCCTCTCCTTGTCAGGAACTGCTTGGCTCCCTGATCCTTCACTACATTCAGATATCCCTGCTTATTTCCACTTGTAAACTCGCTTTCTCCTATCCCACTCTGAGACATATTTTAGTCTGAGAGACAGGAAACATATGGCATCTCCTGTTCTGTTTTTTGTTTTTTTTGTTTTTTTTTTTTTACAAAGTCTTTTGTCCAGTGTCACCCTGTTTTTGTTTCTGGTCTTTGTTTCTCAGACACCTTCCCTAGACTCTGACCTCTTGTTGCCCACATAGAGCCCCACCTCAGTCTTCTAATCTAAATTCCTGATTGAAGTTGCTTGACCTCTGGACTCTGGACCTTGTTTGTTTCATCCCACTGTAAATATCTGTTCCTTCCAATCTTTGCTTCCCTATTGTACTTGAAATTTATCCAGTAAGATAAGGAGCTCCTTATACCTAGAGAACTGTCAAGTGCTTTGTAAACCTCAAAGTACATAATAATAGTGCTAAAAACTATAGTTATTGTTACTATTAATATTGAAATGGGTGACTGTGGGTCAAAAAGATTATAAAAAAGTATTCCTTTGTTGAGCGGGAGGATGAATTAGGGGTGTCAAAATCATATCCCATATTGACTTAGAAACCCACAAATTAACATAATCTCTGTTGTATTATATTTTTATGTATTTTGTAAATTTTTAATCTAGTACCCAGGTGCACTGGGAAGTTTTGCTCACTGTGCATCTTAAATTTGACACCTATGAACTTAATAATCTCAAATTTCCTTTTTAACTCTGAGATTCTCCATGATGCATTTTGATTCCTCTTCATCTTACTCCTCCACATTAGTATTTCCCAGCTTTACTCCTTTCCAGATGAAGTTTGGATCCTGACCTCTTATATCCTCTTTTAGGTCCCTGTCCTGTTCTTGCACTGAACTCAACTTTATGCTTCCCCTCAATCAATCAATAAGCATTGCTACCACTATGTGCCAGGCACTGTGCTAAAAACTGGAGCAGTCCTGGCCCTCAAGGAGTTTATAATCTCCTATCTGATGCTACGTTTTTCCTTCCTTTGTTTCCCCTTTTTGTTAATCTCTGCTATCTTTGGACCTTTGTAGCACGTGTTCTTTACCTCCCCAGTGCCCTTCCTTCTCTGCTTCCACGACTGGCCCGCACCAGACTTTTTGGTGCGAAGAATTTTCTCACCTGGATAAAATAACTCCACATTCTTCACAGGCTTTGCTCTCAGCTGTAGCATGTGACTGCTTCTCACTCTTGTGCATGCCTTAATTCACTTACCTCTGCTCTACTTTTCTCTCTTTCACTCCATTGCCTGATATTATAAAACTTTGAACCCTGTGGTTCGTGATTGAGCCGGAAGAGGACTGGAGTCAGGTCTGGGAGTTTTAGAAAACAAACACACAGCCTGTAAAAAGGCAGCTTGAGAGGAAGGAGAAGGGAAATAGCATTCCTGGCCCCAGCCAGGATTTAATATTAATTGCTATACCTTGGGGGAGGCTGATTACACCTTCTGGGAAAAGGAGGGTAAGGTAGTGCCTGAAGAAAACATCACATTCTAAATCACAGTCCATAAAGTGGTCACTCAGGGCCAACCTGTTCATAGCATTTCTAACAAATTCAACCGTTGTTTTAATATAGTCATTGATGAGAAAGTGATCCCTGTCCAAGTCCATCTGGCTAACCATATCTATCCCTTTTTCTCTATTTGCAGGGGCAACATACTAGGTCAAGTCCTTATCATTACAACCCTTTTCACTACTTCCAGAACAGTTCCAGTCTTTCCCCCTCTTCAGTCTATTTTTCACATGGCTTGCTGAACTGTATTCCTTTTCCTGTTTTTAAAAAAATATTTTATTCCCCCCTCCATTATATGTAAAAACAACTTTTATCATTTGTTTTTTAAAATTTTTTTCAATCAACAACAAGCATTTATTAAATACTTACTATATATCAGGTCCTGTGCTACACTTGGGATGCAAAAAAAAAAGGCCCTTAAGGAGCATATTCTATGAAAGGATAAAACAAACAGGATTGCTGTCTAACTGATTCCTAAAACCCAGGTCTTACTATGTCATTACTCTGAGAACTTTTTGTAATTATCCATTGACTCTAAGATAAAATGCAAATTTCTTAACGTGACATTTAAAGCCTTTCCTAATTTCTCTAGTCTACCTTTCCAAGTTCATTTTATATAATTTTTTTTCTAAACAGCTATTGTATTAAGCTGGGTTCAAGATTGGAACACAAGTATTTTCCTGAGTTGGCATAGGAATATAGAAAAAAAAATGACTGTTAAACAACAAAGCATTCAATTTATTCAAATATACTTTACTGTGGGACAACTTCCCTTAATTCAATATTTTTTTCAAAAATTAAATATTTGTCTGAATTTCTCTTGGTATTCAACCTTCAATATTAAACATCTTTCACTAGACAAGTCTTTTGTTCAGTCTTTAAAGATGCCTTTCCATAGAAGTACAGCTATGTCACGATGGAGGGCAAAGTTATCTTGAGGGTGACTTACTCTTTCTACTCTCTCCACCCAGATGAATTGGAACAAAGCCATCCTAGGCTTTGTCTGCCTCTCCCTGAACTGTGATTTGGATGTAAAGTTTTCTTCAGCCATTGTCCAATCCTCCTGATTTCCCAGGACATTTAACCAGCTCCTCCCAGGTATGGTAATTAACATTAAGTCCTAGGAATGCCATTTCCCTGCTTCTTCCTTTCAGTCTTCCTCCAGGCTGTGTGTTTCTCTTCTAAAACTCCCAGATCTTACTTGGGTCCCCTTTCTGGCTCAGATTTTGAGAGTTCAAATCACTTTTAAGCCTAGTCTGAAATGCTTGCTCATCTGAACTACAAATCCCCAAATACCAGGCAGTTCTTAAACCCCTATTACAAATGCATCATGATAAAGTAGTTGTATTTCATTGCCATTCTCTTTTTTGTTTGACTTTGAATTCCAAAATGGCCTACTTGCTATTTATTCAATTCAGGGTCCCATTTCCTGCGTTCCTGCCTGTCCCAGTCTGCTCTCCATTCCTCAATTGCACTCCTTACCTCTGCCTCTTAAAAATCCTTAGCTTTCTTCAAGACTCAGCAATGTGCCATGGTCAATAGGAAGCCTTTTCAAATCCCCTTAGTTGTTAAGGGATGGTCTTGAAGTGGTTTTAGGGGTATAGGGACCCCATAATGCTGAAGTTCAAGGTGGAGTTGTCTGGAAAGAATTTATGAACTCAAGCAGTCTTCCAATCAAGTGGCAAAAAATTTATTGTAATGCTATACAGCGGGCATTCTTTTTAGGGAACTCACAACCTAACAAGAGTGATGCTAAAGCTTATATAGGAAAGACTTAGGGTATTGTCTGACAACTATGTTAATTAGGTGGTAATACACAGTTTCTGTACTTTGAGCACAGGCATCATTCATTCCTGGAACCCCCCCAGCAGGGAGTGGCGGTGCTTCTAAGGGGTCTGTATGTCTGTACATCTACATGTATAACAACATAGCCTTGGGAGTTGATGTCTATACTTGACCTCTGGATTGTAAAGGGTAACGGTGGGACCAGTACATGATAGTCCTGCTGGTACAAGATGGTCCTGATTATGAAAGGGAAATTCTACTGAGGTCAACTTGTTCTTGTAATGGAGAAATATAGTTTGCCTCACTGGGCCTTGTTCATGAGTTATTGCCAGAGATAGGAAGTTTGGACTGAGGAGAGGTATGATCCTAAAGCTAGGTCCGAGCACAAGCACCTACCTCATCAGTCTCTCTGATCTTCAGACAACCATTTTGTTCCTCATCTGTTTGCATGTAGTATTTCCCACAGTAGAATATAAGCTCCTTGAGGGCAGAGACCATTTTTCATTTTGTCTTTGTAGCACTAGCACTGAACACCATGCATTGCACAACAGGCATTTAATAAGTACTTATTGGATTGGAGTTGGAATCATAAAAGGTGTTCACTGGTTGACAAAGAAATATATAAATAAGAAAATTACTACTTTAAACAAAGATCTATACTGTTACTGATTCAAATATACTTTCCCATAGAACTGGCACAGTAGAAAGCACACTGGATCTGGAGACAGGAAGATTTGAATTCAAATCTTGCCTCAGCTCTTTACCAGTTGTGTGACCTTGGGCAAGTCCCTTAACCTCTCTCTCTCTCCATCTTCTCAACTATAAAACAGGGATAAAAATAGCACCTATCAGAGTTTTTGTGAGGATCAAGTAAGATAATATTTGTAAAGTAATTAGCACAGGGCTTAAATGCTAGCTATTATTATTACGAAGGGGCAGTGAGGTGGGGCAGGGGATAGAATCCCAGGCCTGGAGTCAAGAAGACTCATCTTCCTGAGTTCATGTCTGGTCTCTGACATTTTCTAGCCTCGTGACTGACTCTGGGCAATTCACTTAATTCTATTTACCTCAGTTTCCTCATCTGCACAATAAGCTGGAGAAGGAAAGGTGAACTACTCCAGCATCTTTGCCAAGAAAATTCCAAATGACTGAAATGACTCAACAACAACAACATATGTGTATGTATCTTTCACCTATCTAGTCTTTTCTTTATGACTCTTATTCCATTGCGCACCCTTCACAGTACTTTTACAATTGTGTCCATCTTCATTCTGACATTTTAATTGTTATCATTTTCTCTGGGTTCTGACTATATACAAGAGTCTTTGCTACACCCCAAAACGAACTTTAGAGGAATCCCGCACCCCAAACTATTTGTCTGGTTTCTAAAGTGGACAAGAAATATCGTTGCATTTGAGAACTAGTGATATTGCTGCTTATCTCCCTGACAGAATGAGCAGTTGATGTACTCTTTGCCACTCAACATGCTGAGAAGATAATGGTTATATATGTGGTTTCTGTGCTTTGTGATATAGACCAGTGCTGGAGAGGTTGTGGGAAGAAAAACTAGATCTGGGTTTTTCAGTGAAAGGCAAACAAAGATCTAAGGATTTTAAAGTAAATTTGTTTTCTACGCTAACATTTTACTGACAGGAAGAAATCCTTCATCTGAAAAACTTAGATAGATATAATTGCAATTCAACTCAGTTCAATAAAGATTTATTCAGCACCTTCTATGTGTGTGTATATGGGCTGAGGCTGGGGAGGTACCTGGTATGGGGATATGTCCTTCCAAGCACAGCATCCGATGGGAAATGGAGCAATTGTTCCTATAACATCTCCGGAGGAGCCTCATTACTCCTTTTCTACTAGTTTTGATCTTTCCTTTCTGTCCTGTTTTTCTCTCTATTTTAGAAGATCCTTTCATATGGGTTCAGTTACTATCCACATGGAACCCATCTGGATAGCTCAGACACTCTAATCACTCTTCAATTTGGCAAGGGCACACAGTATAAAGAAAAAAACAAATGCTGATTCAGGAGGTAGAGGAGCTGTGTTCAAATCTTTCTTCTGATGCAAGCTCTTAAACTATCCTGTGCCTCGGTTTCCTCTTTTGTAAAATGAGGTGCTTGGAATTGATAGCCTCACAGGTCTCTTCCAACTCAACATCTGTGAACATTCTTCCTAAACCTAGGCCTATATGGTAATTAATCTTCAGTATGTCTCCTACATACTCTTGCATGATCAGCCTGTGACACATCTCCCGGGAAGAATTGTACAGCAAAAATGGTATAAAAAATACCACCAGAGAGATGCATGCCTAGATGAAAAGGTGATCTGTTCATAGAGCAGAATCAAGGAAAGCCTGGAGGACCCCTCTCTTCTTATATTGGATCCATAGTATGTCTAAATGATCTAGAGAGAGGTCCCCCTGAATGGCAGGTGGACTCCCTGCCAAAGATTCGTGAAAGGACATGGACAAGAGTTATATAAGATGAGCAGGCATTTGTATCATTGGAGGGTTTACCTTGGATGACACCACAGATTCTTGAATGTATTAAAATATGCCTCACACTAGACACCTCTGGGCAGCTAGGTGGCACAGTGTATAGATTACTGACCATGAAATCAAGTCGACTCATCTTCCTGAGTTCAAATCTAACCTTAGACACTTAACTAGCTGTGTGATTCTAGGCTAGTCACTTAACATGTTTGTCTCAGTTTCCTCATCAGTAAAATGGGCAGGAGAAGGAAATGGCAAACCACTCCAGCATCTTTGCCAAGAGAATCCCAAATGGGGTCACAAAGAGTTAGACATGACTGAAACACTGAACAACAAAGATACCTCTGTCATTAACTCAACAAAACACACCAAAATCAGAAGAACTTGCCTTTCTTCTATGATCCCCCAAAACACATCAACATTGGAAATGAAAAAATCTTGGAATAATTTATGACTCAGTGCCTGTCACCTGATAACTTGCCATTTTGAGTCTTCAACTATCCTTGGCAAGATTTCACTCTTACACAGACGTATCTATCCTAAATCTTGCATGTTACAGCCTAGATCTACTCTCTAGATCCATTCTCTTCCAGCAAAAATGTAGAAGACTGGTTCCTGTCTCTTTTGAAATAACTTTATTATGAGTTGTTCCTGGGGTTTCTGTCTTTTCTACAGAATGATTCATTCTTATGTAGGACTCAATCATACTTCCAGAGAGTTGATTGTTCTCACCTCCATAAGTACTTTAGCTATGAAGTTTGGAATTTTGAATTTTTAGGTGCCTCAAAGGACAACAGAGAGATGTATTATGGGTATGAATAGACCAATAACAAATGATGAACACTCAAGAGGTCATGTAAGTACATTAGAAACAGGTCTAGTCCAGTGTCATCTTGATCATTTCTAGTGAATAGGGACTACTCTTGGAAGAAACATATTTCATTGTTGAGTAGCTTCAGGAAAGTCACATTTATAGGAAGCCCCAAAACATCCTTCCATTTACTCTGAAAATATCTCATGAACTCTTGCATAAGACAGAGGGTTCCTATGATGAAAAATATAGCCAAGTCCTGACTGGTAGGAATGATGAATCCTGGGAAATGGTCACATTATTTGCTCAGCATATTGCCTTTGGAATACAACCAATTATTCTATTTTGGATAATTATAGTGGAACATAGTATGAATTCAAGTATATGCAACCACTTCATAGGCTTCATTATTTATATTAATCAGGACCTGGGTGTATATACCTACTGGAGCAATTAAACTTTCCCTGTTTCCCTTTCCCTTGTCCGATTACTCAAGTTTTTTAAGGCTGGCAAACACTGTCTCCTTCTTCCTTTTTTCTCCCTCTTCCACATCTGAGGTGTATGGGGTGTCCAGAGAGTATTAGGGTGTGGGACTTTTTCAAGGGTACTCATCCACCTTTGGTGTCTACCTCTCATTTGTGGATCCAAGAAGCTGTAGCATGTACAGTGGCCACACCCCAGTAAACCATCTCAGCAAACAGGCTAAACCAGATTGAGGGTAACAGGCTTCAAACCCAAAGCATGTGAATTTAGACTTCCCTCAGTAGAATGGGCAGATAAGAACAGTTTGTTCCAATGGCCACGAAGGTGGCTGATACGGGCACTGTGGCATACTTAGAGTTTGGACAGACATTGAAAACTCCAAGGTTATCCACTGAATCCTTGGCCATCACCAGTCATCCTGAATTTTGTCTTGCCACTGGACTTCAATGACTCTGGAAAAGAGAGTGAGGTTGACAACTTATGTAATTCTGCCTTGCTTCAATTCAATTCAATCATGAGTCAAGACATCACCCAATAATATCATTGGTCCTCTTTGAAAATGAAGGATAAACAACTTCTCTACTTCTTTATCTTATATATTTCCTTTCTCCCTTCCCCCCATGACTTTCCAAAAACCCTAGAAGTAAATTTCTGTATATGTAACTCACTCTGCTGGGAGAGGGTGCTTGTATAATCTGACCTTAGCCTTGTCCCAGCCTTACCACTTTCTCCCATTCCCTGGTTCCCATCTAGCCTTTTTACCACCTGCAACCTAGCAGTTTGCTTCCACAACTTTTCCCACTTGTCCTACCTGCTCCAGGGAAGAATTTCTGTCTACTTTCCTATTTAGTTAAATATAGCCATCAAACTGGGTATAGACAGAGGAAAAGATCAGTGAATTTAGTGATAAGGATGTAATTAGTGACCTTGGAGAGAGCTATTTTAGTGAGTGGTGGAGACAGAAGCCACATTGTGAAGGACTGAGGATTGAGAGGATAGTGATAAAGTAAAGGTCACTAGGGCTATGTTATTCTTTCTGAGTATGAGAATGAATGCAAAGAGAGACGTAAGATAGTAGCTTGATGGTAGGGTGAAAGGAAAGACTAGGATTTTGTTGGTGTTTTTTATTTCTTTAGGATTGAGAACTCAACATGGTTGTGTTCTGAGGGTAAGGAACCAGTAGAAAACAACAGGCTGATGATTCATGAGACAGAGGGAACAAAGATTCAAGGAGATGGAATTAAGAGAACATGTAGAGGAATTAGCTTTTGCAAAGGGGACAGGGTCATCTCTTCTGAGTATAGTAGAAAGGGAAAGAAGATACTAATTTCGAGTAGTTTCTAAGTCTTCTATTTTGAAATTAAACATCTTTAGTTCTTTCAACTATTTCTCACATGATGTAGTTTCTGTACTCTGAATTCCAGAATTCAAAGGACCGTAGTGGTCAAGAAATCCAACCTGTTTCTGAAAAACAAAATCCCTCTATAATATGGAATTTCATAGAATTACAGACGTTTGCGAGTTGAAATATCTGTACTCCAATCTATGCATGAAAGGAATCCAACCTCCTCCCCTCAACACATTTGATGAATTGTCTAACCTCTGCTTGAAGACTTCCAAGGAGGGAAAATTCACTCCCTCTCAAGTTGGTCCATACTATTTTTTGGAAGCTCTAAGGTAACCTTGTGTACCTATTGTTGTTGCTCAATCATTTATTTATTCTTAGTACGATTTTTAACTTTCGGGTCATATCTATTTTGAGGTTTTAAAAATTCTATTCTATTTTATTTTCATTACAAATGTTTTTCTTCTCTACCCATTGAGAAGGCAAGAGAAATAAAATCCATTATAGTTATGTGTAATTAAGCAAAACAAATTTCTGTATTAGCCTTGTATGAAAATGAATGAAAGAATAAAAAATGTGCCTCAATCTGTATTCAGAGTCCATCAGCTTTCTATCTGGAGGCAAATATCATGTTTCCATGAGTCCTTTGGAATCATGGTTGATCAGAGTTCCTAAGTCTTTCAAAGTTATTTATTTCAAAGTTTTATTGCATGAATGATCTTCCTGGTTCTGCTTACTCCACTTTTCATCAGCTCATACAAGTCTTTCCAGGTTTCTCTGAAACTTATCCTGTCATCACTTTTTACTGTACAATAGTATCCCACCACATTCATATACCAGAACTTGTTCAACTATTTTCCAATTGATGAATATCCCTTCCCTTTTCAATTCTTTGATTACACACATGAAAAGTTGTTATACATATTTTGGGGAGTCCAAATTAGTCTCTTTCCTCTCTCTTTGACTTCTTTGAGGATATAGATCTAGTAATGGTTTTGCTAAGCAATGTAGTCTTTTACATGGATTTCTTGCAAACGATTAGGACATTTTCCCCTTGCATCAAGTCTAAGCCTGCCTTTTTGGAATGTCTGCCCATTGCTTCTCATTCTTTACTTTGAAATTAACCAGAGTAAGTCTGAATTCTCTTCCATGTTATATTCTTTCAAACACTTGAAGACAGTTGTCCTATCTCCAGGGGTGGCTAGGTGGTGCAGTGGATAGAACATTGGCTTTGGATTCAAAAGGAAGTGAGTTCAAATCCAGCATCAAACATTAGCTATGTGTCCCTGGGCAAGTCACCCTGTTTCATTATTTGTAAAATGAGCTGGAAATGGCAAACCACTCCAGTATCTTTGTCAAGAAATCGCAAATAGAGTCACAACTTAATAATTAAGTTGACTTAATAATTAAGTTTACTAACAAACTCATATCTTTTCTCCTTTCCTCATGTCTTCACTTCTTTAAGCTTTTTGTCTCCATCACATAATCCTTATATAGATGACCTTGAGGCCCTTCATTTTCATCTCTGGTTGATCGATATCTGGTATAAAAAATGGTGCCCAGATCTGAACCTAATACCAGGATAGAGGACAGTGAGATGACCTCTCTACTCCTGGAAGCCATATTTATTTTAGTGCAGTCTTGGCAGTCTTAGCTACTGAGTTGACATTATTGGCTCTTCTGGAACTCATAGCCACTAATACCCACAGTTCTTTTTTGGACACACTGCTCCTGGCTAGTCTTCTTCCGGATGAAATTCCATTCGTCACTGTCCCTCTCAAAATGTGGCATCTAGATCTACATATCAGGGAAAACAATCTTTACCCTCCTTTCAGAAAAAAAAATCTTTTTGAGAATTAATTATATGCACAGAGAATCACATGAGATACTTCTATTTACAATGAGAGTGGTAGTAGCATCAATGCCTATATATGTGAAGTTCCATATCGCAGTAATATCAAGCCCAAGGTTGCCTAGGCCAGAGCACATTTCCATAATTATATTCAGTTCTTTGAGGACCATTTGAAGGGGGTCAGGGGAGCAGTGACAAACTGGACCACATCATCTTCCCATCCCTAGAGCTGTAGATACTTTATAATATTTGTTGAATTAGTTGAGCTGAAATGGAAGTGTGAGTCTGCAGTGATAAGCAATGATCCAGCCCAATTCAGGCCAGCTCCAAATTGATCAGAGCACATGACAGCTGGGATGTTGCTAATAATAGTGGCTAACTTTCAGAGCCTCAGATCTGGAAAAAAATAATCAATTCAATTTCTACTTAAAGAAAAATCAATGTGCTTAGCAACCAGAAGTTCACTTAGGGCAATAGGACTATATTATTTGAGATTTTCCCCTGTACATGAGACACTATTGAATTCTCATATGAGGAAAGGCTTGTTAACAGTTACTTCCTTCTCAGACCCTATTGAGGTCACAATTATTAACACTGTTAACATCATGAACCTGTAGGTTAGAAGATACTAGAAGTAGAAATTGAATGCTCAAGCAAAATACATTAAAGCCTCTTGGCAAAGGAAAGGAGAGGAACTCAAAGCTCAGCTTTATTAGATCAGTTTTTCTCCTATTAATCACTTTTAACTCAAAAAAAAATGTGCTCTGGGCCATGTTTACAGAGACCTCAGCCAACTTAGGAAGGGGGTACTTGGAGCAAACAACTTAGGTCCCAAACACACATATATCCTGAAAAGAGATGGCCTAATAGCTCATTGTGTGATCGTGGGCAGATCACTCAATCTCTCAGAGGTCCAGTTTCCTCATTTGCAAAATGGACATAATCATATTCGTACTACCTACCTTATAATAGGGTTCTTGTGAGCAAGTATTTTGCAAATTCCAAAGGCTATAAATTGAGCTATTTATTGCTATCCATAATCAGAGTCAAATTTTTTTTTGAAGAAAGAAGATGGATAGCTCAGAAGATAGCTATAAAGTTATACTCTATGCTATTTACCTCTTAAGACCTTCCTCTGTAGGCCAGATAGTTCTGGGCACTGAATTTTGTTTGTAGAGGACGTGATGTGCTCCTCTTCTTGAGGCTGTGGTACCCACAGGGAATGTTGCCAAGAGGACGCATAAGAAGCACCCCTTTCATATTTCTGTCTTTGGCTTGACCAACATAGTCTCCTCTTTTCTCATTCTTAGAGAAGAGGCTAATTTAGTACCACTGGAAATGACTAGTAGCATGTCATTCCTGAGCCTCTGCTGGCTTTCACCCAATAAATAGGTTGCTGTTTTTTTTTTAAGTCACACCGTTGATGGATTCACAGAACCTTAGAGATGATCTAATCCATTCCTTTATTTTACATATGACCTAGAAAAAGAAAGTGATTGGCCCATGTTCACACAGCTAATTGGCAAAAAGACCTCCCCAAGGCGGAGGGGGGGGGGGACTTTTAGTAGTAGTAATAGCAACAATAAAACATTTATAATATAAGCATTTAAAGATGCAAAATGTTTTACATATATTATTTCACTTTATCCTTATAATAACCCTGTGAAGTAGATACTATTATCAGACCCTTTTTACATATGAGGAAACTGAGACTGAGAGAGATCAGGCTTGCCTGGGGTCACAGAGTTAGTATGTGAGTCAGGATCTAAATTCAGGTTTTCTGTACCCCAAAGACCAGGACTCTTTGCCCATCCCTGGTACCTTGTTCATAAGGCTACTCTTTTCTGGGGTCAGAAGTATCTTTCTTTGTGGACTGTGAATAGAAATGGAGCAGAGACCCAGGCTTTGTCTCAGGGTGCCTGAAGTTTTGCGGTTCTAATAACATGTATTCTCCTTCCACACATAGAAACATCTGAATTTAGCACTTGATTAGCAAGAATTATTTAAAATAGAAACTACTAGGTGATGTTTCCTTTCTCCATCCCAAACCAATGCCCCTTCCCCCACCATGTCGGCACTCCAGGTGAGTTCCTTCCCAGCTCAGTCACACCCTGCTTCCTTCCCTAGTAACTGACTCCTTAGCAGCAGACTTGGATAGACTCCAGTGTCTTGGAGTCTATCCTTTTTCCATGGGAGCATGTCCCAAGATCTGTAGTGTTTTCCTATTCTCTCCTCTCTTTCTCTTTCTTCCCTGTCCACTCATCCCTGAACTCACCCCCTCCCTTCCCCATCCCACACAGATTTTTTTGGTCCAAAATCAATGGAAATGAAGAAAAAACAATAAGCGAGGGGAAGAGTCTGGGGTGGGGGTGGGGGAGGGAAAGCTCAAACAGGATGAGGGAGAAGGGAAGAGGATAGTGGTTATTTCCACCAGTGATCTCCGGGCTTAACTATGACTTTCATTTCCCAGGCTGTGAATTGAAGATTAATCCTTTGAAACCCAAGACAACACTGAATCAGGCCTGCGACAACTACGCTGTCAAGAACGAATCGTGGCCTGAAATTGGAGAGACCCACCTCCCCGCACCTCTGAAAAGGTCAAGTTCAAGGTCCAAGGCAGCAGCTTTTACCATGATTTATACATTACTTTTAATCAGTCATTTAGCTGAGAACCTTGGAGAAGCAACAACGGGAAAGTAATGTAAGAAACTCCAAGGTTAGACCATATGTTGTATAAACTTTTGGCCGTGGAATATGACACCGTGAGGCACTGCCAAACACTGTGCTTTCTTCTTCCTCCAAAACGCAAAAAGCAAAAGCAAAAAAAAAAAAAAAAAAAAAAAAAAAAAAAAAGGAGGAGGGGGAGGGGAGGGGTTGGAAAGTAGAAAGCTTGGATTTGACTTTCTGGTCTGACTTGCTGTAACTTTGTACCTGGGCTCCAGCTCCCTCACTGGACGTGACGGTAATGATAACAGTAGCTGACATTCAGAGAACACTTTTATACTTTTTTCATACTTTATCTCAAAACACTTTTATATTTTATCTCCTTTAAGTCTCACCATAATCCTATGAGGCAGATAATGATAGGTTTTACTATCTCCATTTTACGGATGAAGATACTGAGGCATAGAGACATTTAAGGTCATCAATCTAGCAAATGTCAGAAGCGAGATTAGAACCTGTCTTCCCCCCTGCGGGTCCAGCGCTGTGTTATGTCACACGGCTTCTTTGGAGGCTAACCCACCACCCTAGAGAATTGTGAGCATCCGTGACAGAGGTTAGTCACAAAGGGAAACAGAAGAATGAAGTGTTTGTGCATTGTTTTAATTGTAGAAATAAGGAAGAGAAGTTGCTTACCTACAGGTGTAATCAGGAGAAAAACTAAAAGGAGTGTGTATTCTCCAGAAAGAGACAGAGTCATGTTTTGTCTTTATGTCCCATCTTCAAACACAGGCAGGGCATGGCCAAAGCAGCCATGTCCACAACCCTCATTGCCTCACCCTGAGCAGGTACCAAGGTCTCCCTAAGATCTTTTGACCAGCAGCCTCTCTTTGCACCAATCTTTGTTTAAAGCAGGAAAGAGTACTGGATTTGGAGTTAGATGAATTTTAATTTAATTTAATTCTATTACAAGAATTATTTTATTATTGTTGTTAGTTTCCTGGCTTCATGGCCCTTCTAAGTCTCTGTTTTGTCATGCATAGAATGAGAAGCCTGGATTATGTCATGCTAAAGGACCCTTCCAACTCCAAATCCTAAAATCTTACAATTCTAACTGAAGATAAAGGCTCCGAATTTGTAGGACAGGTAAGGAGGAGCTATTCATCACAGGAGAGGGAAGAAATGGGTGAGAGAAATGTTTAGGGTCACATATAAATTAATTAAAAATGTTAACATTTATATAATGCTTTAAGGTTTATAAGGTGCTTTCTGAACAATATTTCCTTTGATTCTCACAATAACTCTGGGGGGTAGGTGCTATTATTAACCTTATTGTACAGATGAGAAAACCGAGGTAGTCAAAGATTAAATAACTTATCCAGGGTCCCACAACTAGGAAATGTATCTGAGGCCATATCTGAAGTCATCCTGAATCTAGGTCCATTTCATCATCTATATACTGTGACACCCAGCTGCTTCAAAGTGGTGGGGGTTCCTGTTTCAGTCATGTTCAATACGAAACAAGAAAATGAAAGGCAGCCACATGCCCATCTCATTTTCGAATTTCTCTAAAAGTAACAGAAGAACCATGTTATTATGGATGAATGAATAATTAATTAGATAAATAAAGTCCATCCCCTTCTCCCTAGTCAAAGGAGCAGCTTCCTGTGGTTCCCACGCTCTTTCTCATATGATGCTACATATAATCAGTCATTCTACTCGCTATGACCTCCTGGTGTAAAAGTACCAGCATCCCCTCCCCTTGCTTTCTAATTAAGAGGATGGGAAAAAAAATGCAAAACAACTCAGGAATAAGCCACGGGGTTTATATACCCTTTTTTGGATGCAAATTTGAGAAAAATGCCATTCTGGAAAGAGTGAAATGTTGCCCATGGCCTGGTATTGGAACCCAGCTTTCCGCTTCCTCTGGAGTGCTTTGCTGATACTGAAGGGATGAGATTACTAATCATAATAGACAATGACAATAGTAAGTTGAGGTGAAAAATTTCTCACATGTACTTCAGCCATCGAGATCTTAAACTTTTCTTTAAAGGGAAAAAAATCATCCTTTTGTTGTTTAACCCTGGGACAAATGCAGCCAAGAATGATTAGAGACGCTGGCCTCCTTCCATGCCTCCTTTCGTTCCCAGGAATTTGCCAACTCTGCATTTAAGTCCAGCTAAAGGTTGTGTAATCCCCGGCACTCACCCTCGGTCTACCAGTTCATAATGAACACGGACCCTGCTTATTTCTCAGATCCACCAAATACAGTTCCCCTTTTCTTGTATAGTGGCTTGCCTTTTTACCATGTTCAAAACGAGTCAGATGTTTAGGCTGAACATCCTTCCTCTGCCACAGGTAGGTGAGAAATCCAAAATGCATTGGGGAAAAAATGAAGAAGTGGACCTTCTACCCTTGGTGTAGAGGGTAGGCATAAGGGAGGGTATCGATAATAATTAATTAATTAATTATTGATTAATTTTAAAAGCACCAATAATATTAATAATTAATAATAATGTTAGCTCACGTGATATGGATAAGGAACATAGGTGATAGAATCAGTTTATATATTCCAGTGAGCAAATTGTGTTCAATTGTGCTAAATTGTAGTATTTTGAGTATTTCAGGGGAGACCTAAGCAAATTTCCATACAATAGTTGACCCACACTACAGGATCTCATTGATGAAAGTGGACTGAGGTGTACCTAGGGTCAGGCCGGTAAACCTTTGCCCTGCCCCTTTGGCCAGCTCACTTCCAAAGCCCACAAAATGGAATGAGAGTTGGCCTTTTTTCTAACAGATTATAGATGTCCTTGCTATTGGTCTATCCCAGGTGTAACCATTACCAGTTAGAGGATACCGCTCTTCCCACTAACATTCTCTGCTGTACTGGCCCCATAGCATCTTTCCATCCCAAGTGAAAGAATTTGTTGTTGTGGCTCTAGAGTCATTCTTAAGGAGACTGTAAGGTGGGAGAAAGACTTGAGTCCTCTTTTGAAATGCAAATACCTCCTAAAAGGGTCACACTTTCAGTTTTTGTCAATTTCCTGTTGGACACACCAAGTTGAAAGAATAGCCCATCAAGATAAGCACCTGTTAGAAAAATTCTCAATTTGTTTCTAAGCCTAAAGTCTACATTTAGGATTCTAACCCTGAGAGTTCCTAGGGGTAGAGAACTAGGAAGTGTCTAGTGGAACAGGAAAAAGAACTAAACCATGAAAGAGGAAGTAGATGGCTACAAAAGATGAATTTTGTTATTGATTTCAAAATTTTGGACAAGGACACAGTGCTGCTGCTTAGTAATATTGGTGGAAGGAAGCAATACCTGTAGGCCAGGATCATGAGGGGTTGAGAAGGGAGTCAGAGAAGAGAAAGAAGGAGGAGAAAGAAAGGCAGGAAGAAGGAAGGTCTTGGAAATTAGCAACTTGTGCTACCTGAGATTTTTCCTCAAACCTTTAGAACTACCAGGAGAGGAATTCCCTTAAAGTCTGGCTTATTTAGATAGAACAAAGTTTAACTGGAGGGCAATGGAAAAAGGACCTTGGGTTTGAAGTCAGAAGAGCCAGAGTCAAGCCTAGTTCTTTCACTTACCACCTGACTTTATGACCTTGGATTTCTCTTTGGGCCTCAGTTTTCTTGCCAATAAAAATGACCTCTAAGATCTCTTCCAGTCCCTGTGGTCCTTTGATAGAAGTGTATTGGGGTGATTATCCCGATTAAGTGGCACCGAACAGCTCTATCTATAGCTGGACCATAGTCAAACCTTATTTTAGGGGAAGGATTCAGTTCCTCTGGAAGCACCTCAGAAATAGTCTTAGAGTCAGGAAGATCTGAGTTTGGATGTGTCCTCAGACACTTAGCTGTGTGATCCTGGGCAAGTGACTTACTCTCTGTTTCCCTCAGTTTCCCCATCTATAAAATAAGGATAATAGTGGTACCCCTCCCCCTCAGAGTTGTTCTGAGGATCAACTGAGATAATGATTATAAAGTGCTTAGCGCAGTTCCTGGCACATAGCAAGCACTATAGAAATGTTAGCTATTTAATTTAATAGTGCTATCTAAAGCGCATTTAGGGTTAGAGTTAGCCCTAAATGTTCACCCAGTGCTGCTAGAGCCAAACCTTATGTATGCTTGGGAAGGTCCGTAAGAAAGAACCTGGAAACAGCTGGTAATCTTGTTTTTCTTTTTATCTTGAGATAAGACTGTCTTTGTTCTATTACCCAGTTATGTAATTCAATTAAACGTTTAGGAACTTCCTTGGCTACAGTGTATATTTACTATTCAACATTTTTGCTGTCTTGGTTTCTTAGTTTTAACTGAATAGGTAGTCGTGAGTTTATGTTAAGTTTTTTGTCTTTCTCTTTTAGCCCAAATAGGGCAATGCTCTGTTTTTCTTTTTAAAAAAATGTAGTGATAAATTTTGTATTTACATAGTCTAAATTTCCTCCTAGCTTTTCTGCTTTCCCTCCTCCAAAACAGCCATATTATATAATAAAGAGCTTTTTTTTGTACTAGAAAAATGAGGAAGTAGAGGAAAGAATTAGCAAAATCAATCAATGTATTGAGAAAATCTGGCAATATAAGCAATGTTCCACTCTGTGGTACATACATTACTGTGTCTTCTCATACCTCTTCTCAGGAGTTATGCTAGTTCTCTGTAATTTTGCCATGGCCTTTTTTAAAAGATCATGTTGATCTTTTAAAAAAAATAGTAGTTTATTTTTTCCAATTACACATAAAGGCAACTTTTAACATCCATTTCTAAAAAATATTTTGAGTTACAAATTTTCTCCCTCCCTCCTGACCTCCCCTACCCCTAAGATGGTAAGCAGTTTGATATAGATTATATATGTGCAATCACGTAAAACGTATTTCCATATTAGTTATGCTGTGAAAGAAGAAACAAACCAAAAGAAAAAATTGATGGAAAAAAGTGAAAATAGTATATTTCGATCTGCATTTAGACTTCATAGTTCTTTCTCTGGATGTGGATAGCATTTCCCATCATAAGTCTTTGGGAATTATCTTGGATCATTGTATTGCTAGGAAGAGCTAAGTCATTCATTGTTAATCATCACACAATGTTGCTGTTACTGTGTACAGTGTTCTCCTGGTTCTTCTTACTTCCCTTTGCATCAGTTCATTTAAGTCTTTCCAGGTTTTTCTGAAGTCTGCCTGCTCATCATGTCTTATGAAACAAAAGTATTCCATTATATTCATATACCTTCATGGTAATTTTTTTCTATTTATATCCTTGTAGTCATTGTGTAGATCATTTCCTTGTCTCTGCTTACTTCATTTTGTATCAGTACAGTTAAAAGCTTCTCACTATTCCTCATATTCACTATTTCTTACAGCACAGTAACATTCCCTTACATTCATGTAGCACAATTGCTTTTTAGATATATGAAGACCAGCCTAACATCAGCCCTGAGAAATGGGTTGCAACTCTGATCTGTAAAAGCCTTGCTTTCAGGGCAGGCCTTGAGAAAGACCCTTTCAAAGCCTGGGACTTCTCAAACACACTGGTGGCATTTGTCATTATTTATTAATCACAGCTCCAGGGCTAGGTGCAGAAAATGGTATTAGCTACTTGGACTTAGAAGTCAAGGGACAAGTGATTTACTCAGCTGAGAATTCCTTCCACAGGATGTAACCCATCTCTGTTAGTAGACTGTCTTACAGTTGCTTGAGGGTCACAGGTTGTTCTCAAAGAGGACCATGATTTCAAGATGATGACATGGCTTGCAGTTGACTTTGATTTGAGTGAGGGAGGGATGTGTAAGTTCACCAGCTTCACTTTCTCCTCCTGAATATATTGTTAATGTATTTTTGCATAATGGGAAGATCTTTCCCATCCATTAAATAGGCCTATGTGACTTACTTGAGTCCCATGGAAGCCTGAGTCACAGGAGTCTGTGATGGAAAGAGCTTGCTAAAGGGGTGGAACACAGTTGAGAGGAAGTGAGAGACCAGTCAGATCTCTCTTTTCCTCGTCTCCTCTTTCTTCCCCTCCCATGCACTTCCCTCCCAGGAGCCAGCAGGTCAGTGTGACTTGGGGTGGGAGAATTAGTCCAGAGAGGGTGCTGCATTTCAGATCCAACAGACCTCAGGCCCGTCACCAATGGATTAAGAATAAGGAAGACTGCTGACCATCTGGGTTTCCACAGAGAGATGGGAAGAAGGAAATACCTCACTATTTAAAACTGATTGTACTCTATGTGTTTGAGTCCATATGGAAAATTAAGCCCTACTCTCTACTAGCTAAGAGAAGATCAGCTGTCATGTAGTTAAATATGAGCACTTAATCATGTTCTCTATTGTATGGTTTTCTAATATTTTCTTATGTCTTAAGTCTTCTCTTTCCAACCAGATAGGATACTAAATCATTTTATATTTTGTAGGGATTCTTTCCATATTGTTTTTACTAAGTACTTAGTAAACTGTGAAACTACATTCCAATATTCCAATATATTCATGCTCTTGTCTCCATGGATGTTGTCTTCAACAATACATTCATTCCTCCCAATCTTGTAAGACTCCTTATTTATGTCCTCCCATAAAATCACTTCAGGGAGTCCACCCAACATGCTTGAGGCTTCTCTCATCTTTTCTGGATAATTCAAGAGTACCAGTGGGGCATGTAAGCTTCCCATTGGTTATCTCTCACTTTCATCACATTATCTACCCATCTTTTATTTTTACAGTTGTACAGTTCTTTCAAGCAACTAATAGAAACACCATGTAAATATGCCATTATTAGCTTATTTTTAAATTTTATATTATAAATAATTATATAATCCAAATGTACATATGATGTAATAATATATTATAATATAAATAATATATAAATATATTAAATAAGCTATATTATTATATGGCTTAGGTTCATGATAAATATTGGGTAAATTGAATGTGGTAGGGACGTTACCTGAGGATTATCTGTAGAGATTATTTTTCTTTTTATGCACAGGTAGAACAACATAGTACACACACACACACACACACACACACACACAGAAACACATATAGACACAGACACACATACACATCCAGTCTATGTGCTCTCAGAGACAAAAATCTTGTGTTGGGCCAGACTCAAGGTATCAAAGGGACCTGAAAAAGTGATATTAGTAGGAAGTTATCTGACTTTTCTGCTTCTGTATGCATAGATCAGACTTGACTCTGCTGTTACCTATGGTGATTTCCCTGAGGAAGGTACCTTAGAAAATCTACAAATGGGACAGGAGAATGGCTTTTTCTCCCTCTGTAAGCAGCATTGTTTGTGTTCTTCCATGCTTGAAGAAGAGAATTGGGCTCAGTATGTCTGATCTTATTACACTAGCCTGATTTCACCACTGCTGGGATCCAGCTTGGAAGAAGCAACCCCACATACCCGCTATAATCTTGAGGAATCTGAGCACTGAGGTGCATGTGTGTGTGTATGTGTGAGTGTGTGTGTGTATGTGTGTGTAAGGTTCTCACTACTTCAAAAGAAAATACATCTTTTTAACACCTATGCTCTCCAAATCATGGTGTATGAATGCCGTGGAATATTATTACGGAATAAGAAATGATGTCTGTGAAGAATTCAGAGCATGTGTGTGTGCTGACACTATTTTGCTTACTGAAGTCCTAATGTAGAAAGCCTCTTCTTGTCATATCCTTTGTCTCAAGTATCTGGTCCTATTTTTATATTTCAACATTCCTTCTTGTACTCTATTAGCTTAGTATAATCTCGCTGGGTATTTCAGGAGTGACAGCCAATGGGGAAAAGTTAGGACAATATAATGGTCCTCATTAGTTGTGGAATTAAATACTCCCTGAAGTCAACTGGTTTTGTCTACCAGCTGTCAGCAAAGTATAGAGTCCACTCAGGAAGTTTCTGTACACATTCAGTAAGAGGCGGCTGGAGGGATGGAGTTGTCATTGAAAATGATATTGTGGTTAGATTTGGAAAGTTTATCAGGCAGTAATTTTATAGCCACTTAGAACAACAGTGGTTGCTCTGCAAGCTGAAACAATGATCATCTGGTAATCAGATCCTGCGCTCTGGGGCCTGCAGCTATGAGATGATTGTTGTAGACTAGCTCCAGAGTCCTACCACAAATGGCCATTTTCCCAAGACCGAGGAGACATATGTTTCTGTCCTGGGGCTCCACATCATGACTTCTGACCAGGCTGTGGACTGATTGGAGAAGCATTCAGGCACACTATCATTCTCTAGGCTACTCATCTGACTCTCTAGATTTCCTCTGCTGTCCTCCAGGCACTTTCTAACCCTGGATGGTCAGTCTGCCCCTGACCTATCCTGGAAGTGACCTTTACTGCTGCAGTTCTTTCCTCTGCTTGGTCAGTACCTCCCAGATTCTTCATTTTAAGGAGGGAGCTTGGGCGAGTCATTTCTTCATTACTTTCTAAACTCTATTTCTGACTCTCTAGATTTTTTTCCTACCATGACCCCACTACTACCTACCTTCTTCATTGTCTTCTGCTCTCACCCCTCCCTTACTATTTAATGTGTTTTCTTGGGCCATTAGAATATAAACTCCTTAAGGGTATTCTTTCTTTCTGCTTTTATTTGTAATCCCAGCATTTAGCACTAAGTGCTTGGCACATATTAAGTGCAATAAATGCTTTTAGACTTGTTGGCTTGACTTGACAATACATGGTTGTGCCATAGTATATTGAGCTATAGGACTTTGAGTCAACAGATCTTAATGGCCTTCAGAATCTTGTTTCTGCTACTTTCTTACTGAGGAGTCCTAAGTCTTATTTACCAAATCTATAAAACGGTGATCCATAACCCTTATATTCTGTATACCACAGGATAACCTAAGTTGTGAAGTTCAAATGATTTAATATACATAAAGTGCTATGTGAGCATACAAAGCTATTATTCAGTATGGCAAGTTGGCATCCCTTTAAAAACCAATTATTATGAACTTGTATCTTACCTTCCTTCTTGCATGTAAGGCATCATTGGCCATAGTATGCTAAAGTCTCCTTTCACCAGCTTTTGGGGGTCACTGAATGTTGCAGTTCTCCTGAGGCTAGTGTTCCAAGATTTGCAGTTGTATAGCATCACTTGGGGGCTTTGATTAGTATTTTTAAAAGTTATCCATACTCTCTTTTTAAACATTACTATTGCTTCCCAATGATTATCCCTCTCTTGCCACAAAAAAGAAAAGAGGATGAAAATAAAAATTTTAAAAAGGATGGAGCCATCTTTTGTAACAAAGAAATACAGTTAAGCAACATAAATTAGCACATTTTTTGTGTCTGACAATGAATGCCTTGTTTTACCTCCATATTCAAGTCTTCCTGATGAGGCCTACTTTATCATCTGTCACTATTGGTAATTATATAGATCAGACCTCTGATATCTTTCTAGATTGTTTTCTTTTATGTCATTGTGGTCAACAGGTAAATTGTTGAAGAGGATAATTTGTTTTGTTTTTGTTTTCAAGTTTGGGCCTCCCAGTTTTACTCAGGTCACAGTACACTTGTTACTGAAAGACCTGACACCACTAATGATCTCAGAAACTTATCCTGTTCAGTTTCCAATCTAGGCTTGTTTGTCCCTTGTAAGCAACTTGATGACAATCCCTGCCCTCCTCCTGGGGGCTCACTTCATTGTGAAAGACTTAGTGAGGATGCCCAGCAGCTCTTAACTCTACTGCACCTCAGAACTCCTGAATTCAAGAGATTCACTAGTCTCAACCTCCCCTGAAAATAGGAATTATTGACATATGGACCATACCCTAGGTTCTCATTTTACTTACTTTGGTCTGTATCAGTTCATACAAATCTTCTCAAGTTTCCCTGAATCCTTTATTTTCATTGCTAGCTATAATAAATTAAGTTAAATTAATATACCAAGATTAAGAAAATCCTGATTTTAAAAAGGTCATTTTTTTTTTTTTGCAGCAGGGAACTAACTATTTATAATCACTGATCTCCAAAATTGTTAGTGTGCTTCCTCTCAAACTGCATTTATTTATTCTCATGTGCATAATATATAAACATGTGTATATAGCACATTTCCCATATGTGACATATATACACACTGTGAAAAATATAGGGAAAGACATAGATGAGTGTTCAATAGGATGAAAAGGTATGGATAGATTGTGTGCTTTGCCACTGGAAAGGGTACCCACACTCAGGAGAGATCATGATGAATAAAATCTTAAAATATTATGAAGTTAACTTTAAACATTAACAAACCAATTTGACTTATATTGACAAGTTAAATTTCTGGGAGGGTGATGTTTTATTTCAACTTTCTATCTTTCCCCAGCACTCTGCACACAGTAAACATGTTGAACTTGAATTTGAACTTTTAAAAATGGCCGTTAGTGTGCAAATAGATGTGATCTCTTTTCATTACTTGCCTGGGGACCGATGGATAGAAAGATAGTAATTAGTAAGCAAATATACCTCTCCTCTTTAAAAAAAGTAAACACTAATGAGTCTTTATTAAGATAGAACTTTGAGATAACTTGTCCTCTCAAGGATCACTAAGTTTGCCCATGCTAGAAGGAGTATTAAATGTAGTATATTAGTTATGGCATCAAAGCTACTGAGAGCAGCTGCAGGAAGGAGGATGGATTTAGGAGAGTAGGACCTGAGTTTGAATCTTTTCTCCCCTAATACTTGTGTGATTTTGGGCAAATCGTTTAGCATCACTTAGCCTTAATTTTATCGTCTATAAAAGGAATAAAATGAGGTGAGGGATTGGACTAGAGGCACGCAGATGGCATATTGGTTGGAGTTCAGAAATTGTAGGCAGAAAAAACTGAGTTTGAATTCTGTCTTACACATTTACTAACTTGGGACCCTTAGGCTCACAGGCTATTTTTCTCATCCGTTAAATGGGAATGGTAACAGTACCTACTACTTCATAGGTAGGAGGATCAAATTATATATTATCTGTCAAGTGCTTTTAGGTAGTATATAAATATTTGCTATTTTAAATTATAGTGTATTTTCATAATTTGACAGTTATATAGTATTGTGGTATAATACATTATTACAAATATTAGCTATTACTATGTTCATTAATTAGACTTCCAAGGTCCCTTCTACTTATAAATCTGTGATTCAAAGAACTAACCTACTCTAGCTCTATGTGTGAGCCTAACAGAGAAAAAAGTGACAGAGAGAAGTGTGATGAGATGGTTAAGTTGGAGAAAGAATCCAGCTCTCTTAGTCATAGAAGCTGAATGGGAATATAGTTTGTTGTATCATTCTCTTACCCTGAACATTTCCTGATTAATAATTGCCTGATATTATCATATCAGCTCATGGGCACAGCTCATATCAGCACATGGGCGCAACCAGATTCAATCTTATCCTGAAGGGTCAAAGAACATGTGATGTTTAACTCTATATGACTTATAGTCCTTTCCACACTATCTATAGAAAGTCTGACCTTTGCCTTGTGCTTTTTCCCTCATTTTTTGAATTGTTTCTTTCTAGCTGCTTGCAATATTTTCTCCTTGACCTGGGAACTCTGGAATTTAGCCACAATGTTCCTAGGAGTTTCTCTTTTTGGATCTCTTTCAGGAGGTGATTGGTGGATTCTTTCAATATTTATTTTGCC
>CM053769.1:153470701-153624270 GCA_028658325.1 Potorous gilbertii | reverse complement strand
TTTCTCATAAAGTCATTAGCCTCCATCTGTTTTATTATAATTTTTAAAGAATTATTTTCGTCAGTGAGCTTTTGAACCTCCTTTTCCATTTGGCTAATTCTGCTTTTTAAAGCATTCTTCTCCTCATTGGCTTTTTGGACCTCCTTTGCCAATTGAATTAGCCTATTTTTAAAGGTGTTATTTTCTTCATCATTTTTTGGGTCTGCTTTAGCAAGGAGTTGACCCGTTTTTCATGCTTTTCTTGCATCTCTCTCATTTCTCTTCCCAATTTTTCCTCCACCTCTCTTACTTAATTTTCAAAATCCTTTTTGAGCTCTTCCATGGCCTGAGCCCACTGAATATTTATTTTGGATGTTTGGGATACAGAAGCCTTGACCTTTATGTCTTTCCCTGATGGTAAGCATTGTTCTTCCTCATCTGAGAGGATGGGAGGAGATATCTGTTAACCAAGAAAGTAACCTTCCATAGTCTTATTTTTCCCCCTTTTTTGGGCATTTTCCCAGCAGTTACTTGACTTTTGGATCCTTTGTCAGGAGTAGGGTATACTCTGGGGATCTGTGAGATCTCAAGGTGGCACAATCAAGGGTGTACTGGTCTGGAAGTAGGGAGACATTTTTGTGCCCAGAATCTTAGCAGTTACCTCTCCACAGGGCCTCCAGTTCCTCCAAGTCAGCACTGGGGGGCTGGGATTCAGTCAAGCTGTGGGGGCAGTGCCACCATTCAGTGCAAGACAAAGATCTTTGTTTTCTGAAGTCCACGTGTTCATCATTTCTTATAGCACAATGGTTTTCCATTACATTCATATATCACAACTTGCTCAGCCATTCTCCAATTGATGGGCAGCCCCTCTATTTCCACCACAAAAAGAGCTACCATAAATATTTTTGTACATGTGGATCCTTTCCCCATTTTAATGATCCCTTTGGGATACAGAGCTAGAAGTAATATTGCTGGATCAAAGGATATGCACATTTTTATGGCCCTTTGGGAATAATTCCAAATTGCTCTCCAGAATGATTAGATTAGCTTGCAGCTCTACCAACAATGAATTAGTGTTCCCACTCTCCTACATCTTCTCCAACATTTATCATTTTCGTGTTTTGTCATGTTAGCCAACCTGATAGGTGTGATGTGGTACCTCAGAGTTGTTTTGATTTGCATCTCTCTAATCTAGTGATTTAGAGTACTTTTCATATGAATATATATAGCTTTAAATTCTTCCTCTGAAAACTGCCTATTCATATCCTTTGACCATTTATCAACTGGGGAGTGACTTGTATTCTTGCAAATTTGACTCAATTCTCTATATATTTTAGAAATGAGACCTTAATCGAAGACACTAGTTGTAAAATTTCTTCCCCAGTTTTCTGCTTCCCTCCTAATCTTGGTTACATTGGCTTTGCTTGTGCCAAAACTTTTCATTTAATGTAATCAAAATTATCCATTTTACATTTCATAATGTTCTCTATCTTTTGTTTGGTCATAAATTTCTTCATTCTCCATAAATCTGACAAATATACTATTCCTTGCTCCCCTAATTTGTTTATAGTATCAGCCTTTATACCCAAATTGTGTACTCATTTGGACTTTATTCTGGTATATGGTGTCAGATATTAGTCTATACCCAGTTTCCTTCACAATATTTTCCAATTTTTCCAGTAGTTTTTGTCAAATAGTGAGTTCTTATCCCAGAAGCTGGGGTCCTGGGTTTTATCAAATCTGCTATAATCATTGACAACTGTTTCTTATGAATCTAACTTACTCCACTGATTTACCCCTTTATTTCATAGCTAGTACCAAGTGGTTTTGATGGTTGCTGCTTTATAATACAATTTGAGATCTGGTAGGTCACCTTCCCTAGCATTTCTTTTCAATAATTCCCTTGATAGTCTGGACCTTTTGTTCTTCCAGATGTTCTTCCAGATGAATTTTGATATCATTTTTTTCTAGCTCTAGAAAATAATTTTTTGGTAGTTTGGTGTGGTACTGAGTAAGTAAATAAATTTAGGTAGAATTGTCATTTTTATTATATTAACTCGGCCTACCCACGAGCAAATGATGGTTTTACAATTATTTAGATCTGACTTCATTTGTGTGAAAAGTGTTTGGTAATTGTGTTCATATAGTTTTTGGGTTTGTCTTGGCACATAGACTCCCAATTATTTTATAGTGTCTAATGTAATTTAAAATGGAATTTCTCTTTCTCTTTCTTGCTGTTGGGCTTTGTTAGTAATATATGGAAATGGCAATGATTTATGTGGGTTTATTTTGTATCGAGGTTAGTTTCCTTTCTGACGAAGAAGGGAGAGTCTGGGGTTCATTTTCTCTCTTCTACAAATTGAGAAAGAGAAGGGATATCCAAAGAGGAGGGGCAGAGTGAGACAGGGAGAAGTGTTAGAGGACCTTGGTTTGAATCACAGCTCTGCTATATACCACCTGTGTGACTAAGGTAAGTCACATATCCTCCTTGGCCTCTATTTCTTCATCTGTGAAATAAGGGTTTTGGACTAGATGATCTGTGAAGTCCCTTCCTGTACTAATTTCTCTCTTTCTCTTTCTCTCTCTCTCTTTGCATCTTCTGCCATGTCTGGTTTCAACTCAGAAAGCAAGATGTCCTTCCCAGGATAAGCTCATTCATTCTAAATTTACCACCATGCTGCTAACTCAAGCCTTGATTGACATCATCTCCTTTCACTTTTCCCTTCTGATTGGAGGGCTGAAGGGTGGCACCAAACTCCTCCCAATGCCTTCCTTTATAGAGGGCAGAAATTGGACTTGGCTCACTCCATTTTGCATCTGATGCCCTGGCTGGTTTCAACTCTACAGAACAAGACTCCCTCTTACTCCCCCATTCTGTGCTGGCATCCCTTGCTGCCTGTTCTTTCTCTCCTTCCCCTTGCTTTCCTGTTTCATTTTGGATGTAGTCTCCCTTTTAGATTGTAAGCAGCTTGAAGGCAGAGACTGTTTTTCTGTTTATTAATGTATCCCTAGCACCTAGTACAGTTCCTGGCTCATAGTAGGAAATTAATAAACATTTTTTTATTAGATCTATCTATTTAGTATGTTGCCTTTTCCATTAGACCGTGAAGTTCTTGTGAGTAGTGACTGTTTTTTGCCTTTTTTCATATCCCTAACACTTAGCACAGTGGCTGACACATAGTAGGTGTTTAGTAAATGCTTATTGACTTGTTGACTAAAATCTTTGATGATCCTGACTTATTATTATGTAGCAAGCCTGGGATAGAAGTAGGACATGATCCAGTTGTCTAGGCAGAGGTGCCCAACAGAAGGCAAGTCACTGTAAAACTCCTGATTGGCCTGGACTAGATGAAGATGTAACTGGGAAATATTTAACAAAATTAAAATACGATGCAACTTTAATTTATGGTTTTCTAAGTCAATATTCCTCCCACCTCCATCATATCTGTTGCAGTTTGATACCACTGATCTAGAGTCCTAGATAATTGCTAATCCTGATTTCCTCTGGTGGCTGGTGTCCTTCTGGAGCAATTACTACTTGAATATTTTGCATTTACCTATGCTTGTACACGTTGTTTTCTTACATAAAATGTAAGCTCACTGAGGCTAGGGATTGTTATTTTTATCTTTGTATCCCAGCATCTTTCACAATGCCCAAGGCACTTAATTTTGTTGAATTTACTGTAAGTAACCCAATACCTACGTGAGGCGGGCAAAGGTCTACACAGGAGAATGCAAACATAGCCAGGATCCATGAAGATTTAGTTAGCCGGAGGCCTCAAGCTGCTTTTTATAACCTTTTTTATAGGTTCCCTTCTCAGGTATAAAACAAACATCCTGTAATATCTTGTCAACAAGGGAGAAAAGGACCGTAAAATTAAAATAAAACACATGCAGGTAGTAGTCAGGTAAAGAAACACAACTAACTTTCTTCAATAATTAAGGTCCACTGTGGAAACGTTATCTTGCTGAGTTCTAAGTGAAAGGGTCATCCAAAATGACTGTCTCTGAATGGGAGGTGGGGTGGTGTGGCTATTAAGTGTATGTTCTCAGCATCTGTCTGAGTCAATATGGCAGATCCAGTTTAGCAAGCCACATAACTTGTCATATCCTTGAATAGCTTCCTGTTCTTATGTGTCTCTTCATATGTGCCTAATGATGAGTTCATGAGAGTTTATAAGACTTGATGGGTTTTATTGTCCTAGTATTTTCTATTAGAAATACACTTTATCAACTATTGCTCTTTGGGCTAATAATAGTATAGAGAATGTCCTGACAAAGTGGACTCTCCAAACAGTTGTCGCAAGGAGATAAAGGGAGTACTGTTGGACAAGCTGATATGGGCACTCTAAAGTCACAGAAACTAGTGTTGGACTTTATCCAGTGACAACTTTTTAGCAGTGTTGGCTGATGCAGTGAGGGTGAGTTGTATGATGTGTTGTAAGGGCAAAGGGTGCAGAACTCTATCTTAAGTTCTTAAAGAATATTTTGATGTAGTTGTCCATTAAGTTCCCTCAACCTCTTGGCATATTTCTTGGATACGTGCCTTTCTCTCCATTCACATAGGTACCACTCTAGCTCAGGCACTCATCCTATCTGACCTGGGCTATCACAGTAGCCTCTCAATTAGTCTCTTTGCTTCAAGTCTCTCTGTACTTTAATATATCCTCCACTCAGCAGCCAGTGAGTTTCCTAAAGCATAGATGTGATCATGTTAACCCCCTACTCAATAAACTCTGGTAGCTCCCTATTACCTCTATGATGAAATATATACTCCTTTATTTGGCATTTAAAACTCTTTACCCCCTGTCCCCTTTCTATCTTTCTAGTCTCCTTACACATCACTTCCTTCCACAATCCAGGTATGTTATCCAACTTCTGTTCCTTATACATGATGCCCTGTCTTCTGTCTTTGTGACTTTGCATTGGTTGTTTTCACTTACCTAGAAATTCTCTCTCTCTCTCTCTCTCTCTCTCTCTCTCTCTCTCTCTCTCTCTCTCTCCCTTTCTCTCTCTCTCCCTCTCCCTCTCCCTCTCTCTACCTCTCTCCCCACCTCCACTTCTTAGAAATCCTGAATTCTTTCAAGACTTAGTTCAAAGATCACTTTCTGAAGGAGGCCTTTCTTCATTCCCTCCCAATTGCTAGTGCTATACCCTCTGAGGTAACCTTTCAACTCTTCTATAGGTATCTTGTATATGCCAATTTATGTATATGCTGTCTTCTCCATTAGTCCCATCCTTGAGGAATGGCACTGATTCTTTTTTTTTTTTTGTCCTAGCATAGAAAACTTAAGAACATATTTAGATTTTTTAAAAAAGATATATATTCAGAATATGGAAACAAGGATAATGGAGGATGAATTCAAAAGCAAAGCATGTGTCAAGTATGCTAAAACTCAGAATGAGCTGAGGTTAGTAGAGAAAGCTGAGGATTTTAAAAAGGCATTGGGATTTTTTTTTAAAAGATATATTTGGGAAAAGAAGAAGATCAAAGAAATGATCCCAGAGAAGCAATTAGTCCCTGTTATCCTTTATAGCAAATTTTGTGAGGACTCTATAAAAAGACAAAAGGACTCTCAATGTTAGGACTTTTGCAGTACCCCTTTACCACATATGTTCCTTATGCTCATGCCTTACTCCCTTTGCAATTTAAACTCACTTTTCCCTGTTGCGTGGGTGGATGATGTGCCCTTAATTTGTTTCTATAATTACTGTTCTTGCTAAACCTTCTCAGTAAATCCCTTTTCTAAAAGCTAAGGGAATTCAACTACTTGAAAATCGGGAACACATGGATGGGGGCTTATAAGCAACAGTACTACAAATCCAAAACCTTAAGGAAAGAAGAAAGTCATTTTCTGAGGTCCTGGCTTCTGATTTCAAATGCAAGTTGGGAGAGTAGTGCCAACTACGTATATTTTGTGTTTTATTATTTGTGTATATGTGGTATGCCCTGACTCTCACAACCTGTAGAATGTAAGGTCTTTGAGGGAAGATACTGTTTCATTTTTGTCTGTTCCTTCCTAGCACACATCACAGAGAATAAAGGAAATGGTGCTGATGTAGTTTACCTAAATCTTTATAAAGCATTTGACTTCTCTTGTGCTAATCTCATAGAAAAGATGAAAAGCTACAGATTAAACAATAGAATATTTAGTTGGGTTTGAAATTGGCTGAATGAGAGGACCTCTCCCAAAATAGTTAGTAATGTTTCAAAAGAACTCTCAAGAAGAATTTTCCAGGATCAGCGTTTAGTCTTGTTCTAGTTAATATTTTTATCATGGACAGAAAAAAAAGGCAAAGATGGCATACTTATCAAATTATCTGATGACACAAAGCTGTGAGGGATAATTAATAAGCAGTATGAAAGTCAGGATTCAAACAGATCTTGACAGACTAGACCTTTGAATTGAATTTAATATGATGAAATTTAATAGGGAATAAATGTAAAGTCTCATGGTAAGGTCCAAAAAAAAAAAATCAATGTCATAAGCATGAGATGGAAGAGGCATGGCTAGAAAGCAGTTCTTGAAAAGATCTAGGAGTTTGGCTGGACAAGTGCAGTATGAATCAACAGGATGATATGCCTCAGTAGAGTTATGACTTCATGAATTTGGATAAATTCCCAATGATGAGATAGCAATCTATCCATGCTTGGCTAACTTGTGTGAATCTCATTTCTGTCCTCCCCTGAATTCACACAGAGATCAACTTAATGTGCTGGAGATCTTCCTGATATTTTCTTAATAATGTTGCTAATAAGGACGACAAGGATTGTGTGGCTGCCCAGTGGTTATTCCTTAATATCACTACAGGATTATACCTTTTAATGACATCATTACCTTGCTTCTTCTCTTAACTCCTTGTTTGTTTGCTTATATCCCTGCTACTTTCCTGATTGATGAAGAGACTTCTAGGTGGGCAATTTGACCTCTTCAAGTTCTTTTGTATGTGCTCAGGTCCGGCTCAGCAGCCAATTAAAAGACTTTTCTTCATCATACTGTAAGCAGATAGGAAAAAGTTAGAGAATCCCCGATCATGTTCTGAATCAGAGATATGGCACCTCTATCACATGACAAGTCACACTTTTAGGAACAGGCTTATTCAACCCCATCACCCCCCAAAATACACATACACACAGTCACAAGTTAATAGCTGGGAGTTCCAATTGGGTCTGCTCTAAGTATTGAGCCCTTGTTGGTCAATTCTTCCCCTTACACTTCAATAACCTCAAAATTGTGCTGTTTCCAGAATGGACTTTCTCTGTTTCCTTGATCTAGCCTACCTGCATTTCCCTTTTGTCTATCTTCAAGGCTATTTCTGTCTCTTCTTTTTAGAGTCCAAATTGAAGGCTCCACTGTCTTTTATGGTGAAAAGAATTTGTTATAAAAATCTTCATAGAAAGCTTATATTTTTTTATTTATTTGCTCTCCTCTTTTCAATTGTATCCTTAAATGACCTAGTGATGATTTTGCTTAGCTGGGTCTCTTACTAAGCTTTCCTCAGGCTTGTTTTCCCTCCACTGCTTCTTGCTGTCTCATGAGGTGACACAGCTCATAATCTTTCACCATTTTTTCCTCTAATATTTTGCGAAAATTTTTTATTCTGTAAATGTTTTGCCCTTGACTGCCATCTCTCTTTACTTGGCAAAAAATCCCTGCTAGGTACAGAGGAAAAAGTGCTGGATTGGGGGGAGAAAGGGGTCAGAGGACCAACTCAAAATCTGATTCTGCCAGCTACTATTTGTGTGACCCTGGGCAAGTTTATTTTCCTTGGGCCTCACTTGCCTTATCCGTAAAATTATTGGGTTGGACAAGTTGACTTCTGATGTCCCTTTCAACTCTAAGCATATGATGTTATGGTACAATAGGCAGCTAGGTAGCATGGTGGCTAGAGTTCTGGACTTGGAGTCAAGAAGACTAACTTCAAATTCCATCCCAGACACTTACTAGCTGTGTAACTCTGGTCAAGTCACTTAACCTCTGTCTGCCTCAGTTTCCTCATCTATAAAATGGGGATAATAAGGTTGTTGTATCGAATGAGATATTTTTAAAGTGTTTAGTACAGTGTCTGCTACATAGTAGAATATATATTTGTTCCCTCCCCTTAAATCTCAAAGTGCTGTATAGATGCTTTCATCGTAATTATAATTATTAGATGTTTAATGGCTAAGATGCTGGTTAGATCTCTTCCTGATGGCAGCTGATGGACATTTGTTAAACTTCTGCACGAAACTGTTATGGTTAAGCTCAATGTCTTTCTCTTCATCTCTTTCAGTAACATTTTTCTATAGTCAGGTTGGAGTTATGTAAATTATGTCTTATCATTTTCTCATTTTTCTTCTTCTAACTTTGTGTTAACTTTGATCACTGATTTAATGAGTTGATTGTCTGATTGTATACAAATAGCCAATTCAAGAGTGACTTGCATGTTAGTAATGAGTCATTTCCTCTCCTCTTTACATATAGTTGATTCTATATTTTGGGGAGATTAGTGTTATTTGGAGCATTCTTTGACTAATACCTCCTAATTATTTTCTCAGATAAAGTACTCATGATAGGGATGTGGCTTTGTCTAGCCCACGAGTTTTTGGTCTTTCTCATTCCTTATTGCTGAACTATATTTTCTGACTTTTTTTTTGCTATCTTCACCTGTGCTTCCTTTGTATTAAATTCACCAAGCATCAAATTACATGTTAATGTAATCTGAATTTATTAAATTACTCATATATATTTTTTACTCCATCTTCTGTGACAGGTGTTGATATATAAATAGTAATTTTTTCATGGTAGTCTTTTACAATATATTTTGTCTTCAGCCCTGGAATACGAGATGGTCAAATATCCCACAAAATGATGTTTATTGTTCCATTTAGACACATGATAAAACAGGCTCCACCATCTTTTATTTAATTTTCGAAGGAGAACCTGTGAACCATTTTTCAATTGATCTGCAACTTCCTTCTGTTTCTGGTATTATTTTTAGCAAAATGTCAAGATGGTATGACGACTCTTCAGGGGGTTGCTGGTAAATATTTAACAACTGATTTTCTGAAAACATAAAACATACTTTAAAATGTAATCTTCACTAACATTTTCTCTATTACATTCTTAAGTCTAGACAATTAACAAAACAATAAATCAAATCTTGACTTGTAGCCTTTTGGATTTCTGAGGTGTAAATACTTGTACTGAAAATTAAAATAATCATGTATTGACTCCAGTGTGCTCCTGGGATTCTTTCAGCAATAGGTTTCCTTATCAAGGATCGATAGACAGTTGACAAAGTTAATAGACATTTAGAGTGTTGATAGCTAAATTAGTGTTTGTAGATTGTCTAAAATTGTGTTAATTCTTAGTACACAGAAGGGTATTGCAATGATTGAGGGATATTTTGTATTTTTCTTAGTTTTAGGTTTTTGATCATGGTCAAAGAGTCACCAGACTATTAGTTCAAGAACCTTCCCATACTTAACTAGAATGATCCTTAGAAAACAACCACTGTCTATTGCCAGGACCATTCAGAGACTTTCCAACATCGCAGCAACTTCCAGAGTTTCCATTCTATGTCCTAGCCTTTGAGCACCTAAGGTCTCTGCCTCAATGAAGCACCACTGTAGCACTTCATGGAGGACTGTGGCAGCGAAAAACATAATTAGGCTTCATTTAGAGAATCACAATGCCTGGGTCCTTCTGCATGCTGCACTTGTCAGGTCACTTCTAGGACATTGTATGTGTTCTGAACATCATCTTTGAAGAAGGATAGTGAGAAGTAGGAGGTCATGAAGAAGAGGACAACCAGGAAGAAGTAGCCTTGAGATTGGGCCACATTCAGTTGGTTTTGGTTTCTTCCAATTCAATTCAGCAATTGCTTATTAAACACCTATAATGTTCAAGGAACAATGTTAGACATTGGGGATGCAAAAATAAAATGAAAAGCCATCTATGCCCTTAAGAAGCTCCTAACTAGACAGCACAGGGATGGAAGGACCTAGGGTCTTTAACCTGAAAAGAAGACCTAAGCATTTGAAGAGCTATTAATGGAAAAGGAAATAGGTTTGTTTGCTTAGCTCTAGAGAACAGGATTAGGAACAATGGCAGAAGTTGAAAATGGACAAATGTAGATTTTGTTTAAGAAAAAACTTTGTGACATATAAAAAGTTTGAGAGGCATAGTTCTAGGTAATTAATCATTTTGTTAATCATACTATCAGATAATTAAAAAAAGGGGAGTCAATGGAACTCTCAAATGCCAAAGACATGAAGGGTCTTTGGCATCTGAGAGCGCTATGGCCCTCTTATGGAGCACATTCCATGCTTATATGCCCTTGGAAGTGGGTGTTCCTGGGGGTAGCAATCAACTCTGATTGGTTAACAATAAGAATGAAATTATAACGAGAGGTGAGCTTATTCTAATGAATTCATTAACTTTGGAGTGACCAAAAGAGTTCCTTTTTCCAAGTGGCTTGAAGTAGTTCATTAATTAACTTTGCTTGAGAATCAGCCTAGGAATCCTAGGACTCAGCCCTTGCAGGCTACAGTCACACAGGCTTCTTGGTCTGAGATCTTATCAACTTGAAGCCCTAGATAAAGTCCCACCCAAATAAAAACTTGGCATTTTTTACGAGAAGTCTTACCCTACTTTTCCCATTACACCCATTAGCAAATAGAGGCCATATCTATTGAAAAGTGAAATGAATTATCTCTGGAAGTAATGAGTCCATCTTCCTTAAGGTCAAGAGGAAAGCATTCTAAATTTGGAACTCCCAGAAGTCAATATTCAAATCTCATCTTTAGCATTTCCTAGATATGTGAATATAGACTGAGTCAAAACCTCTCTGAGTCTCAGTTGCTTTATCTGTAAAATGAAGATAACTGTATCTATAGTCAGGGGTGTGCTGCTTAAGGCTTAACAATTGTCCTGGATGGGGATAGTTAATGTACACATGACACATTTTTCGGTTTAATTTGCATTATTAGTGTCTTCTCCCTCACCTTCTTAAGTCTAGACAATCAACAAAATAATAAATCAAGCTCTGATTTGTAGCATTTGCTGCTTTCTGAGATGTAAGTGCTTAACACTGAAAATGTAACAACTGGCTCTTGAGAATCAAGTCAAGCTATCTCCAGCACAGCATTTACTTTACAGGGTGGTTGTAAAGAGCAAATGAGATAATATATTTGCATACATGTATATGTGTATGCTATATGAACATAAGTAGAACATTAATATGCTATATGTGTGATATGGGAAGTGCTATATGCTACCAAGGTTAGCTATGACCATTGTCTATACCCTTATTAGTTCTCATTTCTACCTCTTAAAAGCTAGGTTTCCCATTCTACTCTTGAATGACCCTGTAAGGTCACATTCAATGACTTTTTTTCTATACCTCATCCCACTTGATCTCTATAGCTTTTTACTATTTACGAATTACTAATTTTACCTATTTACTACCTATTTACTAATAGATACTCTCTCTTTGCTCAGCTTCAGGCACTATATTTTCCTGATTCTCCTGCTGGCTCATCTCATCTTCTTTCCAACCCCTCCTGCTTTACCCCTCCCCCCAAGGGTCTGCCTTTGGTTGCATTTTCATCTCTCTATATATGCTTTCGTTTGACAATCTTCTTTTCTAATTTCTAAAAGATAACTTTTATTTTAAAATTTTTAATTAACAAGCATATGTTACCCCCAACCCCTTGTCCCATTAAAAGGAAAAAGAAAACCTTTCTAACAAATCCTCACATTGGCCATATCTAAAAATGTGTGTCTCATTCTACATGTTGAGTCTATGATCTCTCTGTCAAGAGGTGGGTGGCAGGTTTCATCACTGGTCCTCTGCAATGATGATTGCTTATTCCTTTGATAGGAATGCTTAAGTCCTTCAGAGTCATTTAGCTTTACAATATTGTTGTTATTGCATAAAATTTTCTTCTCAATCAGTTCACTTCATTCATATAAATTTAAGTGTCATGTAAGACTTCCCAGTTTCTCTGAAACTGTTCCCTTCATCATTGCTTATGGCACAATAATCTATTACATTCATATACTGAGATTTATTTACTATTTCCCAGTTGATAGGCAACCTCTTAGTTTTTGTTTGTTTTTTTAACATTACAAAAATTGCTCCTACAAATATGGATCTTTTGGGGGAAGGTGTATAGGTCTAGTAGGGGTATCTCTGGATTAAAGGATAGGCACAGTTTGGTGATATTTTAGGCATAGTTCTGAACTATTTTCCAGAATGTTCCCTTGATAATTTCATTTACTTCTACAGCTTCAGTGATTACATTTGTGCAAGACTGCCAAATCTCTGTTTCTAATCCTGAACTCTTTCTTCTGAGCCTTAGGCCTACATTTCCAGCTGCCATAGGATACTTTGAATCCTCACAGACATCTCAAATATAATCTATTCAACATTGAACAATTTATCCTCAAACCCTCCTAAATCTGAAGTCCTTCTGCCTTCAGTGTTTATGTCTGTGGCCTCCAGGTCTACCTCCTAGCTTTAAGTCTTCCTTTTTCCTTAACTTTAACCAGTTACTAGGTCTTGTCAGTTATATAGTGTCATAATTGACACTATAATTTCTATTCACTGTGCCCCTCTTTTTTATTCCCATTATCAACCCCCTAGTTTGGACTCTCTTTACTACCTGGGAACCCTTGACATATCCTCAAAAAAGAGAATATGTCACTATTTCCCCAATCCAACCCATTCTTCATATCACCGCTAGAATAATCTTTCTTATATATAGATCTGGACATATAATCCTTTTACTTAAAAATCATCAGTGGCTCTCTGTTGTTCTTTAGTGGATTAGTCACGTCTGACTCTATGGGATCCCATTTGGGGTTTTCTTGGCAAAGATATTGCAGTAGTTTGCTCTCTACTGACTCCTGAATAAAATTCAGACTTTAAAGGTCTGTCATTTAATGACCTCTTCAACTTAGCACTGCCTTACCCTTTCAGTATTATCTCCTCTTGCTCCCCTACCAAAATATGTAAAAAACAACCAGTCTCTGTATTCTTAAAGCACATTCAATTCTCTTACCTCATGACTTTGCTCCCAGTGTCAAGGTAACACTGGAGCTGGACCGTAAATGATGAATAAATAGGACCCCAACAAGAAGAGACTGGGATTGGAGGAGGGGGAAAGATTCTGATGGAAGAAATAGCACAAAGAAAGGCAGGACTGGGAAAGCTCCACACTTGGTCATGGAGCAATCCTATTTGTTTGCAATATAAGACATATATAAAGCAGTAGTGGAAGATAAGGATGAAAAGATAGGTTGGGGACAGATTGTGGAGGATCCTGAATGCCAATGGAAAGATGTTAACTTTAAATCAGCATTGAAGTCAATGAAGAAAAACAAAAACAAAGGTTTATGTGCCAGGAAGTGATTTAACTAGGTCAATGTGGTGGTTGTTATGGATGGAGTAGAGTGAGGAGAGAATGGAGATGGATCGACTGATTGAGGCTATCGCAATATTCTAGATCAGAGGTGTCAAGATATGAGGAGACACCCTGTTTTCTATAGCTAAGGCTCAATAAGCAAGTGGTGCCCTGAGCTTGGCATAACAATAATCCTTTGTACTCACCCTCTGGCAAAATCATATAATAATTGTATTGTGTTGACCAGCACCAGGTGTTCTCTGAGCTTGGACAAGCACCTTCTGTATCCATGTTCCAATCATGAAGCCCTGCTATGAATCAACCTTGTCTCATTGTTGCATTTATCCCTCATTGTCAGGGCAAGCTCACTGAGTAACCACTGGGATTAATATTGAGATCTCCTGACACTGCCTTGGGTCCCCTCCCCACCCCCACTAGGCCTAGATCCCCTCCTTGCTTGCAAGCCAGTTTTCTCACTTTGAAGTTAAACTTCTGTTTGATTCTTGACTCTCTTGTCTCTAGCCTGCTCCGTTCAGCTCCAGTCATTCACAGGTTGGAGGTTGGTTCAGTCCATCTGACATTAATGGGTGTCAGAAGAGGCATTGGGCACAGAACTGGGCCACTGAACTCTCCGGTACCTGCGGGAATTATTTCTTTGGAATCTGACCTCCTCCTGATCCAGTGAGTCCTCTGCCCTTGTCCCAACTCCAAGCCTCTGACCTCCCATCTTGGTCAATCTTAACATGCTTTGTGAAGAAAACTTTAGGGCCTCTCCAGTGACCTAGTTTGTCTCTGATTATTCTGGTAAGGATATCCTTTCTTAACTGCACACCTCTGTTAATTGGCCTGTCTGTATGCCTTTAAACTTCACGCTTCTGTAAAATTTGCCGCTGAAACTGCGTTTATGCCTTGGTAACTGTGTGCCTCAGCCAAACCAGTTAAAATTAGAGTTGTAATTGCGTGCTTTGTTAAAATTGTCTATGTCTGTTTGTATCTGTCTTGTCATTTTGTCTGCGTTTCTGATTTTGTGAAATGTAAAATATCTATGTTGTGTTTGTGTGTGAGCTAGATTCTGTTACCTTAAAGATTTAAAATGTAGCCAAGCAGAAAAACTTCTAAGAGCTATAGCTGGAGAGTTTAGAACACTGGCAAAGATTAATGAACTTACATAGTTAAATTGTCCCAATAAGTAGGACTAACCCCCCACTTTAAGCTTTCCAAGGAAGATTAGGTTTTAAGAAAAGAAAAAAAAAACCGCATAACATTTTTTTCCTGTCATTTCAGCTTTGGTTATGTTGGAATTACAGAAATGAAGTCAGATAATTGAAGTTTGTAGAACCACCATACATATCTTAGCAGATTCTGGAGGTCTGAAGATTAATAATTAAGCAGTTTGAAGAGTTATAATTTTTAAGATTTCATGAAAGAATTCCTGAGACTTTAGGTCATTCTAGGAACTCACTCTCTTCTGAAACAGCTTAGTAAGTTTTGGGTTGGCACTGTGTAGAATTTGTTTTAAGGAAAAATAAGGATTAATTTTTATAAAAGTTTTAAAAGTAAATGGCAAGATTGATAGCTTCATTATACTACAACGATGAAGGAAAGCTGCAAATTTGGAAGTAATCCCAGAGTGAAGAAAGAAAACAATAGGTGAACAGTGTGTACTTTATAGCAACTTCTTATTAACCATTCCCTGACATTTCTGACCATGAAAATAGAAAAGATTGTTTAACCAAAGGGAATTCTGTGACTCCCTGAGATCAGAAACCTTCTCCCTTTTAATCCCTCTCATCCCAGCTTAGATTTCCAAATACAGGTGTTGAAAAAGCTGAAAAAATATAAGGAAACTTCAATTATGTTCTGGTTGTGGAAATGTATTAGCTGTGTAATCTTAGGCAGTTATTTTATCTCTGATGGCACCAGTTTCCTGATCTGTAAAGAGAGAAATAATGGTACCCACCTCTTAGGGTTGTAAAATAGTATAATGAATGTAAAGTGCTTAACCCAGTGACTGGCATATGCTAAGCACTACGTTATTATTAATATTCCTTTAATTGAATGTAATTGTTCCATACCTGAAGACTCTTAAAGTGGTTTTAAAATGTCAAAGGTAATAAAAGAAATGATTTTTATATGTGATAATTTGGAAGTGAAATGGATATCTCAAGTTTATTATTTGTGTTATCATATTTCTAAATACTCTTGTACTGTAAAATTTGAGAGATCATTGTAACAGAAATGCTGCTAGTCAAAACAACTTTTTAATCTAGACACCATTACACATGTATTGGGCTTTTAAAAAGATGTGACAAAATAGATATTTAAAAACTCTTAAATATTTAACGAGGTATATTTTGTTATAAAACAAACAATAAAAATATGTTTGCTAT
The DNA here is from genome assembly GCA_028658325.1 of Potorous gilbertii. NCBI lineage: Eukaryota > Metazoa > Chordata > Mammalia > Diprotodontia > Potoroidae > Potorous > Potorous gilbertii. The sequence goes on along the minus strand of CM053769.1, from coordinate 153,608,508 downwards.
GATAGTGAATTTTCATTTGAAATTCTTGGCAATTATGAAAGTATGTAGAATGTTTTAAAGATGTAGCTTCATCATATTAATGATGAGTCAACTATCAAATATTTTCTGTATGTCTGAAGCCTTGGAATATGGGTGGTTTTAATTTATAAGTAAAGGATAAATGAAATGTTAACTGTTAGGAAAATATCAGAAAAGATATTCAAACCCTAAGTGGTGGTTAGTCAAATTTTGCTATTCAAGGTAAAAATTTACTCATTTTGAGGTTTGATTACTGGGATAGTTGTCTGAATTGTCATGAAACGAATAGTAGGAAATGGCATGTGCTACAGCCTGGGAACTGATAAAGGTAGATTCTGTGCCTGGGAAAAGCTTTGAGACAACTGTGGCATGGCCTAGGTGGGATGCTTCTGACTCTGTTTCCTCATTGTGCTATTTCCTTTCTGCAAAGGATTACATGAGTGGCTGTCAGATATTACTCATGCCTGGAATCAAATAGAACTAGGGAGTTTTCCACTCTGTTATGATATATGACATTGTTATTAACTATGTTCCCCTTTTATTTTTGTAGCAAATTTCTATAATAAAGAAGTTTTGTAAGCACAGTATTAAATCTATTAAGTAATGGATTGATATTGTAACATTTTTAAGTTACTACAATAGGATGTGCTGTTTGGGGATGCAAAACTGTTTGCTTTGTGCCTGGCTTATTCCCCTTTGGACTCTGATGAGAACCCTGTTTAAATTAGTTACATGAAAAGAGGGGAGTAAAATGAACATTATTCCTCCCTGGGCTCCTAGGTTGAGAGATATCTGTCAGGTTACTGGGCAGGGTTGGAAAACCTGCCTAGTGACAGTTTTTTTCTTGGGCCCCTGTCAGAATGTTATTCCCCTTTGGGTTGTGAAATATCTAATGAATTGTTAACAGTCATTTTTTGTTTAGTCCATTTGCTTGGTAACCACCTGTGCCCCCCTAATGTTAGACCCCCATTGCCAGGTAACCACCTTCTGCTGAGCACCGCCCCCCTTCCTGACAACTACTGTATGTTGAATGACAACCAGTCTTTCATTGGGTCCCTTTCCTGGCACCTGTTTTCTGTTGAGGTCCTTTACCTAGCAGTACCCTGACAACCCCCTCTGTTTTGGGGGCTCTTGCCTAACAATAAGCCCCCCTCTTGCTCTGTCATAACCCTGCTTGTTGTGAAAACCACAAGGCTGTACCGAGTAGCGCCAAAATGTTAAAATGCACATACCCACCTCAGTTTGGGGCTGTCTCCTCTGGGTTTCTCCATGAGGCAGCCATCAGCCTGGCTAATAAATGACGCTCTCAAAATTCCTAATTGAGTTTGCCTGTGATTTATTCTCGGTCAGTCCATTTCGCTACAATAGGATGCATGTAAGAACATCTTCAATTTTAATCTGTATTTGGATTAAATTATAATATATGGATGATATCCTCCTAAGGGGGAAATAATTAAACAAAATAATAAGACAAAGATGTAATGTAAGAAATTTTATAAATAAATGGAATGGTAAATTTTGAGAAAGCAACAGGATTAGACTGGTTTCTCTAAGAACTTTACATGATTGACTTCCAAATTTATCTATCATGGAAATTCAGGCTTTGAGTATGTTTTAGTAATAAGTCCTCAAAATTGGATTAAGGATTTTTACACATAAGGTATCTGCCTAATAATCTTAAAGGGCAGAAGAGTTCATTTTACAGTTGGACCTTCATAAATTTTTAAGAGATTCTTTTATCAGGTACAGAATTTAGGTAATGATAGAAACAGCAAATGGTATATAAACTGAAGTTCTCAAAGTTTCAAAACTGGAGAACTGAATTTAAGTGATTGTATCAAATTATACTAAGTCGTAACTATCTAGTAACCCCTAGATTTGAAACTACAGAAGCAGAGTTTCCTTTAGACCTGTCCTGAGATCAAAATCTATTGTCCAAGAAAAGATAATCTAGGGACCAGATGACTACATGTGACATCTGGGATTCAAAAAGTGCTGATTAAATGGACATTGAGAATAGGTTACTCGGATACAAAGAGACTTGATGTTAGTTAACATTGGTGAAAATTATTGTACTGTCTTGCATGGTTTATATTTAAGTTTTCTTGGTTACCTTAGTAACATATAAATCTCCTTTCTCAGCCCTAGTGTACTGTGAGCCCTCCAACCAATTTGATGTGTCCTGACAATGTAATTACAGTAACGAATTTATGAAAACCTTTATTGCATTATTTGAACCTAGCCCTGCATGACTGAGAAGGAACTTTCCATGTGCTGTTTAGGGGACCTTAGCCTAGGACCTATCTTATGCTGACCAGAAACTCAGATCCAAAGACTGATGCAAGTTTTCTCACATCTCAAGCAATTCATATATGTCTTATCTGAAAACTGGCAATCAAGCATTGTTTCTAAGGGTCACTACCCAGGTGCTTCTGACTATTCCCATAGCTGTCAAACTTGTGAATGTGTATTCTTGGATTATCTGAAGAAAATCCCGGCTCCTGAGTGGATGGCAGAAACATCCAGGGATCTCAAGATTTGTCTAATATGGATCCAGAAGCAGCTGACATCCAAATGAGACAGCTGTCCCAAGATTCCAAATGAGGGCTGAGTATACTATCCTAGTTTTTTTTCTCCTCTTCTCTTTTGTTATGCATGCATCCACCAAGGCCCTGATTCAAGTTTGTAGTAGCAGTTTCTCCTTCTACATTCTTGATCCCCGCTCTCTTTTCTGCTTCCAAGCCAACAATGAATAGCAATGATACCTGGGACCCACTTCCCTGATAGGTCCCCTCAAGGAACTAACCCCCTGGACAACTCATCCCAGCTCAACTGTCCTCTCATGGCATCTTGGCTTATACCTGCCTCCCCTTTATTGACCACAAGGGTAGAGATTCTTTCAGACCCCCTCCCTTCAGTCAAAGGGGGAAATGTCAAGATATTAGGAGACACTCTGTTTTCCAGAGCTAAGGCCCAGCAAGTAAGCTGTGCCCTGAGCTTGGCATAACAACAATCCTTTGTGTTCACCCTCTGAAGGACCTCACCCTCTGAAAAAATTATATAACCAGCACCAGGTTTTCTCTGAGCTTGGACAAGCATCTTCTGTATCCATGTTCTGGTCATGAAGCCCTGCTATGAATCATGCAATGAATCGAACTTGTCTCATTTTTGCTGTTACCCCTCTTTGTTAGGATAAGTTCACTGAGTAGCCATTGGTATAAGTATTGAGATCTCCCCGCATTGCCTTGGGTCCTTCCCCACTTGAGGTGGGGCCCTGGCACATGTCTAGATTTCTTCTTTGCTGGCAAGCCATTTCCCTCACTTTGAAATTAAACTTGTGTTTGATTCCTGACTCTCCTGTCTCTGGCCTGCTTTGTTTGACTCCAGCTATCCACAGGTTAGAGGCTGGTTTTGTTCAGTTGATAGAGGGTAATGAGGGACTCTATGCCAGGGTGGTGGTGAAAGTGAAAAGCTAGGGATGGAATTAATAGAACTTGACTAATGATTTTTTGTGAAGAACAAAGGCAAGGGAGGAATCAAAGATTGAGGGCCTGAGTGATTGAGAAGATGGTAGTGCTATTAATGGAAATAATAAATTCAGAAAGAGGAACTCAAGAGGTTTGGGGCTGGGAATATGAGTCTGGTTATGGACATTGAACATCAAATACCAAAGGGACATCATAATAGAAAAATTCAGCAGAGCTGAAAATACTGGACTGGAGCTTGGGAGAGAAGAAGTTTCAGAAATGGATTGGGAAGACATCTGCATAAAGATGATAGTAGAAGACACAGAGTAAAGGAAAGGAAAATGAAAGAGGTCATGTGAGAGACAGGAAAAGAAAGCCAAGTCAGAACTTTGGTGAATACCTATGTTTAGGGGTAAGGAAGAAGAATCCTTAAGAGAGATTGATTAAAATGGTCAGGTAGGAGAAGAACCACAACACTGAAATCATGAAAGATAAGAGTTTTCAAGAGGATATGTAAAATGCTGTGGAAAAGTGAAGGAAACTAAGGTCTATGAAAAGACCTTATTAAATTTGGTGATTAGATAATTGTTGTTGACCTTGGGAAGCAACAGGCAGCAACCCAGGTGAACTCTCCCAACATTGCTTTCTCAATAACTTTAAAATAAAGCCCCAAATCAATTTTTGGAGTGGCAGAGCTAATAAATGATCAGAGTGAGAAACTTTTTCCAGTCTAATACAACTTAAGTGGTCAGCAGGTGGATGCCTGTCCAGAGAGTGCAGAGGTCTTGGTAGCACCAGTAGTGGACTTTGGAGGCTATCGCAGCAGCAGCTTTGGGATCTATCAGTCCAGAGACAGGAAGGAGTCAGACAATTGGTTAAAATGATTACAGAGGACCCTTTGATGGCAATGGGTGCAGTGGGCACTGATTGACAATTCTTGGCCTGGAGGCTGCAGGTTCCCCACCCTGGGAAGTTAAGTAAGTTGACCAAGGAGGGAGGAATTAGATTTATCCCAATTGGTCCTTAGTGAAAATTACAAAGAGGCCAACTGAAGCTTGATATGTGGAAACACTTAATAGCACTAAGAACTTTTTAAGAGTGGAGTGGGCTGTGGGAGTTGGCTCCCTTTCCCTGGAGTTCTTGAAGGAAAGGCTGGGTCTCTGCTTTCCTGGTGTTTTGTAGAAGGGATCCTTGTGCAGTTTTGGGTTGGGCTTTATGACCACAAGTTCCTTCTGACTCTGAAAGTCTATGATTCTATGAAAACATATATAGGACCTCTGGGGATATAAGCGTTCACAGAGAGGAAGGTGGAAATGAAAAACAAAACAATAACCGAAAACCAAAAACCAAAATAAAACCAATACTCCCAGCTTCTTTACAACCAAAAGACTACTGGATTGCTTCTCCCTCACTCAAAACAAAAGTCAAGTGCAAGTCATGTCATCATTTCTCTGATGGCATGGTCTTCTTCAGCAACCGGGACCAACCTACCATGAATGAATCAGCCTTTTTGAAGTTATCTAGGCTGGTCCTTCTAAGAGAAGCCTAAAATGTGTGCATCTACTGGAGGCTATCCTTATAACCACTTGAATTTTGAAGCCATGTGAAAGAAAGGATTATATGGGAACACTGGTGATGTTTTTGTTAATAAAGGATGAGGCACCCTGTCCCTGGAATGAGAATCCTAATTTAATTACTGATGTGGCAAAAGTCAGAAGCATCGATTTAATTTCAAAAAATGAGAAAAGGACACAGAAAGCCTTCCTATTATGGTCAATGTGCACACTGTCTCCTAAGAGAGGACTGTTCTGAATCTAGAGGAGGTAGCTCTACCTAAAGATTCCGAGGATTCAGACAGACACCTTCTTGCTGCCTTACTATACAGAAGGATGGGAGCTGGTGAGTAGGAGGTGGTGGAAAGCTGAGGTAGGGGTCAGGGAAGGCAAACAGCAAGTACAGAAAAAGTCAGAGGTGATGGAAAATGGTGATGCAAAGGAGTAAAATGGAAAGAGTAGTAGTGTGTCATCAATAAGAGATGACTGAAGACAGGAAGGAGGAATGGAAGGAAGGAGAAAAAAAGCAAAGGAAGGAGGGAGAGAAGAAAGGATGGAAAGGAAAAGGGAGAGAGGGAAAGAAGGAAAGAAAGGAGAGAGGGAAGGTGAAGGTGAGGGATCACCTTGAGGTAAAAGGTGTGAATCAGCCATTCATTAAGCACCTACTATGTGCAAGGCACTGTTCGGATCTGAGATACCAAGAAAAGTAAAAGACATTTCCGGGTCTCAAGGGGTTCACAGACAGATGCAGGAGACATGTACACCACTATGTAGAAAAATGCTGTTTACAAGATATATTGGAGACAATCAACAAAGGGAAAACACTAAAATCAAGAGTTGGAAACCTTTTTGTAAACTTAAAATTAGTAAAATTAAGAGAGATCAGGAAACTTTCTTGTAGGAGGTGGAATTTTAGCAACCTGGGGGAAGATAAAATGAATAAACTGGATGGAAGAAGAGCTAGTCGGCACAGTGGATAGAGCATTGAGCCTGGAGTCAGAATGACCAGTTCAAATCCAGCCTCGGACGCTAGCTATGTGTGTGAGCTTGGCAAGTGACTCAGGCTCTGTTTAGCTCAATTTCTCCATCTGTAAAATGGAAATAATAACAGCGATTACCTCCCAGTGTTGTGAGGATGAAAGGAAATAATTAGAAGGTACCTGGCACATAGCAGGTGTGAGATGACTGTTAGCTATTATATTATATATTATGATATATTATATGACATATGATAGCAGGATATGGTATTCTATAATACATAATATACATGATATATATAATATATGGTACAATACATATTATTATATATTATGATATATGACAATAGGATATGGTATTATGATATATGATATTACATGATGTGTGATAATTATATATTATACAATAACATGATAATCATGTCAAAAAGAGAAGTCAGACGCCTTCATTAGGCTGTGCCATTGTACACAGGCTGCCCGTCCGATAGGGGCAGGGGTGGGGGGGCACTGTCACCCCCATTTTACAGATGCTATAGCTGAAGCCACCTGCCACAGTTTCCAAGCCCTTGGGTCGTTTCACCCACTACGAGACTCAGGTGGGGGCGGGGAGGCACCGGGCTAGGAAAGAGGTGTCTATCCAGGAGGGTGCTGGTGAATGTTTAACCAGCTGCTTTCCGGGTGAAAAAACGTACCCGCGACACGCTTTTACGTTTAACAGGCCACATTAACGTTCTCTCGACCCCCTCCCCGCTAGTTTTAAAACTGGAAAGTCTGGACAGTCGACCAGAGGTCAGAGCCCGGACTCGGCTCGTCCGCCGGACTTCCGCGCGGTCCAAGCTCCCGCTGGACATTTAACGACCGGCTCGGTCCGCGCTCGTGCGGGCTCCGCCAGGGCGGGGGGTGGGGGGCTCCTCCAGGGGGGGGGCTCCGCTCTCCGCCAGGGCGGGGGGTGGGGGGCTCCTCCAGGGGGGGGCTCCGCCAGAGCGGGGGGCTCCTCCAGGGCGGGGGGGGCTCCTCCAGGGCGGGGGGGGCTCCTCCGGGGGGGGCTCCCCCAGGGCGGGGGGGGCTCCTCCAGGGCGGGGGTGGGGGCTCCGCAGCGGCGGCCCGCTATTTGTTTACACAGTGCGCTCGCGTCCTTGGGCTCACGTGGCCGGGGGCCCGCCCGCCATTGGCCGCCGCCCGAGCCGCACGAGGGAAGGCGCGGGTCTCCCGGCCGCCTCCCTGCGGCCCACCCCGCGGGAGGATGACCGCGAGGCGGGGCGGCGGGAGGCGGGTGCGGGTGCGGGTGCGAGCCTGCGGCGGGCGGGGGGCGGAGGCCGCGAGGGGCGGGGCGGGGCGAGGCGCGGGCGGCGCTAGGACCCGCCGCCCGCCCCCTCCGGCTCCCGGGAGGTTGATAAAGCGGCCGCGGCGTTTGACGTCAGCGGGGAGTTAATTTTAAATCGGTACAAGATGGCGGAGGGGGACGCGGCAGCGCGGAGGCAGCTGCGGCGGTCGACCCAGGAGCTGCTGCGGTGGCGGCGGGGGCGGCTTCGGGGCGGAGAGCCGGCGGCCCAGGACAACCACGTCTCGTCCCCGTCCGCGCTAGGTAAGGGCCGCGCCGGGCCGCGTCCTCTGGGGCTGCCCGCGGCCGTGCCCTCCCGCCCGCTCGTCCGCGCCTAGGCCGCCGCCGGAGCGAGTGGGAGCGGGCGCGCGCGCGTGGGGCCGGCCCGGCCTGCCCCGGAGGGGGCGGGGGGCCGTCCTTGACCGTCCGCACCCCGCAGCGAGGCCGCCCTGCGTGCGTGGACGCGCCCCGGGGCCGGCGGGGGAGCCCTTCCTCCGGCATCCCCCCGGGGGCTTCCCGCGGGTGGGAGTTGCAGGTTACCGTCCGCCTCGGGCCGCGCGTGCCTTCGGCCGCGGGGGGTGGGGGTGGGGCGCCGTCGGGACGGGCAGCCGCGAGCCCCCGGGCCCGCCGCACGAGTGTCCGCGGTGCGGGGCCTGCCCCGAGCCGAGGGTCCGCTGTCCCTCCGGGCCCGCCCGGGCTGCGGTCCCGCTGTCACCCCGGGTCAGTCCCGTCCTTGGCCGCAGCCGGCGCCCCGCTCGCCCGTTGGGTCTGGACTGGACCGAAGCCCCAAATGGCCAGGAACCGCGCGCGCCCACAGCCAACTTTGTCCTGTTATTTCATTTGAGATAGCAGAAGTTGGTGTAAATCATTTCATAGAATCCGGGTAGTCCTGGACTTGTTACCGAGATTCAATTCTTTTTCTCCTTATGGGAAAAAAAATGAGCCCGATTAGCCCTGTACGTGTTATTGTAGAAATTAAAATCTTTTACCTGGTATTGCCAAAAAAAAAAGTGACCCCATTTAGTCCTGTTAACACGTTGTTAGAAAAATTAAACTCCCCCGTTGTAAAACAAAACAAAACCGAGAATACTTAATATCCGATAGTATAACTGACACTTCCAGTGTTATTCCCTACATTAGGGAAACTTTTTTATTGAAATATACTAAGATGTAAGAGTTTTTAGGTATTGGCTATTATTTTTAGCTACTAGCTATTATTTGTGTTATTCGCAGCATTAGATAAACATCTTTTTGCTAAGCTATACTAGAATGTTAAGAATTTTAATATGTTAGCTATTCTTTTGAGCAATCAGTAGTATTCCCAGCATTAAAAAAACTTATTTGCTAATGTATACTAGAGTGTAAGTATCTTTTGGAGTAATGTCTTTTCCCCAGATTTTTAAGACCCTCAGTAAAGGAGTCGTTTTAAATATTAAAGTACTAAGCTTTTATTTTTAAAACTAGTCATTCAAAATATTTTCTTTATATAAATCTTAAGTTATACTTAAGGTCATTTAACTTCTTAACTACCCGCTGAAATTATATTGGGCTTCCCTGAGTTCCAGCTTTGATGCCTCACTCAGGCAGGGAAATGTCTGAAGTAGATTTTTGGAGGGTGTGCCAGCAGACCTACCAAACCTGAAACCTTTCCAGTTCGTGGCTGGTTGTCATTGGAGAACTAGGCTAGGTAAGCCTTGGGAGTAGCTAGAAAGTTGGCTGCTCCTAGGTAAAACTTTTTTTTTCCCCAAGCTGTAGAGACTCACGAAGAGTTGGCTAATTCCCTAGAAGGGATGTGATCTACATGGGAGGGAGCACTCACAGAGATGAAGTCATAGACCTCTGTGGTTTAGAAGTATATGTTGTTAATTCATTGCAAGTTATGAAAAATAACTATTTGATGGTGGTGCCTTATAGTAAGTCACCTCCCATTGTTAAGCTTTTAAAATTCTGTCTGCATTCATTCAGTAAGCATTTATTTGTCAAGCTAACCTATGTTAGGCCCTGTGAAGTCTTAGGGAGACAAAAGGGAATCGAGTGACATACTTTATATTGAAAGGATGCATCATGAACTCAGTTAAGTAGTTTAAAATATATACAAGGTTATTTTGGGGGGCTGGAAGGATCCTAGCAAGTGGGGTTATCAAGTGATGATTGAGCTGAACCTTGAAGGAAGTTGGGCTTCTAAGAGGCTCATGTGGGGAGGGAGGCATGGAGGACATGAGGTACTGTACAGTAAACCACTAGGAAGGTAGTGAATAAATGAACAACATCCTGGAAAAATAGACCAGAGCTATTCTGAGGGGTTTTAAATGCCCTACAGGGTTTTTAAAAAATTTATCCTAGAAGTAAAAAGGAGCCAATGAAGCATCTTAAGCATGAGTTTATGATTTTTTTTTAGAGGCATTTTTGGTGTTGCAATAAATAGATAAGAGGTCTGACCTTGACATCAGGAAGACCTGAGTTCAGATTTGCCCTTAGACACTTACTAGCTGTGGGTCTGAAAAGTCACTTAGCCTCAGTTTGCTTCAGCTTTAAAGTGGAGATAATAACACTTAATTGAAAGAGTTGCTGAGGAGAATAAGAGGAGATATTTGTAAAAAGTGTTTAATGCAAGTGGTTGGTGCACTGTAGACACACATAAGTAGTAACTGCTTATTTCCTTATCTTCTTTCTGCTATCAGTAATTTGCCGTGTGCATAGAGCAGTGGCTATAATTTTTCAGATTTTGCTTAGCTGTGAACTTGAAACCAGTTAATAAGTTATTGGAGTCTTTATAAAATAGTAGCATAATACTATAATAGTATTTTTAAAATAGTGTCAAATCGTTTCAGTCATGCCCCATTCTCTGTGGCCCCATTGGGGATTTTCTTGTCAGAAATACTGGACTGGTTTGCCATTTCCTGCTCCAGCTCATTTTACATTTGAGGAAACTGAATCAAACAGGGTTAAGTGAATTGACCAGGGTTACACAGCTAGTAAATGTCTCTGGTCACATTTGAACTCAGGTCCATCCTGTTATCCATGGTTGGCACTCTGTCCACTGAGCCACCTAGCTACCCCAGAACAAGACTAAATAATAACTATTCCTCACACACCACACACACTTGCCTTTGTATTGGTAGTCTCTTGACTGAATTAACTTTCTTTTTACCTGTCCCCTATTATAATTTCTAGCTTCCTTCAAGGCTTATCTCAGACACTCTTCTACATGAAACCTTTCCTGTTCCTCCCCACAAATGCCTTCTCCTATTGTCTGTTTTCTACTTATCCATGTATATTTGCCTTCTGGAATAGTTGTTAAGTTCAGTTTTTGTTATTCTCAGCACCAAGACATTGCTTGTTGACTAATAAGACCTTAGTGAAGGATTTAAGAGGGCCTCATATCCATAAGATTGAGTTGTAGCTGTACTTTGTCTAAATTCTTTTTTCCTTACCTTCTCTAAAGCTTGGTAGATTTTTCTGCATACTTGTCAGACTTTCATTAAGTTTATTGAATGAATAAATGTATGAACTTAGGTGTATAGTTTGGCTGCTTGGAACATTTTTTAAAAGACACTTTATGGTTTCTTGGCTATGTTCCTCATAGGTGAAATGTTACGTGGAAGTTATCATTAGAAGTCTTTTTTGGTATGTGTGAAAGGAAAATCTTAATCATCCTAGAAATATATTTTATTGAATGTACTTTTAAACTTAAATTTCAGAATATGACCAAAACAATATGTAATATTTAATGTAAATTTATTGCAGTGTATATTTTTGACCTTCTGTGGAATGCAGTGTTTGGGGCTGGAGGTAAAAGTAAAGAGTACTGTCTAGTAAAGAGACATTGACCTTTTCAATGAAAATAAATTAGTGCTGAAAACAACTCTGGTATTAAGGTTAGACAATTTGCCTTTATTTTTGGAATCCTGTTTGGTTGAATTCATTGGTAAAGGCCTTGGAGATGGAAATGACTGTGTTTAAGCCCTGCTTCTGAGGCTTAGTAGTTGTACCTGGTCATGTCAGTTAACCTCTTCATGCCTCTGGTAATGAATTTTCTAAGTCGTCAAACGTTAATTAAGTGCCTACTGTGTGCCAGTCACATGAAATGGGGATACAAAGAAAGGCAGACATCACTACAGCTCTCAAGGGAACTCAGTCAAACGGAGACAGACTGCAAACAACTAGGTATAGACAAGCTACATAGAGGATAAATTAGAAACAATCTCAGAAGGAATGCACTAAGATTAAAGAGGACTCAGAAAGTTTTCTTGCAGAAGGCAGGAATTTGAGACTACAAATGACAGAGGCATAAATATACATCTGTGTCGACGGAGAGAGTTTTCACACACAAAGAACCACCACCAATGGAATCATAGTCTTAGGCCAAAAAAAAAAAAAGCTGACATATGTTGCGTCCTGATGTGTAGGTGACTTTTTTCACAGCAGCCCTGTGGTCATAGAAATAGGGAATAGAAGTGTTACAGATTCCAGGTTTTTTTCAAAATATGTCCATGTGTCTGATACTCCTTGGGCTAAGTAGTATTTAAAAGTGACTAGAAAACAACTGGCTAATTGAAAGCTCTTAGAATTCAATGTTTCTTGAATTTTCTTCTAAAAGCGTTGGACTAAGCAGTGTGAATGAAAAGGTGGTTATCAGGCACCTGCTTGGTGGCAACCATTATAGAGATCTTGGAAATACAATTACAGAAGTGACACAGCTGACCTTTCAGAAGCTTGCAGTCCAATTGGGGTGGGGGTTGGAAATGAAACTGGTGGGGAAATGGGACTCAAAAATGAGAGTTTTGGTCTGGGGAGTCGCCATGATTCTGAGTACAGCCATCTGCCAATTGATTATCTCACTTTTTCTAGTAGCCAAGGTAGCTGAGTTGATTACTGTTTCCAAAGGGGATGGGGGTGAATGTGTGTGGGTCTGGGGCAGTAAGAGGAGAGGAATGTTGGATCAGGTCCATTAGAAACAGAACAGATGTAAGGATAGCTCTTGGTAGATGCTCTGGGGCCAACTAGAGGGTTAGAGTTTTCATTCATTCATCCACTAATCAAGATAGCACTCCCCCGGGGCAGAGATCCAAAGTTTAGTGGCTTACTTTCATCAGGGTGGGTAGGGGCGTTGGTCTGTGGAGATCTGGGTCTAGAAGGCCCCCATTTTTGGTGGTAAAATAGTAAAATTTAAAGAGACAAGATAGTATCTTTTGCTTATGAACCCCAGTCATCTTTCAGAGGTTTGCTTAGTTTCTAAAGTTGCTTAAATTCATTATTCCCTGCCTTATTGTGTCAGACTTTGGAGCAGGTGTGAGCATATCCTCCTTTTAATCAAGCTGAGGTAAATTCAACTGGGACTAAAAAGGTATGAGAACATAACATTGTTGACCAGCCTTCCCTCCCTGACTCAGTCAGCCTTCTAGTTTCATCTTTCATTTAGTATTAGTTTTCATTCTTTCCCCATAGGGTGATTATAGCCTGTTAATGAGTGGGGCCAGGGGTTGTGCTAATGAATTCCTCATATCTGAAGCCTCTTTTCCTCAGGAATACAGTAGCATAAAATAACTATGATAACATTCTTTTTCTTCCATTTCTTTGGATGAAGGCAGTATTTAACACTAAGAAGAAAGAAAAGAGGAGAAAAGTTAAGAGAAAAGGAAGGAAATGCAAAGTAGTTTGGGCTCTGGGATCCAAAGCCCTAGATTTAGGATGTAAAAAATAAATTTAATTGCTATAAATTTAGTTTTCTTTTCTGTGTCACGGGTTGTTGTGATACTACATTACACTAAGCAATATGATGAAAAAGCATTTACTAAACACCTCTGTGCCAGGTGCTGGGCTAGACCCTTTCCAGCTAATGTTTTGGACTACCAGCATATTCCTGAGGAGGGAGAGGTTTCAGAAAGCAGAAAATTTCACTCTTTAGCAAATACCCTTTTCCCACTTGATTGATAAGATTGACTAAATTGACCAGAGAGGAAGGACTGGATGAGGATGGAGGTGAAAGCAAGTACTGGTAGAGATCATTGATTTATTTTCTTTAATTTCTGCTAGTATAATAATATATCTGACTTTGCACTTTTTGGCTTTTCACATTTGGTCTAGGGTTTCTTTTGTTATAAAATGCAGATTCCATTTAACCTTAAATAAGGAAGTATGTAAAATTAGAATGTCTGCTCTGAGCTTGAATAGAAGAAGTAAACTTATCTTTAATTTGTCTTCACTACCTAACTCACATTCATAACATCTAGGTGCTTGGAAATTGAATTTGAATTTGTGTAGGCAAATTCTAATTCTGTGATAAATTTGGACCTTCATTGTTACTATAGAGGGCAACACCGTCCTTCTATTTCCTCAGACTCACGACCTAGGAGTCATCCTGGACTCCTCATTATCTCTCCATTCCCCTTCAAAGTGTTGCCAAGGCCTGTAGATTTCACCTTTACACCTCTCTCTATTAAGTCCCCTTCTCTCTTCTGAAACTGCTACCATTCTAGTTTGGCCCCTTGTCACCTTATACCTGGATTATTGCAATAGCCACTGCCTGCTTCAAGTCTCTTCCCCATTCCACTCCATTCTCCTTTCAGCCACTAAAGTTACTATCCTAGTCACCCCTTCCCTCCCCCCCACCCCCAAGGGCTCCCTGTCCTTCAGGAGCAAAGACAAAATGCAGTGTTTTTCATTCAAAGCCCTTCCTAACCAAGCCCCCTTCCTATCTTTCCAGTCTTCTTACACCTTACTCCCTAATGTGTACTTTTTGACCCGGTGACACTGGCCTTTTGGACTGTTCCATGAACAAAATACTCCATCTCTCAGCTCTGGGCATTTTCTCTGACTTTCTCCTTGCTTGGAATGCTCTCCCTCCTTTCCTTCAAGTTCCAACTTAAGTCTCACTTCCTATAGGAAGCCCCTCAATTCTGGTTCTTTTTAAATATTTCCCATTTATCCTGTATATATCTTCGTATGTATTTGTTTGCATGTTGTTTCCCCATTAGATTGTAAGTTCCTTGAGGGCGGGGACTGTCCTTTGCCTCTTTGTTTGTCCAGTGCTTAGCACAGTGCCTGGTGCATAGGGGAGGGGACTCCTAATAAATGTGTGTTTGTCCTTTGTTGCCAAAGAAGACCATGTCATCAGAGAAATAATGACATGACTTGCACTTGACTTTGTTTTGAGTGATGGAGGGCTGTGCAGGTTATCAGCCTCACTTCTCCTCCAGAGCCATCTGAATCCAGTGACCAGATATTCATCAGGATGACTGGAGATGATCCAAGATGAGGCTTTAGGGGTTAAGTGACTTGCCCAAGGTCACATAGCCAATGAGTGTCAAGTGTCTGAGGTGAGATTTGAACTCAGGTCCTCCTGATTCCTGCACTGGTACCCTATCCACTGCACTACCTAGCTGCCCACACCTAATAAATATTTATTGAATGAATGAAACAGAAGGGAGAAGTTAGAAATGCAGAGTAAAGAGCAGAAAATAGGAAAAATTGGAGAGAACAAGGTGGGAAGAAATCAGGTCTAATTGTTTAGTCCTTTGAATTTTATCATTATCTTTGAATGACTTCTCTGAAATAGGCATTTAGAGCAGCTTTCTTACCTTTTTATCCTCAGCAGGTAGCTGTTTGCAAGGCTGACCTCTAAATTGTGTGGTGGTAACATAATTTGTAAAGGACAGTTTACATTCTAGTTCTCAAAATTTATGTTGCCCTTAAGGACGTGGAATGTCAGAGCTTTGAGTAAGGGTTGTTTACGTACATTTTAATGGATTTCAGGTTTTTTCTAAAAATACTTAGCTTACTCTGTTAACTTTCATTAATGACACCTGCTTCTAAATACATAAGATAACATAAATTAGTCTAGAGCTCATTTTCTGATCTGAACCAAAATTACTAGATTTCAGAAGCAAAAATTATGTAAGACTGTTGCACTTGAATCTAGGTAGTAAAATTTTGTTAATAGTTTTGAATTTTGCCAGTAAACCTAGTTAGCTGACCTGGGATTGATGTTTACATCCACTTCTAAATCGACACCTCATCTTTAATTGTATGGGCTTAGGTTTATTTGGGCCAAACTTTTCTTTTATTATAATTCAGATTACATAAAACTGAATATTTCACTGAATGACTTAAAGTATAGTGCTTAGCAGACACTATAAATGCCATCCTCACCAGAGTTTTATAGCAACCCCTGTGAAGTAGATACTGCAAGTAATAATATTCCCATTTTACAAATGAGGAAACTGAGATTCAGAGATAATAAGTGATATTTTTATGCTTTCATAGGTGCTAAATGTTAAAAGAAGCATTTGAATCCCAGGTCTTCTGGCATATAAGTCTGGCACTCCATCCACTGTACCTAGTGCCTCTCAAGGACAATTTACACTCTAGTTTTCAGAATATACCCATTAGTGGAAGAAATGAGAATGAGTGTCAGTATTCTGAATTAGTGGTTTCTTGTGCGTATAATACATTTCTGCTGTTAAAAAGTGTCTTATGTTTTTGACATGGATAGTTAGTTTGGGATGGGTAGAGTGTGCTGTAGTAAGTAGAGTACCATGCACTTAGATGTAGAAGTGGCTGCCTACTTTGGACAATAAAGATAGCTCAGGATGCTGAGTTCAAGAACCTAGGGCAGAGCACTCTCCCTCCTCTTCCCCTACAAACCACTAGACCTTGGAGCCCAGCCCCACCAGCTTTTATCCAGGAAGCAAACAACAGGAGATACAACCTGGCAGTCACTTCTGAAGGGATTGAAGCCCCTGGCTGTTCCACAGCCACAGTTACCAAAGACTGGAAACGAAAGTTCCCCACTATCAGAGCCTTTGGTTTTGACCAGTGGTTCAGCGCAGAAATGGGTATATTTGATCCGTGGAACTGTCATTAAAGAAGGTGCATTACCAGTTTTTTAGTTGTAGACTAAAAGGCCATGAGTTCTTTCCATCTGACTTTGTGTTGTCTCTTCCATTTGAACGTGAACTCTTTGAGAGTAAAGGACTATTTTTACTATTTGTATCTCCAGTGTTTTGACAATGCTTTGCCCATAGTAAGTGCCTAATAAATGTTTATTTGTTAATCCTTAATCTCTCCTTTAAGCCTTACAACCCTTAGCCTTCTTCATCCTCATCCTGACCTCCAGTTATTGCATATTTTAGTTCTTTCCCAAGGTGTCGTGCCTACCCTGGCTACACTTTTTGCCCTTCCCGAACATCTTGACCTCTTGGTGAACTCACTCAAATCTGCATTGTCCTATAATCTGAAATCCTTTGCTCCTTAGCAGCTTCCATGGATTCCCTGATTATTTATTCTCTTCATATTTCTCTGCAGTCTGATTGTGCACCTTATTCAATTTGAAACTATCCTTCTTCAAAGTTAACAGTGATTATTTTAATTGTAAAATCTAAAGATCTTTCATCAGTTCTTGTTGATCTCTCTAAAGCATGCAACATTGTTTATTACATTCTCCTGGCTACTTGTTCTTCTAGTTTTTAATGACACTGCTTTCTCCTGGTTTTCCTCCTACCACTCAGACTTCTCCATCCATATCATTCTCTCCCTGTGGGTCCTCCAAGACTCTATGCTGGGCCCTCTTCTCTTCACTTTATACTATTTCACTTTGTGATGTTAGCTCCTGTGGGTTCACTTATCTTTTCATGCAGATCATTCTCAGATCAGAAAGACCTCTAGTCTTTCTTGGATATTTTGAACTGAGTGGTGAAAAAGTGTCTCAAACTCACTATGTCCAAAATGGAACTCATTATATTTCGCTTCAAATCTTCCCGTATTGCTTATTAACCTATTAGAAATGAACTTACTACCATCCTAGAAGTTATAGGTTAGTAACCTGAGTTTCATCTTCAACTCCTTTCTCGGACGTAACCTTCTTATTTAATCTATTGTCAGATCTTATTTCTGTTTTCACATCTCTCTTGTTTACCCTTACTGTAGTTCATACCCTTATTACCTCTGGTTTGATTTTTGCAGCAGCCTTATAACTGGTCTCCCTGCTTCAGGTTTTCCTACTCCAATTCATTTTCTACATAAGCTGCCAAGGTGACCATGTGAGCTCCAGAACTCCTTGGTTGTTTAAGGATCTTCAAAACTTGGTGCCTTCCTACCTTTCCAGACTTAAGACCTTTCTCACTTACTTTCACTTTGTGATCTATTTATATTTGCCTACTTGAACTTCTTGGCTTCTTTCAGGACTCAGCTCAGGTTCTGTGTTTTTCTTCCCTCTCTCTCCCTCCCTTTTTTCTTCATCTCCCAACTGCTAGTTCCTTCTCTCATATTATCAATCATCTACTCTGTATATCTCTTGTATTATCTGTTATTTACATGTTATTTTTCCCATAAGAATTGTGAACTCCTTGAAAACCTCACAACAGAGACTGTTTTTGCCTTTTCTTGTATCCAGTGCTTAGCACAGTGCCTAGCACATAGTAAGCACTTAATAAACACTTTTTGACTGACTGATTCTGAACCTTAGTTCCCTATTGGAGGATTGGACTAAAAGACTTCAGGGGGTCCTTCTATTTAAGATCTTAACCAAAAATTTTTTTTTGTTATTGGTGATGACTTAAACTACCTTGAAGAGGTAAAACCTAAGAGTTGGAAGAAACCCTATAAATCATTTTGTCTAACTCATATTACACAAGGATTGAGGTAGTGTGCAAGAAACCCTATAAATCATTTTGTCTAACTCATATTACATAAGGATTGAGGTAATGTGGCATGGTGGATAGAAAACCAGTTTTGAAGCTGGGAAGACCTGCATATAGGTCCTACTTCTAGCACATATGCTTTGTAATCCTGGGCTTAAGCCTTTTGGGTCCCCAAGAACTTCTAATACCAGAAAACTCAGACTTGTGTCTGGTAGCTGGAATTTTTTCTTATTGGAGTGCCTTATACTATTTAAATGTCAGCTCCATACCTCTCTGGATCTGTAGTATATCGATCAAGCTTTTGTTGATGTTCTAGTGAAGTAGGAGTCTTCAACCTCCTTCTGTAACTAATTTTACAGTTCTATTAAGAATTAAATTGGATTATAAAATAAACCCACATAAGTCATTGCCATTTCTCTATTATTATTAGCAAAGCCCAACAGCAAGAGATAAGAGAAATTCCATTTAAAATTACTACAGACATTATAAGATACTTGGGAGTCTACCTGCCAAAATAAACCCAGAAACTATATGAACACAATTTCAAAACATTTTTCACATAAATAAAGTCACATCTAAATAATTGGAAAAATACAAGTTGTTCATAGGTAGGCCAAGCTAATATATCCAATATTATTATCTATGACAGTTCTACCCAAATTAATTTACTTATTCAGTGCCATACCAATCAAACTACCAAAAACTTATAGAACTAGAAAAAACAGTAACAAAATTAATCTGAAAGAACAAAAGGTTCAAAGTGTCAAAGGGAATTAATGAAAAGAAATGCAGGGGAAGGTAGCCTAGCTGTACCAGATATTAAATTGTATTATATAGCAGCAATCATCAAAACTACTTGATACTGGCTAAGAATTAGAGTGATGAATTAGTGGAATAGGTTAGGTATGCAAGATACAGTAGTCAGTGACTGTAGTAATCTACTGTTTGATAAATCCAAGATTCCAACTTCTGGGATAAGAACTCATTATTTTGGGGCTGCTAGGTGGCACAATGAATGGAGCATGGGTCCTGGAGTCAGGAGAACCTGAGTTCAAATTTGGCCTCAGACACTAGCTCTGTGACCTTGGGCAAGTCACTTAACCTCAATTGCCTTGCCTTCCCTACCCCTGCCCCCCTCACCCCCCAAAGGAAAAAGAACTCATTATTTAAAAAAAAAACTGTTGGGAAAAATGGAAAATAGTATTGCAGAAACTAGGCATAGACCAGCATCTTACACCCTATACCAAGATAAAGTCAAAATGGGTACATGATTTAGATAAAAATTATAAGCAAACTATGATCTATGGAGAAGGGAAGAATTTATGACCAGACAGATAGTGGACATTATGAAATGCAAAGGTGGATGATTTTGATTACAATAAATTGAAAAGTTTTTGTACAAATAAAGCCAGTACAACCAAGATTAGAAGAGAAGCAGAAAGCTGGGAAACAATTTTTATAGTCAGTGCCTTTGATAAAGGCCTCATTTCTAAGATAAAGTATAGAGCTGAGTCAATAAGAGTACAAGTAATTCCCTAATTGATAAAATGGTCCAAGGATATGAACATGCAGTTCAAATGAAGAAACTAAAGCTATCTTTAGTCGTATGAAAAAATGTTCTAAATCACTGTTTAGTAGAGAAATGCAAATTAAAATAACCCTGAGGTACCCACTTCACACGTATCAGATTGACTAATATGATGAAAATGATAGATGTAGGAGAGGTGGGATAATAGAAACCTTAATGCCTTATAGGTGGAGTTGTGAACTGATCCAACCATTTTGGAGAGCAATTTGGAACTATGCCCAAAGATCTATAAAACTGTGCCTACCCTTTGATTCAGCAAATTCTACTTCTAAGACTGTATCCCAGAGAGATTACAAAAATACATGTACAAAGATATTTATAGTAGCTTTTTTAGTGGTGACCACGAATTGGAAATTGATGGTTTGTCCATCCGTTGGGGAATGACTGAACAAGTTGTGATATGTTAATGTAATGGAATACTATTGCACTATTAGAATTACTGAGCGGGTGGATTTCAAAAAAACCTGGGAAGACATATATGAACTGATGCTGAATAAAATGAGCAGAACCAGGAAAACATTATACACAGTTAACAGCCACACTGTGTGATGACTTGACTTTGATAGATGTAGGTCTTACCAGCAATGCAAGGATCTAAGACAACTCAAAAGAGTCACGATGGAAGATTCTGTTCACTTCCAGAGAAAGAACTTTGGAGTCTGAATACATATGGAAGCATATTATTTGTTCTCCTTTTCTCTTGTTATTTTGTTTCTTCTTTCTTGTTATTCCTCCCATTAGTTCTAATTCTTCTTTACATTCTGACAAATGTGAAAATAGGTTTAATATAAATGTGTAAGTAGAGCCTATATTATATTGCTTACTGTCTTGGGAAGGGGTGGGAGAAAATTTAAAACAGTCTTATGGAAGTAAATGTTGAAAACTAAAAATAATTATATTAAAAAATGTAAACTGTCTTCCCCTTCTCACTGCTCCTAGTTAAGCTCTCTGAGGCCAGTAGATCCCTCTTTCATGTGACAGTTCTTAAAATACTTGAACATGGCCTCATGTCTCTTCCTTTTCCAACGAATTCCTTCCCCACTCCCTGCCACAGCTGCCCAAGTGATTTTCCCAAAGCACATCTTTGACCATGGCACTCCTAGAAGTCACAGGCTGTGATGACTTCTAGGAGCAAACATTTGGCTCCAGCCTATCTTTCCAGCTGTGCCCATCACTTTTACACACTGCCCAGTTTGAGGCCCATCTTTTTGCTGTGGAGCGGACTGTACCCTTCGCCTTGAGGGAATCTTAGAGTCCTAGATCTTATTTAAGGCTCAGGCCAATGCTATCTTTTACATGAAGCTTTTCTTGATCTTCTTAGTTGCTAGTACCTTCTCTACAAAAAATTTCAGATATTTATTTTGTATATATTTGGATATGTATACATCTCTTCTTCTCTCCTTCCCCCACCCCCTTAAGGTCTTTGAGGGCAAGAAGGCTTTCATTTTTCTTTGTATTGTGTAACCTGCTACATAGGCTTAACGAATATTTGTCGGTTGTCAGGTTTCTTGTCCTCCCTAAGTCTTCTCTTTTCTAGGTTAATCATAGGAGCATTCGTTTAAAGCTGGCATCCCCATTACCTTCAGCTACTCTTATGGAATGATCTTGAGGTCTTTCAGTATCTAAGTTGCTCTCTTCAGGATGCTTCCAGCATATTAGTGACTATTTTGGATTTATGGGGTTAATTTTAGGGGAGATGATGTCTTCTATCCCTCACCATTTAGTAGCAAATGCTTTCTAAATAGGTGACTGTGTGGTGAATTGGCCAATCTGCAAGAGAAGCAGAAAGAAAGCCAGTGAGCAAAACTTAGCTATCCAGGAAGTTAAAAAATATAGCACCACCAACCAGGTTATCATGATGATAGAGAAGGGTGCTGCAAGGCAGTTTCCTTGGCATTACACTTAGCCTATGATAGGTTTTTGTATGGGTGAATGTTGATACTCATGTAGTGCAGGCACATGAGCTGGCCTGACTTCTAGATTTTTATATCTCAAGCTTATATTTTGCAGTTATCTGCTTCATTGCTACTCAATCTGAGTCATCATATTGGACTCTTAACATAATTGACTAAACAGTCATCTGGACTCAGATTTAAAAATATTCTCAATGGTCTTGAGTTGAGAGGTCCTATTCTTCTAGTCCAGTTGGTGGTTATCTATAGACTTAGTATTCTTGGGAGGGGGAGTAGTCTTTTCTACATATAGCTATTATCAATTCAGTTTTGTTTCTCTCTAAGAATTTGGACTGGTGTCTTGAGCTCAGGAAGTAAAGTTCTTTTAAAGCATTTAACAAGAAGGGTATTAAAAATAATATATGCTATTCTAATATAGGCATTTTCTTTTGTATTTGAAATAATTTCATGCAAAAATCTTACAGCAATGTGTTTGCACTACAACTTTTAAGGTTTTCCTTTATCTTAGTTTCTGGATGGTAGTGGTACAAATTACGGAATTTTGTTCCGTACCTCATACTGATGAGGAGATATGACAGAGCCATTATTATACCCTTCCTAAAATGTGATGCCCAGAACTAAATAAGGTTCTCCACATAATATGACTAGGGTAGAAGTCGGCCCTTTCCCTTTAAAAAATTTAATATTATACTTGTAAGACTAAAACCAAATCATTTTAAGAATATGCTGCTGCTATGAATATAAACCCATGTAATAATTTAAGAAGTAAATATTACAAAAGCAGTGATTTGAAAGACTTTAAAATGCACTAATAGGAACGATAATATAATATTTGATCTAAGTGCTTAATTTAAATAATTGGTTATTTGATTGTAATTAAGGGAACAAGCATTCTAAAGTGTCTACTTAGTTTGATAAGAATTTGATAATAATTGATTTGAGATCACAGCAGTTTACAGGAATAATTGCTTATTTAATTCTTCATTGGCTTTCCAAAAATACCTCTTAGGACCTGCACATATGTACTCATTGTTGTGGTTGTAGTGTCCTTGGTTACATCATGGGACAGTGTCTTGACTCGTGAATGAATTGTATTTAAGTGAGACAGAATTGCACACAGACATCAGTCTCACTCTTTCAGAATCATTGATGTCTGGTGGTAAGACAAAGTCTGGATGACTGGTAATGGCCCAGATACTTAGTGTCTTCAGTGTCTGTCCAGGCTCTAAGGCTCCTCAGCACCTGCTTCAGCTGCCTACATGGCTGTTGGGACAAATCATTATCATCTGCCCATTCCACTTCGGGGGAAGTCTTCACATGCTTGAGTAGAGATTATAATACCCCTCCCTCACTGATGGATTTGTGTCCTGTTGGTTACCTTCAACCTGGGTTAGCCTATCTGCTGAGACAGTTTACAGGGATGTGGCTGCTGAGCATACTGTATAGCTTTTTAGAGCCACAGGTAAAAGTTGAGTGCCAGATGGACACCAAAGGTAGACAAGTAGCCTGGGAAAGGGCTCAGCAGTGCTAGTCCTCTTTGAACGTCCCATAAGCCCTCAAAACTGACTGGAAATATACTTGAAGTGAAGGGAGTAAAAGGCCTCCGTCATTTAATCATTTGAAGTGCTCACTGCCTTGTGTGTTGGAATTCTAAATTGCTCCAGGCAACAAAAATCAACCTTTAAATGTCTGAAGTTGACTTTCCATGTCTCTTTAGAACTGAATCTCTTTTACTTTTATTCTCCCTCCTGCAGAGAAAATTGTGGAAGAGAAATTACTGACAGTATTTTGCATGACCAGGTTTAATATGAGGTCTCTACAGCTGTTGTTTGTTTTGCTTTTTTCTTCTGGGTGAAATATGTAGTCGAGCTATGAAGAGAAATTATAACATCCTTCTAAAGGAAATAGGCCTTTGAAAACACTTGTTAGTCAAAGATTTTCAAAAAAATTACTGACTTTTATTAGCACTTCTTTCATTTTTAAATAGATGTGGCAATATGAACCATGCCATGGAAAACTTTTTATTGAGAGCTGAGAAGCTGTTAGCACAAAAAAACCTGCAGTCACATCTCATGAAGTGGCAGGTTATTCAGTAGAAAAATATACAGTACAACGAGAAAATGTCACCTGCTTTTCATGTTTCAGTTCATTTCATCCTACAGTCCTTGTTCATATATATTCATTATTTGTATTGATGTCTATGGTCTTTGAAGGCTTAGTATAGCTTCCTATCATGTTGTTATTTATTACTCTATAATAACTACACACACTTAATGGTTTAGAAAGTATTAAATTGTCATTTGAGCTTGCCAACAACCCTGTGAAATAAAATCTTCATTTTAAACAAAGAAATGGAGATTCAGACAAGTTGAGACATATTTAAAGGCACATGACCTCTAAGTTACAGAACCAAGCCAGGAGTCCAAATGTCTTCATTCCATATTCTGTGTTCTTTCTAATACATCATAGCTGGTTGGAACTGTGGCTGGACTTTATAAACTGGTCTGCATAGCATTAGCGGAAGAGTCAGGGGGTTGTTGATTGAGTTAGAACACAGTTTTTTCCATTCAAAGTGTTTATTTTGAAAAAACGTTTTATTGTTGCCTTTTGTTTTTGTGTCATTCATTTCACTGTATTTTAACACCCCCTCCTCTCTGGAGCCTTCCTGGTAACAAAGAAACAGTTAAGCAAAAGCAAATGATTGAGTCTGACAATATGCACTTTGTATCCACGGTCTTCCACTTCTTTATCAGAAGGAGGGATATGTGTTTCCTTATGTTATCTAGGATCATTTCATATAATTTCTCAATAGCTCAACTTTTTTTTAGTGTTGTGTCATTGATATTTTATGTGTTTGAATATATTCTTTTAGGTCCTACTTACTTTAACTAAAAATTCATGCAAGTCTTATCATGTTTCTTTGAACTCATTACATTCACATAGTATGTCTAGCCATTCCCCAATAGATGGATACCCACTTGTTTTGTAGTTTTTTGCTACCACAAAAAAAAATAGTACTTTTAAGTATTTTGGTGTGTGTGTGTGTGTGTGTGTGTGTGTGTGTGTATGTATATATATATGTACATGTACATATATATAGTGTAAAACAGCTTATTGACTTTTGTTACGTAATAGTAAATCGATTCCTAGGATGGTTAGATTAATTTGCAATTCATCCAATAGCATTTTGGTGTGCCTGCCTTTTCCCTACAACCCTTTTCCTTTTTTCCCCCATCTTTTCCAGTTTGATGGTTATGAGGTAAAAACTTCAGAGTTATTTTAACTCTCAGTAGTGATTTGAAACATTTTTTTTTTCATGTTTCTTGATAGCTTGCAGTCATGTTGAAAACAGTCCATATCGGTTTACAGTTTCTCTTGTGGGAATATTCGTTGCAACCTTTTCCTGAGACCTGTACTATTTACTTCTCTCTCTCTCTCTGGTCCACTATTCCTTTTCTTTTTGATCTAACTATGTGTTATCTATCTTTTTTGAACTTGTTTTCAGCAAAGGATATGTAGGTGTCTGTTGTTGAGGTTTTTGTAGGACAGGTGGATGGTAACAAACATAGAACATTACTAGAAATTGCCTTCTTTCTTTGAGAAATATTTCAATGTCAGCCCTCCCTCATTCAAAACAAAGTCAAGTGCAAGTCATGTCATCATTTCTCTGATGGCATGGACTTCTTCAGGAAAGAAGGACAAACACAACAATTTGCAACGTACAAAGCTTTATTAGAAAGGTGTAAGACAGGTAGTCATCCTCAAGGATCTTGAATTTTATTGGAGATAAACTATGTATACATGAGAATTCATGTATATTGCTTTATATTAATATGCCAAATGGGTGGCAGGCAATAACTAATACAATGAAGAAGCCAGAGGAAGGTACCAAAGTCTTTGAGATTTGAGGAGGGGATGCTGCAGCCTTAAATGGTTAGCTCTGGACTACTTGAAGAATTGGGAAGATGTAGATGTTTTTGAGGGCAGGGAACCATACTGTATGTGTACCCATATTACACATGTAGTACCATGCTAGGCTTTTATAAGAGACAAATGCTTTCTAAGGATTTGTGATAATCTGAAAGGAATATTTAAAGATGTATGCTATGTTTTTCTCTATAGAAGTTCTACTTTGATAACTTAGTGTGGTGTGGAGATAGACATGACTTTGAGCCTTCAATATAATGAGTGTTTTAGCCACAGCAACTCTGAGAGAAGGCTAGAGAGGTTTCAACCTGGACTCACATAGATGGAATAAATCATGGATTGAAGGTGTACTCTTTTAACTTAAACTTGTCTTCTTAAGGACCTTGCAAGGGACTCTGCACAAAATAGGTTTAATGAATGTTTGTTGACTAAGTACGGTTATGATGCAGTGTAGTGATGTAATTCTCTACCCAGGGTTCTGAGAAATACAGTGTTGTTTTTAAAAATGAGGTCAAGATATGTTTCTGGATAATTTAGGGAAATCTCTCAAGTGAATAATCTAGATATTTGCATCAATTTTCAGCTTCACTGTGATTGGAGATTTGACCTTTTTGTTACTACCTTGGCATTCATTTAACACTTGAAAATTAGGTGCATACTCCCAAATCTCCATATCATTATAGGGAAGAAAGAAGGGCAGGTAGGAAATATGGAGAAGCTAGATGTTGCTTTCTTCTCCTGCTACTTTTTAAAACTGGAATTACTTTTTTTTTAGCTTGATACTTAAAGGATGCATATTTGTCTTCATGTTTGGCATTGCTCCTTTCTTTTTAAAGCTTGCTACTGTCCTAGTAGAAATTTTGTCTGATGTTTTAAGCCAAGCCTGGGGGATGAGCATATGATTTCTTTAACTGTTGCTATATCAAGTTATCTGGGGGTGGGAAGATGTGGCAGAATGGAAGTTGGCATCTTCTTTCAGAGCCTTGGCAGATGCTTTTTTTGATATTTGCTCTGGAATCCCTAATCTAACTTGACCATGGGTCTTTACTTTCATTTCTGTGCATTTTATTTATGCTAATGTGACGTTGCCCGTGGAGCAGGTGCATAAATTTGAAAGTGTTGTTATTCAGCAAACATTTGTTTCCTTAAAGAAAGACTAGCCATTGAGAGTGTTAAGGCTACTAGTCTCAGCCATAAGTAGAGATAGCACATTGATTTGACATAGTAGTTATTCATATGTAAGTCTCAAGTGTTGAAAGTGCCTTAGGAGTAAAAGAGAAGATTCTTTCATATCCGGGAAAGTGAGATGGCCTTAGAATGAAGGAAAACTTTGGAGTAGAAGTAACATTTGAGTTGGAATCCCTAAGAATGGGTAGAATATATATGAGTAGAAATGCACCAGTTCTAGGAAGAGGGAAGCACAGAGATATAAAGGTTCAGGCACCTTTTTGACAAGAGATAGAAGCAGTTTGCCTGGAGTAGTGACAAATACCTCTGGAAATGGAGATTGTGGAAACTATAGGCCAATATTACAAAGGAATATAGATGCAAAAATATTGACTAAAATATTAACAAAACAGCCTCAGCAATATATTCAAAAGAATATTCACATTGACCAGGTAGTAATTACAAACAAATATAGGAATGGTCTGACATTAGGATAACTATAAACATAAGACAATATCAATAACAAAAAATATGTAAATTACATGATTATGTCAGGTAGATGTAGAGACTTTTGACAAAATATAGTATTCATGTTTAAAAAGCACTAAAAAGCATAGGAATAAATGAACCTCTACTTACTATGATAAAGTCTTTAAAAATCAAGAGCTACTGTCATCTATAGGGAAGATATATGAGAACTCTTTCCAGTAAGAGAAAGATTAAAGCAAAGATGGCCTTCGTCACTGCTCTTATTTGCTAGAGTTCTAGAAATATCAGCAATAAAACAAGAAAATTAAGTTGAGGTAATAGAAATGTGTGAGAAATAGGTTTTGAGGGGAATCCTAAGAAAGTTGGAAAGACACTTGTGAGTGTAAGAGTCTTCATTTTGTTTATCATCTCCCTCATTTCCATTTTTTCAAACCCCTTTTCCTTTATATTTTTCTTCTCTCTAGATCAACCCCTTTCCCTTTCCTTTTACTACGGCTGATCTCAGTTCAGTATATATCTAATTAAAGTAGTTAATACTAAGGTGAGAATGCCTTGATTTTCTCTGCTTTTGAATTTGTTTGCCTAAATGGATTCCCAATTTGGACATTTGGCCCAGAATTAAAGGTATGATTAGGAACAAGTCAGTGAATCCTGTTAAGGTGTTAATGTTAAGAAAAACTTAGTGAGGTGAACTAGGCTCTAACTGGTCCTGAAGTCTGTCTGTAGGGACAAGAAATCTTGCAGTCCCTTACTGAGATCTCTCTGGGAAATCAGAGAGTAAGTAGATTCTAGCTCTTTAGAAAGCTCTGAAGAGCAAAAAGTTTGACTTTTGGACTTTTCAGTCATGGTTGTTGACAGAGAATGACCTTTATTAGTTGTTATAAATATGATCAGAAAGAGTCATTTTAAGTTGATGAACTGTTGGGATGTTGACAGAGAATGACCTTTATTAGTTGTTATAAATATCATCAGAAAGAGTCATTTTAAGTTGATGAACTGTTGGGACCTGTTGGGATGAGCATAAGTTCAAAGGATCTTAATAAGAAGTATTCTAGTCAGATTTTCACTTTTTTAGTGGACAGAAACTGAGGCACAAAGAAGTTAAATGATTTCCTCAGGGTTACACAGGAAGTAAATGGTAGAGCCAGGATTCAAACTCAACCTCTGAAGTCAGATCCAGTCTCATTGCTATCTTATCATTAGCTTTTGGTCAAAAAATGATGGATTTCTTCTCTGTCAGTCCTCATGTTGTCCAGAAAAACCTCTGGTTTCCTTGAATTTTTATGGCAACAAGTTTCTTGTAATAATTTTTAAATATTCACTCTTTTTCACTGACTAATTCTCATTGCACATGTACTATTTATTGCCAGGTCTGTTTTGAGCATGAATAGGTAAAGGCATAATGGAAGGTAAAGTACAGAAGACCTTTTTTCATTTGAGGATTCTTTCGTCTGGGTCTCACACATTCAGGTTTTCTCATTACCGATCCGTATTTGTTTTTTTCTGAACTCCTTAGGTTTCAGACCTTTTCCAGAGGGTGGGCAGTATAGTACAGCATGCTTGCAATTAACAGTGCTTCTTGTTTTGCATGATTACTTGGAAGAGTGTGGCTAAGGAAGGCCAAATATCCCTGTTTAAAACTATATTATCTCCAAAAATGTATAACAATTTGATTTTTTTTGGGGGGGGGTTAATGATCTGTTTTTGGGTATTATAGATAGTCCTCAAGGGTGTTAAAACTGTGTGTGGGTCAGTTCACACCCCAATCTGGAAGTCTCTATTAACTAACTTCTATGTTCCAGACATGTTCCTAAGCCCTGGGGATACAAAGATAAAAGTGACAGACCTGTCTCTCAAGGAGCTTACATTCCATTTAGATAATATATAAATATGTACAAAACATAATAAAATAAAATGGGTTAGGGAGGACACTAGGTAGAGAAGGAGTTAGGAAAGGCTTCACGAAGAAGGTAGCTTAAACTGAGTTGAAGAAAACCTAATACTCGGCCGAGGAGGAAATGTATTCATTTGTTGGAAACAGCCATTCCAAAGACACAGAAACAGGTGTGGTGTGAGGAACAGTAAGTAGGCAGCAGGGCTGGGAGTGGGGTTGGAAGACAATTAAGTCAGAAAACTAGAAAGATTGAAGGGGCTAGGTTGTGAAGAGCTTTCCTGGCCAAAATAATTCATATTTGATCCTAAAGGTGTAAATAGGGAGGCACTGGAATTTGAGTTGGGAGGAGGGGGTTTGCTTTAATATGCTCTGACTTGTGTTTTAAGGAACTTGATTTGGCTTCTATGTAGAGAATGCATTGGAATAGAGAAGGACGGGAGGCAGGAAGAGTACATTTGGAGGCTCTTGCAGTAGTTTAAATTAGAGTATCGGCCATGTCAGTGCAGAACAAAATAATCTTATTCAAGAGATGTTTTGGAGACAGACATGACAAGATTTGACCACTAACTGGATACTGTGGGGTGAGAGAGGATTGAGTATAACATGGAAACCAGATTGCAGAGGGTTTAGAGGAGAGCAAGTGGAAGCACCAGGAATTCATTCTCTCCTCTTTCTGTCTTTATTGTGAGTAACAGTGGATCCTTACACTTAGGGGATACTGACAGCCGTCTTAGATGTGGTCTACTGGTTGTGTCATTTAATACTATTCATAAGCTAATGGTTTTTTTCCCCCTGCGTTTTAGTCATAACATCCCCCTTTCCCCCTAGTCTTTTCTCTTAGTAGAATAGTTACTTCTGCTGGGAAGAAAATTATTCTTTGGTTTAAAAAAGCAGTGGAGCAATGGTTAGAGTAGTGTTAATGTTCCTGAGGGAAATTCCTTAGATGTCCTCCTCATCACCTCCAAATTTTCCTATACCTTGGATCTGCTGTGCTAAAGAGTAGTAGGTTGTGTGTGGGGATGTTGTATGACATGATATACATGACAGTCTCTCTGTGTCCTCCTGTAAAAACAGAAAGGAATGGCTTGGGTGATTTTAATAAGATAGTTTTTTGGTTGAGTGCCTCTCTCAGCAAGCATATCACTTATAATTTATAATTCTGTGTGGCAGCATAGGAAAGAACTGAGAACTCATTGAATCTTGAGTCAGAGAACCTAGGTTCAAATAAAGCCTCAGAGTTTACTACCTGTGTTAGGTAGCTTCTTCATCTGAAAATGTGGAGGTTGAATTAGAGGATATTCAGAGGCCATTCCAGTTCTGAATCTGTGATCCTGTGATCTCTCTTTTTCCATTCTAGTGTCAGTAACCCTTCTTTGTATTCATAGACTATTTCAACAGCCTCCTAACTGGACTCCTTGCCCCTTGATTCTCATCCTTCCTGTTATTCTGTACAGCAAAGTCAGATGAAGCTTCTACAATTAGAAATAAAGTTAGAAGTGCAAGCATCTGTGCTTGAGGCAAAGACCACTAACTACTTGGGTAATAGTATACAAAGTATTGTCCAGTGAAGTCAGTCAGCAAGTAGTCATTAAGCACTTAGTGTATGCCCAGGAACTGTGTGACTTGCTTGGGATATAAACAGAAAGGCAGAAACCCAATCTTTGCCCTCAAGGAGTTCACATTCTAATGTGGGAGATGCCATGTAAACAAATATATAACCACTATTCATTTTATACATACACATGCACACACAGGCACACATGTATATATGTCTACATACACATACATATAAGTATGCTTATGTGTATATATAGAATACCTATGTATATGCACATTTATGTCTGGCTTCTCTCTACACATATACATACACAGAGTATGAATGAAAGGGATGCATATATGTATATATATATATATGTGGAGACTGGAAAGGTAAGGAGGGTTTAGGTTGTGAAAGTCTTTAAAAGCCAAACAGAAAATTTCATATTTGATCCTATAGGTAATAGGCTTTGGAATGTACTGAATGGGGGGGAGGAGTTGACATGATCAGACCTACTCTTTATGGAGGAAAAGGGAAAGGAAATAAGTTTATGTAGTGCCCACTATATGCCAGGCACTGTGCTAAGCAGTTTTTACAAATATCTCATTTGGTCTTTGTGACAACCCTACAAAGTAGGTGCTAATACAGCCTCCATTTTAAAATTTAGGCAATTGAGGCAAGCAGAGGTTAAGTGACTTGTCCAAGGTTACATAGCTAGTAAGTGTCTGAGGCCAATTTGAATTTGAGTCTTCCTTACTTTGGGAAGTTTGACAGTTTGATGACTAAAGGATGAGCTGGAGTGAGGAGAGACATGAGGTTATATCAGTAGGCCAACTATGAAGTGATAGGCTCTGTACCAGGGTAGCAATTGTGAGTAAAAAGGAGGAGGACATATATTTGAGATGTTGTGAAGGTAGAAATGGCAAGACTTGGTAACAGATTAAGTACTTGGGGTGAGTGTGAGTGAAGAATCAGTTGATGACACAGAAATTGTGAGTCTGGATAATTGGGAGGATGATGGTGCCCTCAGCAATAATTGGGAAGTTTGATAGAGGGCTGGCAGGGTTTGGGAGAAAGATCGTGAGTTCTATTTTGGAAATGTTGAGTTCCATCTAGATGTCTCCATTATACCAGTTTGAGATGCTCAATAGGCATTTGGTGATGTGTGATTGAAGGCCTGGAGAGAGCTTAGGCCTTGGATAAATAGATCTGAAAGTCGTCTGGGTGGAAATGATAATTGAATCCATGGAAACTGATGAGATCACTAAGCAAAATAATACAGAAGAGAAGAGAGCCCAGGGCACAGCCTTAGTTGCCGTAGACTTGATCTCTCCAGCAGAAGAGATTGAGAAAGTTTTGGAAGGTAGGAAAACAAAGAGAGAGCAGTGTCATGAAAACCTAGAGAGAGGAGAATAACAAGAAAAAGAGCATAATTGTGTTAAAGGTGCAGACAAATCAAGAAGGATTAGGATTGAGAAAAGGCCATTAGATTTGGCCTTAAGTTGAAAGATTGGTAACTTTGGAGACAGCGATTTCAGTTGATTGGGAAGGTCAGAAATAAGATTGCAGAGGATTTAAAAGTGAGGAAAGGAAATAGGGGCAATGATTGTAGATGTCTACTTAAGGAAATCAGACACACAAAGGAGAAGATAGAAGACCATAGGCTAGCAGAGATGGTTGGATCTAGTGTTTTTTGTGTTTTATTTTTAATAGGATGGGGAAGACATGGGCATTTTAGAAGGAAGCATCACAGACTGTAAGGATAAGGAAAGACTAAAAATTAGTGAGAGAATGGAAGGTGGAGAGGGGAGAGGAGAAAAGGTCCTGCAAGGTTGATACCTCCATGTGAAGGGGCACTGATCTCAGGATAGAGATACAAAAGGGAACAGCTGGGAAGAAGCAGACTGTCTGAAAACTTCCAATCTTGATTAATTATCCTACTTAACTAGGTGCTTAGAGGTGACCTGACATGGTTTGAGAGCCTGCTCAAAGCCAGAAAGACTCAGGTCAAGATCCCACTTCTGATATACTGGCTACATGACCTTGGCAAATCATCTAATATCTAGACAATAAGGTGCAACTGCATGCTGACCTGCATTGGTAGAGGGAGTTTCCTTACCTAGGAGTTCTCTGTATCTGTAAATTACAGGTCTGTTATCCAATCCTTATTCCTAACAAGGTGCTTAAAGTCTGTTTTTTGTTCACAGTTGGCCACTGGGAAGTGGGGCCAAAGTAGCATCAGCTCCAATAAAGAAGAACTTTTGGGAAGTGTCTGAAAGAGGACTTGAGTCAATAATATCCACACCGTCCAAAAAATAAACAGTAACTCTCAAAAGTAGTTGTGGGATCCAAAGAAAGACAAAAATCTGGTTTTTGCTCTCAGGGATCTTATATTTCATGGGAAGATCAGGGGAGGAGAAAATACATAAGCAATTAGGTATATGGGAGATATGCAGAGTTAATGGAAGACATTAGCAACTTATAACTAGGGAAGATATCCTGGAGCAGATGGGATTTTAGCTGAGTTTTGAAGGAAGTCAGGGAACCCAAGATGTGGGTGAGTCATGAGTGGGGAACCTGTGGCCTCAGGGAAGCACACTCCTGAGCATTCCAGAAATAGGGGGGAGCTAATGCAAGGGCATAGACGTGGAGCCTTGCTCAGTGTCTGGGTCGTAAAGGTTGTGCTGAAGTTCTGACTGAGCTGGAGGGGAGTCCCATGGAATCTGAGTGGCTATGAGGAGGAGCTAGAGCCCAGGTCCCCTGAGTTTTAGGGTTTTCGTTTGATTTGTTAAAATTTGACATTCTGAGAAAGATCATTGTGCAATACTAGGTCCTCTGGCCTTTTGATTTCCAATAAGCAACTGAGGGAGAGGGCCTACAGCAAGATATCTTGTATTCTTTATATTTGATAGTCAGTTATGTGATTTGCTGGGGCATATCAGTTGTAAAAAGCCTTATTTGGCCACTTGTAATATTCCCTTTAAAGATAGTTCTTAAAAATAAAGCAACATGTTTTTTAAAAATTTATTTGTATTTTTAAAATTTTAATTTATTAAAAATATTTTTCCTTTCCATCCTTCCTGATAAAAAAGAATAAGCAAAACAAAAATAAATATCCATAAATATTCATAGTCACACAGAAATTCCCACAATGGCCATGTACAAAAATACATGTCTCATTTTTCACCTTGAGTCTATCACATACTCTTTGTCAGGAAGTCAGTAGCATGCTTCATCATCAGTATTTTGGAATTATTACCGATCTTTGTGCTGATCAGAATTCTTAAGCTTTTTCAAAGTTATTTTTACAGTGTTGTTATTGTA
Source organism: Potorous gilbertii (assembly GCA_028658325.1). Taxonomy (NCBI): domain Eukaryota; kingdom Metazoa; phylum Chordata; class Mammalia; order Diprotodontia; family Potoroidae; genus Potorous; species Potorous gilbertii. The sequence goes on along the minus strand of CM053769.1, from coordinate 153,574,693 downwards.
TGAATTATACTCCTGGTTCTCCTTATGTTTCCCTGAAATGAATGGATCAGTGAATGTGTTTTCTTTTTGCGTCAGCAATTTCAACGATCCTCCCCAAAAATTGTCATAAGAAAAAAAAACATGATAAAATAGCTGTGTCTGATAGTGTAGACCAGGGTGGGAAACCTGCTGCCTTAAGGCCACATCTAGCCTTCTAGGTCCTTGGGTGCTGCCTTTTGACCGGCTCCAAGTTTTACAGAACAAATCCTTTTATTAAGGGGATTTTGTTCTGTGAAGTTTGAATTCAGTCAAGGGGCTGTACTTGAGGACCTAGAGGGCCACATGTGACCTGGAGGCTTCAGGTTCCATACTCCTGGTGTATGGAATTCTCATAATTCTTATTCTGTCTGCTCTGAGGGAAGAGCTGGACTTCATTATCTCTTCTCTGTCTTGGACATGTATTGTTTTGTTAGTTACTCATGTTTTATTTCTTTTGACTGAACTTTCACTTTTCATTGTCCTTGTGTATATGATTCTGAGTCTTGTTTTGTTTTGTGTTAGTTGTAGATTATTATAAAAAATTTGTTATAGATGGAAAAAGGCATAGTGCTTAATAGTTTTGGTGTTCTTCCAGCTGCACTTTTTTCAGTGGTAATAAAATATGTGATCCTCTTCTCACCCTAATGTCTTTTGATATTCTTCTCTTTGGATATTTTTAGAATGGATCTTTTGATGCAGTCATGGTTGTCTTATCCTCTAGCATGTATCCAGTATGATCCAGTCCAGTTGCTATTCTCATCTTTGTTTTCTTTAATGCTTTTTCCAGTTTCTCTTTGTTCTTGATGGTCATAAAAGTTTGCTTTAAAATTTTTGCAGATATTTTTCTCATTTTCCTTTTGTTGTTTCAATTTCATCCCTAAATGTTCAGTACAACAAGCATTTATTAGATGCCTACTCAGACCAGAACCCTAACAAATCAAGCCCTGAAAGAGCTTACATTTTACTTGGTAGAAACAGAAGTATATGCAATACATTTTGGAGGGATTTGGAATTAGGATCAGCCTCTTGGAAGTGGTGCTTGAGTTGAGCTTTGATAGGCAGTAGGAATTTTAAGAGGACAGGTGAACATTCCATGCAGAGTCACAACGAGTGAGAGGCAGTATGTAGGGGAGTTGTGTTTAGAGAATAATAAGTTGAGTCTTTTGCCTGAAATCTAGAACATACCAAAGGGAGTAGTGTGAAAGCAGTCTGGATGGCTAGGTTAAAGCTCTATTTTTGAAGGACTTTAAATACCAAACAAGAATTCATATTCTATGCTACATACAATGGGGAGCCAGTGCAGCTTTTTTTAACTCTGAGAGGTGATAGACTTGCACTTTAGGACTATCACTTTGGCAGTGATGTGGAGTGTGGATTGGAGATGGAAGGGTCTGGAAGCAAGGGCATCACTGAAGAGACTATTAAAGTAAACCATGGTGGTGTGTGGTGGGAGCCAGAATTCGGATATGTGGAAATAGAATAGATGCGATTGGAAGGTAACATGGAGACGAGAAGAGACTGAAGAGTTGGGGATGACTTAAAGTTTGCATTCTTGAGTATTTGTAACAATGATGGCATGATTTTGCTTAAATCAGGTTTCTGGTGTCACTCAGACTGGAACTGCCTTCTAACCTGTGGATGGTGGGAGCTGAACAGAACAGGCTATTAGACAGGAGAGTCAGGAATCAAACAGAAGTTTAATTTAAAAGTGAGGGAAACAACTTATGAGCAAGGAGGGAATCTATGCACATGTGCTAGAGTCCCCCCCACTTGAGGGATATGAAGTAATGTGGGGAGATCTCAGTGCTTACACCAATGTTTGTACAGTGAGGGGTAGCAGCAACAGTGTGATAAGTTTGATTCACAGCGGGGCTTGGTGATTAGAGACCACACTTGGTGAGGGTCAAAGCAGTATGATAATTATGTGATTTTGCCAGAGGATAAGATCATCCAGAGGGTTAGTGCAAAGGATTGTTGTTATGCCAAGCTCAGGGCACAGCTTATTTGCTGGGCCTTAGCTCTGAAAAACAGGGGTGTCTCCTACTATCTTGATACTTGCCAATCTTTCTTTAAATTTATTTTTTCCTCTACTCTACTCACTGTTTATAATCTTTCATCCTTATATATGAGATTTTGCAATTTATATTCTATGCAGTTATTGTTCTTGGCTGCTTTAGCTTACCAATTGGCAAGGAGATCAAACGTTTGCTCACTGTACTCATTTGTAGCCTTTTTTGGTCTCTCATTGCCATTGACATGCATGGGTTAAATTTCTCTAGAAACAATTACAGTTGTTTTTCTCGTCCCTTTTCATTGGGTCCTTTTCTTATCCATTTACCATTTTTTATTGTTAATGATTTAAGTCAGATTGGGTCACTTGCATGACAGATCATTTTCTTTCTCTTTTTTAAATTCAGTTTTGTTGTTTGATTCTATGTCAAGTGATGTTTGACTGTACTCATCTGATTCATAGATGACTCCTACATTAGTAATCAATAATTTGTTGTCAATATGGAGTGTTTCTTTTTTTCCCCCTTTATTATTTATTTTTAGTGATGGTATCTATTCCTATTTCCAGATCTTTTCTTGAAATATTTATGAATTGTGAGAAATGTCTATGGAGTTTGCAGACTGTCATCATCTCATTTTGTACTTCTGAACCATTTTCCAACAGTTTCTGTTGTCTTCTTCTGTGCTCACTTTTGTATTGAAATCACCAAGTATCAGATTAAGCATTTACTGGTGATAGAAAGGTAGAAAGAAAGGCAAAAAGCAGTCTCTGTTCTTAAGGAGTACATAGTATAAGGGAGGAGATATCATGCAAGCAACTACATTTTAAACAAGAAATATACAGGACACATTGAATTAATGAACAGAGGAAAGACATTAGCATTAATGGGGATATGGAAAAGCTTCTTGGAGAAGATTGGATTTGAACTGGGACCTGAAGGAAACCAAGGAAGTCAGGAGATGGAGATGAAGAGAGAGAAGATTCTAGACATGGGAAACCTGCAGTGAAAATGCTCAATCAGAAGATGGTGTAGCATGTTCTAGGAAGGGTGAGAAGACCTGGATTTTTACCTGGAGGTGGTAGGTAGAGTATGTGGAAGGGAGTGAAGTGTGAGAAGACTGGGAAGAAGGAAGGGGCCAGGTTATGAAGGACTTTAAAAGCTAAACAGGTTTCTGTTTGACTCTGGAGGTAGGAAGGAGCCACTGGAAGTTGTTGAATTGGTGGGTTGGGAGGATCAGTTCGACAGCTTGAGAGGAAGATAGATTTCAAAGACCTTGGGGCACAAAAGATCAGCTAGAAGGCTTCTTCAGTGGACCAGGATGTCGTGGCAGCATCAGAGGAGAGAAGGGGGCTTACATGAGAGTTATGACCAAGGCTGAAATGACAGAACATTGTAGCTGTTTGGATACTAGGATGATAGAGGGAGAAAGGTTCGTGATGCCAGTGGGTTGGGTTGTAAGCCTGGGTGACTGGGAGGATGGTGGTATCTTTGACCAAAATAATAGGGAAGTTAGGAAAAGAAGTGGGGAGGGTTTGTGGAAAGGTGAGTTCAGTTTTAGACAGATACATTTAAAATGTATCTATTTGTTGATATAACTGGGGAAACGTTCTTAGTAAGTTTGTAGATTTTTTTTTTACCCCCTCACCTTTTCTCTACTGCTGATGCTACATAAGTTGAAATTTCATTAATGTATTTTTTAAAATAAATGCTTATCTTGAGCACTGTGGTATATAATATGAGCATCTTATGAATGTTTGTCATTGACTTTTGATGCAGAATTACAGGCTAACAGGTAGATTTAAGACTGGAAAGGATCTTAGAAGTCATCTAGTCCAATACTCTTACTTTACAGATGAAGAAACAGGCTCAGAGAAATGATAACTTTGCCAACATCACAGGTAACTAGTGATTGGATCTGGATTTGAAAAAAGCTCCTTTGACTCCAAACCCATTGGATTTTCCATTGTATCACTCTGTTTTCTGATAAAACCAACTAAGCAAACTCCTTTAAAAATGCCTTTCTTGAGAAGCTTGTGAGTCATTCTTTTATTGATTTGCATCTTCTTTTTGTCTTTTAAAGCAAAAATATCAACATTGATTTTGATCTTGTTGAATTTCTTCAGTAGTTTTCACCATACCAGGATCTAAAATATCAAATATTCAAAGTGTTCTGAGAATGTCTAAAAACTTGAGATTCTTACCCGTTTTGTCCCTCTTTTCTGCTATTGAGGACCTTCATGTGGAACATTAGATGTGTTTTGATGAACTGTTTTCATTACTTCTTGCTTCCTGATTAGCCCAACTCCTTTTCTAGGTGCACATCTCACATAATAGGTTTAGATAATTCTTAGGTTGCCCTATATAATTGTTGGTTGGTATCATATTCCAGCTTTTCTGCCTGTACTATATCTGTCTGTATTGCTCTTTGGGTCATCACTTTTCATTTCTTAGGATTCTCTTATTACACAGTTTGTGGTTTTTAGACCACTTTCCCCCAGGTGAGAAAAATATAAGCGCTACTTTTAAAGACCCATTTGTATTTGATGAGAAGTAAAAGAGTTTATTGGTTTTATTTAATGTTTGGGTTTTTTTATTCCCTGAAATATATAAACACCTAATTTTTGTGCCTCATTATTTTGTAAGTGAGAACAGCCAATTCAGTTCTGTGACATTGGTAACAATGTTACTATGGTAACAAAAGTGACTTAAAGTGGGAAGAAGCAGAATAGTATGCATTTTCTCCCTCCTTCTCTCCCCCACAAAAGACTTTTGGGGAAAAATTTCATGACTCCATACCTAGGAAGGAAGGAGGAGAGTATTCAGGTTACATAGTTTTTAATAAACATTTTCAAAATCCTTAATGATGGTTGTTATGCTTCTGTTCATGGGGCAAGATAGTAATGAACATCAGCATTTTACAGTTCGTTTATTACTATTCTCCTGCTCCATGCTAAGTTCTCTTTGGGAAAAAAAAGAAGCCTAAATTTCATACAGTGTTTTAATAATAAAACCAGATATTGTCTGCTCACTAATCTTTCCATTTTTTCAACTTACTGGTGTGTTTGCCACCAAGACCAAAAATTTGTAGCATTTATTGGTTATTTCTTGATTACATACAAAGTACTCTGAGCTAGGTTTTATAAAAAGTAACCTACCTTCAACTTAACTTTTAACTTGCTGCATGTAACTAGAACCCTTCCTCCTCCCCCCTCCCTCTTATTTCTTTCCTTTTTGTTTTCTCTTAGCATTTAATCAGAAATATTTAGAAAGCCCCCATTTAGCACTTTGCCATGGGGAAAAGTGGAAAAATGATCCTGAACATTTTGAAATACTTTTGTCTATAAGGAGGTAGTTAGGTGGCTTAGTGGATAGAGCACTGGGTCTGGAGTCAGGAAGACCTGAATTCATATGTGGCCTCAGATACTTAACTAGCTGTGTGACCCTAGGCAAGTCCCTTAACCTCTTTTTGCCTTAATCCACTGCATGAGAAAATGGCAAACCTCTCCAGTATCCTTGCCAAGAAAACCACATGGATGGTATTAGGATGCTGTGGTCCATGGGGGTCACAGAGTCGGACATGACTGAACAACAACATCATTTTCTATAAACTCTGCTTCTGGGATCAGATTCTAGAGTAATTAAAAATTGGAACTATGAGTCAGGAATTATCAAGTGTTGAGTATTTGCATATTCAATATCAAAATTCCTGTCAGCTATTATTCTGGGATACCTTAGGGTTTTTGTTTTTGCCATTTCTGCAGTTTTAAATTCTATCTCTTATGGAAATTACTAAACAAAAATGTTTAATTATGTCATTCACTTCGTTAGTTGTATGACACTGGGTAAGTCACTAAAATTTGTTATAGAATCTTAGAATTTAGATTTAGAAGGGACCTCAGTGCCTATCTAGTTCAAACCACACAAAGTTGTTGTTCAGTCATTTTCAGTCACGTTTGAGTCTTCGTGACCCCATTTAGAGTTTTTTTTGGCAGAGATACTGGAGTAGTTTGCCATTTCCTTTTCTAGCTCATTTTCCACATTAGGAAATGACTTGCCTAAGATCACACAGCTAGTTAAGTGTCTGAGGCCAGATCTGAACTTTATCCACTGAGCCATGTAGCTGCCTTACCTGTAATAAATTTGACCGACTCTTTATTTGAAGACCTCTGAGGAGGGGGAGCCCCGTACTTCTTAAGACAGTTTTTGGCCAGCTTAATTGTTGCAAGTTTTTCCTTGCATTAAGTTTAAATTTGCCTCTATGTAACTTCCATTCATCACTTCTGTTTCTTCCCTTTGGGGCCAAGTGAACAAGTCTTCCTCATCCCCATGACAGCATACTTGAGTACAGATAACCTGTCTCCTCTGAGTCTTCTTTTCTCAAGACTATGCATGCCCAATTCCTTCAGTTGGTCCTCTTGTGTTACGAGCTAGTGGTGAAGACCCTTCACTATTCTAGTTGCTCTCTTCTGGATGCCTTCCAGCTTATGCTGTGCTCGGTAGACCAGAACTTGGTATGTCAGAACTGAACACAACTTTGCCTGTGAGATCTAAGAAGGGCAGAGTATAGTGGCTCTGTCACCTCCACATTCCTGGAAGTTGTGCTGTTCTTAATGTAGGCCAAGACTGCATTAGCTCCTTGGCTGCCCCATCGCACTGTGGACTCATTTTGAGTTTCCTTGCAGTTCACTAAAACACCCAGATCTGTTTCAGAACTGCTTGCTATCTGTACTTCTTGCACCTTAACAGTTCTGAAGCTAATTTTTGTACCTAAGTGCAAGACTTTCCATTTATCTCCATTGAGTTTCATCTTACTAGACACAGCCCAGTGCTTTAGCTTGTCAGGGTCCTTTTGGATTCACCATCCACAGTGTTACCTGTTTTATCCAGCACTGTATCATCTGCAGATTTCATGAGCATACCATCTATGCCTTTTGGATATCCAGGTCACCAGCAGCCAAAAATAGATTCTTGTACTGGAGACCCCCCTCCATACTGCCATTGCGGCAATACTTTTTAACTGCTACTTTTTTGAGTCTGACTGTCCAGTTGATTTTGAGTTGATCTGGTAATATTATTATCTGGTCCCAGTTAGTCATTTCTGTTTTGTCATTTTCAGGGTAATGGTTATTGTCCTTTGCAGAGAAAAAAGAAACAAAAATTGAAAAGCTCTGCCTTCTTTATTTTGCCAGTTATCCTTGCCCCATTTACCTCCTCGAGCAAAGGTCCTGTCCCTTTTTGACTCCTCTCTCTTCCCTCCCTCCCCCAGCATACCTGAAAAAAAGCCCTTTTGATTTTCTCACCAGCCTCAACTCATTCTGTGATCTTTAACATTCCTGACCCCTTTCTTTTACAGAACTGGGCCATATTCTTCTATTTGTCTTCTATTACTTGGTCTTGCTTCTGCTTTCTGCACATTTATTTGAGAAAAACTAAGGTTATCTATGAGTTCTCTGTTAATTTACATTGGTTTCTTCAGAAAAATCATTTTTTTTTTGTCTCAAAATTGTTTCCTTTTGTGTCCTCTGACTTTCATTCTTGAACATCTCATATTCCATCTGGGCTGACTAGTCCTGAAACATTTTAGTCCATAGGGTCCTAACTAACTTTCCTCCAAACTCATTGAAATTTGTTTTTCCAAAATAAAGGTGAATGTTATACCTAATTTTCCTATTAGTGGGTAGAAGCTTGGACTTGAAGTTAGGAGACCTGATCTAAAGTTCTGCCTCAGGCAGGATTTACTCTCTGTGTAACCTTGGGCAAATCACTTACTTTCTCTCAGTCTCAGTTTTCTTGTCTGTCAAATTGGGATGATAATAGCACCCATCTCACAGGGTTGCCATGAGGATCACATGAGGCAATAAAGGTAAAGTGCTTGCCCATGTGAAAGTGTTAGGAAGATGTTAGTTTTTATTGTAAACTCTAGGGGAGAGTGATCAGTTCACCCAAAGGTTTTCATCCATCATGTCCACCTCAGTAGCCTTACTAGTAAGAGTCAGATCATCTGTAGAACTCCCCCTTACTGTTTTCTCCATTTCATTAAGGTAAGTGATAACAGCAGTAGTATTAGTGGTAACAATAGTCGTAACTGACATCTAAACGGCCCTTACCGTTCGCTAGGCACTGTGTGAAGTGCTCGTTATCTCATTTGAACCTCACCAGAGCCCTGGATGGTAGGTGCTGTTACTATCCTCATTTTACACATGAGGAAACTGCAGCAGACAGGGGTTAAGTGACTTGCCCAGTGTCACTCAGCTAGTAAGGGTCTGAGGTTGGATTTGGGCTTGGATCTTTCTGGGCCTCCTACCTGCCTGTAGGTAAGTCAAAAAAAGTATTATACATTCTGTGTTTGACAGAATAAGAGTTTTAGTAGATGTGGGATTAATAGAAGTTCTCTGTAGTACTATTTCATAAACTCGGTGCCAGGCTTGTGATTTCTTTCTCAAGCTTATTTCTTCCTTCTCTCTTCAGGGGTTCTGTAGTGTGCTGCAATGATGATAAAATTTCTATTTCTCCTTCCTTTGGCCTTTACCCAAATATTCCATCATCCTTCCTCTCTTGTTCCTGGATTTCCTTTCATGAAGGTACAATGCTCTCCTGTTTCTTTTTAATAAACAAAGTATACCCATCCAAAGCCATGGTCCAGTTATGGATTTCATACCACCAAGTCTCAGTGATACCTGAGGTCAATTTCCCGCTCCTTGCATTAGGGTGTCTAGTTCCTTTCATTCATTATTGTGGGAAACAAGGAAGTTCTGTTTCTACAGAGTTGTGACTAAGGATGGTCAGGTAAGGGTCAGAAACCACTGAACAGGCCTGATGAGCTGTTTGAAGGAAAGCCTATCAGAGAAGAGAATATGAAATCAGTCACATGGCCAGGGGTCGGTGGCCCATGAGATTCAACCTTGATAATTCTATAAGAAGTTTACCTTATTCTGACCTTGTTGTAGTCTCTGGTAGCCAAGTTGGAGATCAACTATTCATTCAAAGGAATGAACTCAGAAGGCATTCCTTCCCCTGAACTCCATTTTAATAAATTTTCTCTGATAACCATTTTGCGTGTCAAGTATGTTTCTAACAGTTATCTAAAATTTGGACCTCTTATGTCTAGAGATACTTGAGGTTATGGGTTTTACTAAAGGCTCCTAGCTTGGGTTTTGTCTTCTATGAATTTCTGGATTATCTTACCTGCTATTTTCCCTACTTTGAGATTTTTTTCCTGTAGTATCTATCTAATTTTGGACGTTTGCAAAGGCAGTCTTCTGCCTCCTTATTTTTTTAAAATTTATATAAAAAGGGGATAACAGTAGCATTAACCTAGCCAGGATTATTGTGAGTATGAAATGTGATGATATTTGTAAAACAGCATGTTGCCTGGCTCCTATATAAATGCCACATATATATACATGTATATATGTATGTATGTATGTGTGTGCTTATTCTCTTCTTTTCCCTTTGTAATATGCAAAAATAGGGATATCACAAGGTGCTACATCACTAATTGCTAAAGATTCGTGTAGATAGTGATAGAAAGTCAGACAAAGGAAAATCGCTGTCAGCTAGATTTGATAAAGGAATAGGGAGAGTCTAGAACTGGCCTTTTACAGATAGGATTTTGTTAGAGAAGAACATGGATTTCCTTAAAGGGAAGGGGGAAAAGTATGAAGAAATGTTTGAAGGAGGGGGAAAGTCAATAATAGGCCAATTGGAATACAGTCGAAGGAAAGTAGTGTGAGAGAATGTTGAAAAGTGGGTTTGGGAGGAGGAAGGTCGTGAGGTGTGATCTGTGGGAGCCATTGAATTTTTCCACAATGAGGAAATGAAAGTTAATAACATTGTGATTTGCTTTAAGTTCAAACACTTGTAGGAGGTGACTGGAATCCAGGAATCTGCTTATTGGGCATTTGTAGAGGAGTATCTAGCCTTTGCTTGAGGAGTTCAAGAAAAGTAATTTTCTGAGATAACCTATTTTACTTATGGATACCCAATGATTTTGAAAGCTTTTCCTTACATAGATCCTAAATTGTTACTTTAGTGCACTATCTTATCAACGTTTTTTCTAAAATATGTTCATAACTGAACACTGTACTCCCTTTGAGATGTGATTAGGTCAGAGTGTAGCTGGACTACTTTCTACCTTTCTGGATGCTCTGCCTTTCTCAATGTAGTCTAGGATTGCATTAGCATTTTTGATTACTGTGTTATAAAACAAATTCATTGAATTTGCATTTTATCTAAACTCTCTGATTTTTTTTCCAGGTGAACTGCCATTTAGCCACACGTCTCTTTTATTCGTACTTGTAAAATCAAAATATAGTGCTTTACATTAATTGCTATTACTCAATTTCATCTTATTAGATTGCAGTCGAGTGTTTCAGTATTTTTGGCTTTTGAGTCATTGATCCAGTGTGTAATTAATTGTCCCTGAACACTTTGTATCAGCTACAGATTTGATGAGCACATGCAGATAATTTAGCCAGACAATTAAAAAAAAAGTTAAATTGCACAAAGCCAAATGCTAATTTTTGGAACGTACCATTAGGTATCACCCTATAAATGACCATTCCTTTCGGCCTGGCCATCTGACTAGTTTCAAATTCACATATGTGGTTTTAGGCTTTCTCACAAAAATAATGTGGGATTTTACCATATGCTTTGCAGAAATCCAGGTAGATTGTATCTGTAAACATTCCCCTGACCCTCCAGTCTAGTAACCCTGTCAAAATGGTAAAGGAAATGGGTTTGTCATGATCTTTTTTTGTTAAAGCCATGTTGCTTTTGTCGTTGTTTCTTTTCTTTTCTAGAAATTTACTCATGTATTCCAGGATTTTGCCAGCAATCAAGGTTAAGCTCTCTTGCTTGTACTTTGGTATTTGGTAGCTCCATGTTGTTCTTGTTTATGCAAATCAGAACAGTGTTTTTCCTTCTCCAGTCTGCTTCACTTCTCTTGTTCTTCATAGCGTTTTATAGTTTGCTGACTGGAGTCCACTAATCACACTCATCATCTCATACTGCACTCTAGGTTGTAGTTAATTAGGGCATGGTGAATTGAACTCATTGAACCCAATGAAGGCAGCTGTGTGCTCTTTATCACCTTACTTGAATCTTGAATTTCAACTCTATTAGTTATTTTTGTTCTGGCCTTTTCTGTCCAAAGGTCATTTTTTCCTGGTAGATAAAACAAGCTGAATAAATAAGGTAACTCTGCTTTTTCTCTTGTGCATTATCATTGTCTAACAACCCTGAGCAGCAGGCCTGCCCCTTGAACCTACTCTTTTCTTTAATATGACTTTAAGAAACACCTTTGTGTTATAATGAATTTACACCCCCCTCACCTATTTATTGTGAACTTTAGCATCACTATGTAGAGAAATTGTTATGGTTTTCTGTTTGTCCTTTGTTACTTGTCTTGAGTTCTCCCACTGCATCCAGGGACATCTCCAGTTTGTCTTTATTATATCTGGCACCTGGACCCAGGTGGGTGCAGAGGAGAGAGTGAGACTGGTGACTTTGCACAGCCTTGCCTCACTTAAATCCAGTTCCCTTGCAAGTCATGGCACCATCTTTCTGATGTCATGGTCCTCTTCAAGAATGAAGGACAAACAACAGTCCTTAGTATATATAACTTTTACAAACCAAGACTGAAGGATTCTCTGTGCCATCCATATCGGTGTCTTTAAATAACTCCTATCTTTTTTTCTCATTACACTTGTTTCTCATTGTGTCTTTAGATTCTTCCTGCTCTCTATCTGGTTTTCCTCTAGAATTTTAACCCATGGGATCTTCCCTTTCCCTGAACCTCTGGAGAAATCTTGCATTCAAGGTCCCCTTCTACTTGTGGGGAAATACAAAGGTAGGGTGTATAAAGAATTGCCTAATGACTTTTTCAGAAAAAAAATGTGAGGTGGCACTATCTTTGAGTAGATAGGTGGAATTCAGGCTTATTTTCAGTGGCTCACTCTCTTCATAATACAGGTTGTCCCAAAAGAGACCTAGTGCTGTTTTAAGTGATTGAAGCTTATTGTAAAGGTGATGATGATTGTTATGAACACTTTTGTGTATTTTTACCCCCTGTAGGCTGTGGTGGCCTCTTAAACAGGCTTGCCTCTAAAGGGACCTCTTAAAATGCCAGAGTTTACAAATGAGTATTGTCTTTTCCTATAATCATCTTGAGAATGTATATATTGATTCTCATAACAGGTTTGGAACGTTTTTGTTTAGAATTGTCTTTAGGTCTCTTTAAAAGCCCTTCTAAGGAGAACCCATTTTTCTGCTTTACCCTCCCTTCTTTTATTGTTACTCCCTGATCATTAGTCTTATTCCATGACCTTGTCCTTCACTTTTAACTGCTGAAAGCATCATCTCCATTAAAAGAGCAAGATTTCTACCAACTACTGAGAGAATGCAATTCAACCCATATTTAAGTGCCTGTATGAGTTACCTATCATGCTTGGTGTTGGAGATACAACAGTAAAACAATTGTAGTCCTTGCTTTCAGAGAACCTAGAGTTTAATGGAAATAAGAACACGAACATAAGCATAATATAAAAAGGGAAAAAATAAATTTAGACAAAACTAGATAAAAAAGTTTCTTTTACTTGGGGTTATTATAGAAGACTTTTTAGAAGAGGTGATACCTGAACTGGGTCTTGAAGGAAAGAAGACAGCATTTTGATATGATAAGTACAGAATATGTTCCCATCAAGGTGCATGCACATAGGCTATAACTCTATGGCTGGAGAGTACAGAAGGAAGTTGGAGAGCAGTTAATCATCTAGCTTGAATAATGAAGAACTTAGAGCTCACAGGGCTCTTAGAGAAGAATGTATGGTGGTAGTTGAAAGATCATAGTTGTCCGCATTGCTTATGAAATAATATACTGACTTAACTAGCCAAGCATACAAAATCTCTATGGTCTGATCTGTCTCCCAGACTAACATTCTAGCCCTGTTTTATGGTATTTTCCTTTGTGCATTCTGCGGTCCAGCCAAACAAGATCACTAATTGTTCCCCAATTTTGTTCCACCCTTATTCATTTGTGCATTTCTTTCTTAATATCATTCCATTTCTGCTTGCTGAAACCCTTCTTTTAAGACTAACTCAGATGCTGTTTTTTACTAGAATAGTTTTCCCAGTCTCCCTTAAGTAGAAGTGTTCCATACCTCCTTGAGTTTTTAGGTTGTTTTGATCTCACTTATGTACTTACTTTGCCAATCACTCCTCTACTTCCTAATTATGGCATGGAAGTGACCCTTAATTCTTAATGTCTTTGCCAGTGGATATAGGCTCTACTAGATTTTACCATTGTAAAAAAGGCTTAAGATTACATTTCCATTGATAGACTACCTAGCTTAAGTATAGGGAGAGGTTCATCTCCAGTAGATTGACCCCCTAGGTGAGGAAATCTTGGGCTGTGTCAAGCCATGAAACAAAACAAAATAGAAAAATTTCCCTCAATCCCATATAGAAATTAGGTGGGCTGCAGTGATAACAGCAAGAACAGAAGGCACAGGGTGCTAGGAATTATGGTTTTTAGTCTGTGAACATTAATTTCACAGTTGGTATTTTAAAAAGAAATCCTAATCTAGTAACCACATGGACATAGCACTTGGAGAACAGAATCAAATCAATTTTGTTCTCTAGAAATGAAACCAGAAGACATAAAGAAATTGTAGTTGAATGGAAGGGTGGCTCATGGGTCTTCCTTGGTGAGAGAGATAGGAAGAGTTAAATTTTATCTTGTTTCCAAAGATGATAATGAAACAACTTGAGGAGCTATTTGGTTGTCTTATTTTGTGCTACCCATGAATGTGTCAGAAGACCTCAATGGAAAACACTGAAGCCTGTGTGCCAATGTGCTGCAAAAATGATGAGAAAAACGGGAAGTGTATAAAGGAACAGACTGTTATTATTCCTATGGAAATTTAACCCAATTTGAAGTAGTCACTACAACATGAAAATCCAGAAGGGCCAAGAAACTACCACAGTTGGCAAACATCTTAATCTCCTTACCAGTAAGAGAGAAATGGCAGCCTAAGGGTAAAAAACTAATTTGTAAAGACATATGGAAGAAGATAACTATAAGCAGTATAAGCCCATCAAACAAATTAAAAATATTAACTCGTAATCTGAAATGGAACAACCAGTTTCTATCAATTGTTTGGTTATTGTTCGGTCATTTTCAGTCATGTCCTACTCTTTTTGACCCTATTTGGGTTTGGTTTTTTTTTTTTGGACAAATACACTGCCATTTCCTTTTCCAGCTTGTTTTACAGATGGGGAAACTGAGGCAAACAGTCATACAGCTAGTAAGTTTCTGAGGCCAGATTTGAATGTGTCTTACACCAGGTCTAGCATTCTCTCCACTCTAGCATTACTATAGTACTTTAAAGTTTATAAAGCACTTCTTTTGGGAATTCTTGGTAATGCAAGTTTTATATCCATTTTATAGGTGTTAAAAATTAGGCTTGGAGTGAGTGAGAAAGTGACTTTTCAACAATCATGTTAGGAAATAAAGATTTGGAGCTGGATGTCTTTATCAAGTTTATTGCTCTTTGTGCTAGAGAACCACACATCATTTGAACTTTACAATCTCAGTACCTGATGTGCTATATTTAAGAAGTTGAAACAGCACTCAAGAAGGTAAAGCTGATTACAGGTGGTTAAACATGACCAGATTGATAGAGGTAAAATCTATGCTGTGTTTGAAAAATTTTAAAGACCATCAGATATGCTTTTCAAGACCTTTCAGAGGAAAAAGATGCTTAAAAGTATTGTAAAGATCCAGTAGGTCTTAACTTTTATTTTAAATGTTAAAAGGTCTTCTATAGATGTTGTGAAAGAAATTAAATCAGGTAGTGATCATTTCTTTTCTTTCTCTCCCCTAAATACAGTTTTTCTCCTCTCCCCTTCTCCCCTCCCCCTCTCCAGCTTCAGTCTAAACATGAAACCTAATTTTCCTCTTTGTAATTTCTACCGATTGTTCCTTATACCCTTCCTTTCCGGACCAAGCAGAATAAATCTGATCCTTGCTCTTAAGATACACTCAAAGGTCACTCTCATGTTTTCCAAACTAAACATCCAAACTCCTTCAACAATTCTCCTTGACTTATCATTGATATTAACCCCTTCATCATTCTGGCTGCCCTCCTCTGGAGTAGAGGTATCAAAAAAAGGAACTGAGGAGCTACAGTGGGCAAGGGCATTCTCTCTGAGAAAGGGTTAACAAATCAGAAGATGGAGAGACTAGTTGTTTCTATGCTTCCCGAGTAACTATTGGTGGGACTTGTCTCCAACACAACATACAATTCTATACAATACTATACTATTGTATAGTACTTGACCAAATCCTGGATCTGCAGCCAGGCACCATCTCCTTAGGGAGGACAGAGTTCTTAAGCTGTTTATCTTGATAATGCGATTGTCATATAAGTCGGACTCCTGGATCAGTTCACTTAGCATCAGATTCATTTTTCTCAAGGTTTCCATGACACTGTTCTTTTCACCATTTCTTTTGGCAAAAAGGGTGTCCATTCCAATAATATTTCTTCATAATTTGTTTAGCTGTTTCCCAGTTGATGGACCCTTACTGAATTTCTAGTTCTTGGTCATTACGAAAGGTTTTTTTTGCCGGGGGGGTGGGGGTAGATTTTGGGTATATTAATGGATTGGTCCCTTTTGAGGACCTTTTTGTAATCCTCATGCCTCATGCTTCATGTTTCTTGACTTCCGTCTAGCATGATATTACTGAACACCTTTCTTCACAGATCCTTTCCTCTCTGTGTTGCTGAAAATAATGTGTGCCACATATAACTGACTTTCATATTTGCACACATAAACTTGGAAATAGAATTTTCTACCCAGTTCAAAAATATTCTAAATGGGGAGTTTCAGTGGATTTGAATGCATTTGTTAAAAATACAAAATTGCAAAAACTTCTGATTAGATTGCAGGAACCAACTGATGGGATATCAGTGAAGGCAGATATTTACTAGCTAAATTTCAAAAGTAAATGTGGTTTACTGAGTTGTAGCCAATGATGTGGTTCTTCCATTTTGATCTGCTTATCTTTTTGAGGAGACTTTTACAGTTAAGACAGCCATTGAAATCAAGTAGCGAAATAAAGTGAATGTAGAACTAGATTTTCAAATCACTGTATCACACAGTTAAATCATGATTTTTAAAAAGACATATATAGTTTTATTTTTTTCTAAAAGTATTAATACTTCATTTTAGTAATAGTAAAAAGTCTTTTGTGCTGTTAAGTAAAATGAAGCATAATTCTAAAATAGTTTTCATCTTTTCATACCCTTTTAATATCTATTTTGTGTATTTTAAAATGTTCATAATACATTGGAATATCTTCCTATTTTATAAATACACCTCTTTTGAGAGTATGTACTCAAATGTATATTAAAAAGATTTGCAGCCACACTGCTGTAGAGGGTCCCAAGCTTATCAATGTCTCCCTCCTCTGTGGGATTATCATTGATTGAGTAGCAGTGAAGATATCTAGATTTAAAGGATGCTTACTTTTAAAAAAAAATCTTATTTTTATGGTAGCTTCTGTTACTTTCCCTCCTTAGGGATTCATCCGTTTAACAGACTACAAAACGGTAGTTCTTGAAACCAACCAAAACATCCAGCTGTGCGTATATACTACAGTGTAGAGACACACACACACTCACACTCTCTCTCTCTCTACTTGATTCCTCTTTGTTTCTTACCTCTGCAAAGATTCTGACTCTTTTTCTTTTCTGGGGCTGAGATTGTTCTTTTTGAGAAATAGGTGCAAGGCATTGTATACAAATCTTGATTTCTACATGTAAAAATACTATGGGAATAATATTTCATGTATTCATGTATTTGCACATATATAAAATTACTTTTTTAGTCTGCTTTCTCACTGTTTATTTAAATCATTTATTTTGCCACTTTTGCCTTGAAAATTTTTATGGAGTAAATTCCTCTTTATGGGGTATTATCTCCCAGGTGTTTCTGGCATACTGATTTAGAAGCTCAGATAAAGTAAAAGGGCTAATTCTGTAAAGATTAATTATAAAAAATAGTGTGTGACTTAATCTAAGTCAGCTTAAGAAATAGAATTCCAAGTTTAGTAAATAATGAGTATTTGAGTTTGCTGAATCAGTAGTTACCATCCTGATGAAATATAGACGTGGCTTAAGTAACAGTTCTCTGATGGATACACACACACATATACATATACATATATATACACACACATTTATGTCTGGCTATTGATATATATTTATATATATTTATGTCTTCACTCATTCATCCATTTGTTTACTTATTTATTTTTTTGGGCCTGATTATTTTGTGCCTATCATTTTTACCTGTTTTTTAAAAGTAAGTAAATAAAAGTTAGAAACTAGAAATGTCCATGAACAAAATTAAGTATTTATAAAATTCAGTTTGGAGCAGATGGTACGAGAAACAAAGGTACTAGATCTGAGAGAGTTCCTGGCAGAAATGCTAGTAGTGTTCCAGTTTTACCAAGAAGATACTGGATTAAGGTGTGATTGACTATAGGTCAAGTAGTATAGTTGAGCTACATTGTGCATTTATCTATTTTTCTAAGTCAATCTTTATAATATTCTGCAATTTACATAATATTATTTTAACAAACTACAATGATGTCTTAATCTCTTTCAGGATATTCTTATTTTTTTCAAGTTCCTCTTGCTGAAGTTTAAAAATTAATTTCTTTTTTATATTCAGTAGAGAAACTTCTGGCCGCTGTATTCAGATAGTGTTTCTTATGATACTTGTTTTTACTTTCATTTTTGGAGGAAGGTATTTTTTGTGTGGCTCAAGTTTATGTTGAGTTCATAATGCTAAATACTAATTTCCATTTTAAAAAATCTGTGATTTTAAAAATTTAGTTTAGAAATTTAGTCATGCCTTTTATGGTACTTTCAAAAATGGGCCCCTTTCTTTGGTGGAATGTAATTTTTAATT
Organism: Potorous gilbertii; assembly: GCA_028658325.1. Taxonomy (NCBI): domain Eukaryota; kingdom Metazoa; phylum Chordata; class Mammalia; order Diprotodontia; family Potoroidae; genus Potorous; species Potorous gilbertii. The sequence continues at coordinate 153,556,685 of CM053769.1, read as the reverse complement.
ATTATTAGTGTGCTAGTGCTAACTTTCAGTTGATCGTTGTTAATGGTTGGGACTGGCCTAGCAAATGTATGTGTCTTGGATTTATAAAGGATATGGTAGAACAATAAAACCCAAACCTCTTTTGTTTAGTCACGTAACTCTCTAGCTATACATTTTTATTCCTTAACTGTGTACCTCTCTCAGCAGTCCTCTCCTGTCCTTTTGTGCTAGTGTTGGATTTACTGTGGAAAGCCTCGAATTCATTGAAAACTAACATTATTTTTGTAAGGCTATTATATGCTGAATATGTTGCATTTTATGAATATATTCAGGTGATACTTTTAAAATATCAACAGTAATTAAATTATAATCTTACCTTACTCGTGCTGAGATAAAATTGGGCCTTACTTTCCTCTTTTGTACAAGTTTTGAGGTCATTATTGGTTGCTGTTATTGTAGTGTTGAAATTTTTCCTTTTGTTTTCTTTTACATGACCAAGATCATCATGGAAATTGTACCCCTGGTCCTGTTTTTACCTTTCCTCTGCTTTAGCTCCCACAAGCCATCCCTGGCTTCTCTAAATCCCTCTCCCTCTCACAGTTTTGTGCAGTGCAGTGTTGCTTTCCTGTGCTCACGTCGTGTGTCTTGAATGCATGCTTGCCTTATTTTCATCTCAATCTTTTTCTTTTAATAGGAAACTCAAGAACCGCCTGATAAAGTCTTTTCCAATTTTCCCAACCATTACTAGCACTCTCTCTCCCACACTACTTGTATTTATTAAATTTATACTTAACACTATATTTGTTTCCCTATAGAATATAAGCTTATTATTATTAGAGATACTTATACTTGTTTCCTAGCACAGAGTAGGCACTTTGTGAGTACTTACTGAGTTATATTCCATAATTTATCTAGAGCTTAACTAAGTCCAGTACATAAAAAGCACTTAACAAATGTTTATTGATTGATTGTTCAGTCCTACTTTGTGCACTCACTTTGTGTATAGTTCTTTCTTTATAGCAAAAGTGTTGCTATAAATATATTTGTACATATGGGTACATGTGTAGTAGCGGTTTGGAACGATATAATGTGTTGCATTAGATTTCGAAATATTTCATTTTAAGTATACTTCAGTGTTTCCCTATATAGAGATCTAATTATTAAATACTAATGAAATATTTAAATGTGTTTTTATGAAACCTCAGCATTATTCTAATTCAAGTACTTATGCATATTTTTCAATAAATGTCTTCTGAATGTGGTGGACAACCGTAATGATAGGTCACTTAGTTGATCTCAGGTAATACAATAGTTGTAAGCTCTGTTGTGCCTTTGAAATCTGTCTGGCCCCATTTATTCTTTCAGTTACCTTTTGGTGTTGGGTGTACCCCAAAAGCATTTATCACATCTTTAGGTTTCTCTACCTAGGCATAGTCACCACTCTCTTCCAGTCCCTGACCACTTCTTGTCTGGACCATTTAAATAGTCCCCTAGTTGGTCTCCCTGCCTTAAGTCTTTCCTCTCTCCAGCCCATATTCATATAGCTGCCAGAGCATATTTCTAAAGCACAGTCTGACCAGGTCACTCTTGCTCAACAAAGAAACTTTAAGAATTCTCTCTTGTCCTTAGAATAAAAATGCTTATTCCTCTAGCTTAGGAGTTTTTCACCTCTGTTATGGAATCTGCTTTGGCTGTTTTATGAAGACTATGGAACATTTTGCAGAATATTTTAAAATTATTGAAGGATATGCAAATTTCATTTAGAGGTTAATGAAAATAAAGAAATAAATTTTTTTTTTCCATCCAAATTCACACATACCCTGAAATCCAACTGTGGATTCTTCTTTTGACAGGGGATCTTGGGTTAAGAACCTTTGTTTTTAGACTATAAAAGTCTTCTGGCTGTAATCTTGTCTTTTTGGGAAAATTTCAGATTACTTTCCATTATTTTTCCTTATGCATTCTGTATTTCAGTCAAATGGTAAATTCAGCTAGATAGCTCTTTTTGTTTTTCTTTATTAATGATATTTCATGTCTTGATCTCTGCCTGTCTGCAGGGGTATTGCCATGCCAGGAATCATCCCACCTTCAACACCTTAGCTTGGAATTCCCAGCTTTTCTTTAGTGCTCACAGGGTCTTTTCTTTCCTGGTTCACTTTTGACCATTCTGCTTTGTTTTAACTTTGTACATATTTGCTCATTTGTGTGTGTTGTGTGTCCCCAATAGAATGAAAGCTGTTTGAGGGCAGGGATTGTTCCTCTAACTCCAGCTCTCCTACCATGTTGCCTTCCATAGAAGAATGTAAGATACTGTTTTACTTATATACCTCCAGACTTGTTTCAAGGAATTATAGCCTACATTGTTTCCGTACTTCAGTAATGAGACTGTGGGTGATTAATTGACTGATGTAGTAGTGTAAAAAAAGTATCATCTTTTCTCTTTCTCTTAGGGGAAGATTACAAAGAAAATGAGCTGGTAAACTCAGATGAGGCTATGAAGAAGTCCTGTCCGGTACAGGTTGTTATTGCTCATGAAGACGATCACAAATTTGAGCTTGATGAACAGGCGTTGGAGCAAATTTTGTTACAAGAGCATATACGTGATCTTAATATCGTGGTGGTGTCTGTGGCAGGAGCTTTCCGTAAAGGAAAATCATTCTTATTGGACTTCATGCTGAGATACATGTATAACAAGGTGAATAATGTCTTTTTGCTTTTGAAAAAACTTTCCCCTCAGTTTATAAAGTGATATATTGAAATTGTAGGCTTTTAGGTTGTTGTAACTAGCTTGTATTGTGCTTATTTAACCTTTTCTTCTCCCTTTCTTTAATTTTATCAATTTTTTTTTCTTAAGCACATGGTATCTGTGTGCCCTGAAAATACAGGACATTATTGTTCAGTGCAACTGGAATCTTTCAGATTAGGAGTGGGAGGCCTGGGTTTCTTGTCTGTAAAATCAGAGAATTGAGCTAAGTCAATGTTTCTGAACCTTCAATCTGTAGAAAATTTTTTACTAAACTAGAAAGTTTAACAAAATAACAAAAGTTTTTACTTTACGAAGATTTTAAATTTAAGCAACTCCCTTCCCTGTAAGTCCAGTTCTTCTAGATCACTACAGTTTTACAATAGGTAGTCCATGGTAGAAGAGTAACATATAAATATTTTACTGGTCTTTCATGTAGTTTTGGACTGGGGAACACTGGTCTGAATCTCCAAGATTTATTTCTCACATCTAAAATTTTATGATTCTAAATTTTGAGCTTAATCATTATTTTATATTAATGGCAAACTAGTTAAGCAGTTGAAGTAATAGATTATAATTAGTGCTGCTTATAGCTAAACTAAATATTTCTGTGAGTAGTGCTTGGGAGGCTGAGGGAACTGAGTAAATCTGAAATTTATTACAAATAGCACTTCTATGAGTATTTTTCTTTTCTTTTTCTTTTTTTCTATTTTCTATTTTTCTTTTTCTTTTCTTGCTGTTATTAACCTTCCTGGTATAGAAATTATACTCATTGGTGGAGACAGTAGGTCAAGAGTATCTGAACCATTTTGTTATTTCTTTCCCGACTCCAAATATTTTTCCAGAAGTTGAACCAAATCTACCAGCAGTGATTTAGCTGGCCTTAAGGTTATTGTGCCATGTGTGGCCATGCATTTACACAGATTAATAGGCTCCTCCTCTCCCCACTCCCAATCTCCCTTTACATCCTTCTGAATGATTGAAGATGTTTCATGTAGAATCTGTTACTCATATAGAGAAAGTGTAGTTATCAAAACTGGTACTATTTTGAAGAGTACTACAAGTCAGAATGTATTATCTAATGTAACTGCAACAGTAATTTGCAAAAATTGCATTGCACTGACGAGCTGCTCTATTGAATGGGCAGCTTGGTGGCTCAGTGGATAGAGCACTGGACCAGAAATTGGGAAGACCTGAGTTCAGATGTGGCCTAAGATAATTGACTAGCTCTGTGATCCTGCATATGTCACTTAATTTCTGCCTCAGCTTCTTCATATATAACAAAGAATGATAAGCATCCACCTTGTAGGGTTCTTGTGAGGGTCAAAGGAGACCATATTTGTAATGTACTTACTATTAGCACAGGGCCTGATATATGGTAGGCAGTCTTAATAAATATATATGCCTTAGGTAAGCTTAATAAATGCATTCTTTCTTCCCCTTTGCCCTGAATAAAATCATAGGATGGATCTGTCCTTTCCAATAAAAAGTAGTCTTTATTATAAATGTTCATGGTAGAAATTGTTGATCAAGAAAATGTGATGCTAATTAGGATGGCAGTTTAGGGAATCAGAAAGAAATAGAATTGTTTTGACTTGCACCCAATTGAATTAGATTCCCTGACTTTTAAGTATACAGAGTATGTGAGGGTGTTAAAAAGGTAAAATTTGAAAACCCTTAGAAACTCCTTAAGTAAAGGTAAGCATTTCAATAATAGTAATATCTAACATTTATATGGCGCTTTGAGGTTTGCAAAGCACTTTAGAAATATTTCATTTTATTCTAATAACAGCTCTGTGGGGTAGGGTTGTTAATTACTCCCATTTTGTAGGTGAGGGAACTGAATTACCCATTGTCACACAAGGTAGTGAGTGAAGCTGGATTTGAACTCGGGGCTTCCTGACCCCAGGCCTTCTCAGTTTCTCTCTAGGATAACTAACCTTGACTGAATGGCCCTCAGCTTCTACACTAATGAGTGAAGGACTGTTGTCCTGATTTATATCTCACCACTGGATCCAGATGGCTCCCAAGGAGAAAGTGAGGCTGCTACCTTTGCCCCGCTGTCCTTCACTTCAGTTCACTTGCATGTTATGGCATCACTTCCCTGATGTCATTGTCCTCTTTGAGAATGAAGGACAAACATCAACAACAACTTAGGATGTAATCTTGTTCCACCAGCCTATTGATATACTACTGGAAAACACAACTCTATTTATATTGATAGTCTCACCGTACATGAAATTGCCAGTTAATAGTACCTAGGTATTGAAAATAATTAAATGGAAGCCCTGTTTACAGGCCCTTACTTGTAGTGTAGTGATGAAAAAAGCAGTAGGTAGGTTAGGTTTTGTTGTGCATCTGGAAGTTAAAAAAGAATTCTGTCATGAACAGCTATTCATGTCATAAGAAAAAACACCTTTGGACTCTACTCTTCTCAGTGTCTTATGTAAGTGCTGTGGGAGGAAGCTACAATGGTTCTTAAGAAGATGAAATAGCTTGAGATATGCAGGAAAGGAATATGGTTATAACACAGTTTTATTGGCATTTGAATTTAATTTCTCAAGATAATAAGAAGGAAAGGATTCCAGGTAAACCTTTTGAAGGTGTCCTCCCGAAAAAAGCAATTGGAAAGACATCAGTAATTACTAACAGACTTGCTTTTCTTTTCTTCAATAGAACTGGTAACATAGACATTTTCCTTGAAAAGGAAATAAGAATTCAGAGAACAAGATAAGACCTTAAAAACTTTTCTCAAACATAGTGCATATGTTAAAGTCAAACAAAATTCTCTGTCTGCATTCCCCTGAGGTGTAAGCCAATGTACTTGGTAGAATTCAGGTAGAAGAATAAGCCCTTGTCCAGTTTTGAAGATGATATTGTACTGATTTCCAGTGCCAACTTGCCATGTGGCCTTAGGGGGACCTACTTTGATTTCTTAGCTTAAAAAATTCTTCCTTAACACCCAAAATCTCTAATACTGCACCCTTTTTAATTATTAGTTTAAAGTTGAAAAATCTAGTTTTGAATATTTTCAGGGATGTTTTACTGAAATGAGGATGAGTATTTCACTGAAATACTTGGTTCTCTCTCTTGATTTAGCAGTGTTACCACAATTCCTTACACACGTAATAACATACAGCATTTATATAGCATTTAAAAATTTGCAGCATGCTTGACATGTCCTGTCATTTGTTTCTCACAACAGCTCTGAGGTAAGGGCTGTCATTAGCAGTATTTTATAGATGAGAAAACGGAGGCAGAGAGATCGCAGCTGGAGGTGTCTGAGGCAGGTTTTGAATTCATGTTTTCTGTGTCTGGTCTCTTCCCATTGTATCACCTAGTTCTTGATGGACAAGCCATTCAGGGGATCTTTTGCTGTCCAAGCTGTCAGTACTTGGAGACTTTTTCTTCAGTGAGTAACATCAGCGTGGGTCTTTATCCCTAAGGTTGTGTTAGATACAAGGCTGGCCTGCTGTGGCCCAAGGATTTCTGTTCCGAATGTCTGGAGCTGGGATACTTTATTTTTTGGTAGGGCAGCAAAACAATTCCCTTTACAGGGTAACCATGTAGTTTTTTATTCACCCTGGAAATTGTACCTGAACATTGAAAGAATGTGCTGTGGAAAATTGACTTCTTTGAGTACTGGAATTTCTGAATTCTTGTACTGAAGCAGGGAACCGTCCTGATCGTTTGTTTAGTTCTGACTTGTGTTACCATCGGTGCATGGAAGTGAAGAGACTCCTTTTTTGCAAGTTAGATTTGCCATGGCAGTTGAGTGGTTTAAATGATTTGCCCAGGTGTCGTCATAGCCATCAGAAGTCACAGATAGAACTTGGAACCCAGGTCTTCCTGATTCCCAGACCAGTTATTTATGCCACATTGCTTCTGTTCATACTTTAAAAATACCTTTTCTGTAAGTTACCCAAGCTTATAAAAAAGTAACATAGCAATGTTATGTTGACTCTCAGAGTTATTGCCTGTTAGTCATAAAATAAGCATTACAGTATCTGAGGGAAAGTGTAGTGGGATGATTAGAGCTTTGTTTTAGGAAGGCCTAGTTTCTGGGTATATATGTGGCATTGCTCCAAGCAAATCACTTAATCTCCCAGTGCCCCCAGGCAGCTCCTCTAAGGCTTAAGTTACATATCAGGCCATCAGCTCCATTGGGAATGCTCCCAACCAATGAAATCAGTCTGCACCTCCACCCACCAAAATTATACATGTCTTTGTATATAGACTGGACTTGAACCCAGGTCTTCTCTACTGGGGAGGGACATATATGTAAAATATATGCATATAAATATATGTACATATATATAACATGAGTCACAGTATGTAACATAGAATATTATATATGGACAATATAATAGGCATATGTGCATATATATGTGTATATATATATATGCATCTATATGAGATATTTTCCACCGTGACTCTGGGAGTCACTTAACCAACTTTTCGGGGTCCCAGGTGACTCAGACTATAAGTTTTAGAAGATTAGTCCATCTGCATCCATAGAGGAGTTCTCTATAAGAAAGAAATCACACATCCTGAACAGCCTCCTCTCCTCTTCAACTCTTGAATATTTAAGTTCTGATTAACCTTGGCTGGTTCCTCAAGAAGCTGCCCCCACCTTAAGATATGCCCATACTAACCTAGATCAAAAGGGAAGCAAGTTTGATAGAGAAGAAATCCTAGAATGTTTTCACAGGGTTAGTGATTTGGGAATTGACTTGTGCTAGGCTAGGTACTCCTACCATGAGAGTGGATGATTTTTTTTGTATATCTTTGTTTTAAGTTGAAATGGTGAGCTTAAATTTGGGATTGTCATATTGCTGAAGTGCTACATGGCTGGTTCTGTGTGATAATGTGGAATTCCATACTAAATGGAGCTAATCTGTGAGGGGAGCCTGGGCAAAACTCTTAAAATTCTTATTATTTAGGATCTAAAATCTCGTATAAAATATCAGCCAATTTACAGAAGCAAATATGGTTTTAATGGTTAATTGAAATGATATTGACTCTTCATCATCCAGGGGACTATTTTATAGATTGTACTGTTTGCTTTCTTTTTCTGATTAGGAGGAAATGTTAACTATATTTGTAGTAAGGGTCTAGAAGGAAAAGAAACATCCTTGAGCAATTTCATCTTAAAAGACACTCTTGTATATTTGTTACTTAGCAAGACCTCTCTTAGTTTGATGTTTTTAAATAGGCTGAAATGACTACAGTATTTTTTGCTATTTGCTATTATTTTGCTATTTGTTATTATTATTTTAGTATTTGCTACTATTATTATTACCAGTATAAATGGAGATGCGTTTGATTGCATTGTGACATTGGAGGTAATATACTAGACAAGCTACCAGCTCCTCCCCACTCAGGTCTTCAGACTATCCAAACTGTTAGCAACACACTCAAAGAAGAAACATTAAAATACATTAAAAAATCTTTGGATTATAATCATTTGAATTCTGTGTCTGCCGTGACTGTGAGAGACAAATCATCCAGTGCCAACTTAGAAGAAAAGGCATTGAAAAAGTGAATTTAAATCTCTTTTCATTTAAAATCATCTGTAGTTTTTGAGCTATGTGAGCTCAGTGAGTAGATTTCTGGGCCTGTAGTCAGGAAGACCTGAGGTGAAATCTGACCCCAGACATTTACTAGCTGTGTGACCCTGGTTAAATCACTTAACCTGTTTGTCTGAGAGGCAGCCAGGTAGCACGGTGGATAGAGCACTGGACCTGGAGTCAGGAAGACCTGAGGTGAAATCTGACCCCAGACATTTACTAGCTGTGTGACCCTGGTTAAATCACTTAAATCTCAGTTTTTTCTTAATCCACTGGAGATGAAAATGGCAAACCATTCCAGTATTTTTGCCAAGGAAACAGTATGGTCCACAGGTTCATGAAGAGTCAGACATGACTGAATGACAACAAATAGCTTTTGAGCAGTAATTCCCAGCATCTGAAAGATGGTTAAGGGGAGAGTACTGAATTATCTCTCTAAATTCATTTAGGTCAGTATACCATGATGAGTAACTTATAATTAGATAACTCCTTATCTTTCAGTCCAGAGTGGAGGACAACTCTTTCTAGTGTCAGGAAAAGGAAAAGTATATGAACAGCCCCATCCATAGTTATGTCCACCATCCTTTTGGCAGTTCCTTTTTTTGTCTACCTGCCAGCTATTGATGGAGCCAGCATCAAGGCTATTTATAGCTTTAAAAGTCACAAAAGTCTGGTCTTAGTGAGTGCTGCTCATCTGGCATGTCCTGTTAGCTCCAGGCCTATACTCATGGTGCTAGCCAACTTGAGACCCCCTTCTTGGTGCTAAAGAGAATTCAGTTGTTTTTTGAGGTAACTAGGATAATTTTATCCTTTCTTGAAGATCAATAATATTTGCTACTTGACATAAATATCTTTGGTTTTACACTGATCTTTTGAGCCTGTATTTGTTTTTGGGCATATATGTAGGACCTGCATTTTTTTTCATAGCTGATGTTGATTTTTACAGTGGAGATTGTTTTCAGGGGGATTTAGCTGAATTTAAAAAAAAAAGTGTTATCAAACAATTTTGCGATTTCTGAGATTATGATTGCAGCCAAAAAACATGTTAATTTAAACAGAATTAGATTAGGTGGAAGGTCTGACAGTGATATTTATACATGTTAGAGGAGGGACTGAGAACTATTCTTGGAGCTACCTTTTGCTCTTAATAATTTTGTATGACAAGTTGGTTTCCTTTGACTACTTTTTTGAATCTCCACTAGAAACTTACATTGAATATCAGAGATGAAATACGGCTCATTGCATTTTTTCATATTGAACTCTTTGGTGCAGAAAGCTGAAAATCATTCATTTCTCCTTAATATTACTGGGCAAGTTATGTGGCTCTACAGGCCTTAGTTTCCTCATCCATAAAATGATAAGAGTTGGATCTGATCCTATTTAAGGGTCTGTTCCACCTCTGATTCTTATTTTCTATTCATTTTTAAAAATCTAGTTCTTGTAATTAAGTTGGTTGCATCTCAAAACAACAAAAATTATTTTCTCTCTTCCCATCTGTCTACCCCACCCCCATTTTAAAGGAAGAATACTTAATAACCTTATTAATCAGGAATATGACCTATGCATTGGACATTTTATACTAAATGAGTATCTCAAACTCATAAATTCAGAGCTAGAAGGGACCTCAGAGGCCAGTTAAGTTAGTCTGACCCCCTCATTTTGCAGATGATGAACTAAGGATGAGAGATGAAGTATCTTGCCAAGGTGACCCAGGTAGCACATGTCAGGTGGTGGCATTGGAACCCAGCCCTGCTGCCTGTAAAGTCAGTGTGCTTTTCACTGTATCTCTCCATCTGTATGTTTGGTCTTGAAAATTTTTGCTCTCATTTTGGTGTTTATTCAACAAATAATTTTTGAAGTTGCGTTTAGTGAGTTAAGCAGACAGATACAAAGATGACTGCAAAGCTATCCATGTCCTTACAAAGTTCAGTAGGAGAGACAGCATTCGTTTGCTTGTTAGAGGTCAGAGGAGGTGAAATGTCCAGATAACTGATGCTCATCCATTGAAATGACAATTGCAAAACATTATGTAAATCCTTCAAAAATATGTTTATAGATTCTTTTTCTACACACAGAATTGAGCCTTCTTGATCATTCATTTTTCATCATGGACATCACTTGTACTTACTCTGTTGTAAAAGAGCAGTGATGACCTTGTATATAATTGAGGTGTAGGTTGCTGACCTATAATGTATATTGTCTTAGGCTTCTATGCTTTGCATTTGTAAACTTTTTTTCTAGCTTTTCTTGTCATTTGCTTTGCTATTGCTTATTGCTGTGTATACTTGTGTCTAGTAGTCTTTTCTCTTTCCTTTTTTTCTTAAGACTTCTATGGGCTAGAAGACAAGATAACTCGTTAGAATTTTTTCTTTTTCTAAAGTGAGAATAAATAAGCTTTGTATGAGTATCTAAGAAATCTTTGTATTATTACCTCTGTGTATGAACTTGGACATCTAAGGTCTAGCAAGAGGGAGAAATAACATCAGAGGGTTTGTCTCCCGTACTCCCTTTTCCCCCCTTTTTGGTTTCATTTTAGCTGAGGATCTGAGTAAGTGAAACATTACTTCTGTATTCTTGTTTGATTTCTAGCACTTTGAATAGCCCAGCAATTGTTTTGCTAAATGGACCGTATTTCAAAGAAAATTAAGACTGTGAAGTTATTCAAAGTGTTCAAGAATAGAGTTTTCATGAAAAACAGTGGTGTTTAGAATGCTTTGTTTTAATATGTAAACTTACACTTGACTTCCACAGAGTTCCCCTAGCTGGATTGGTGGAAACAATGAACCATTGACTGGCTTTACTTGGAGAGGTGGATGTGAGAGAGAAACAACAGGCATACAGGTCTGGAATGAAGTGTTTGTAATTGATAGGCCAGATGGAACAAAGGTAAATTTTTACAACAAATCTTCCCTTTCTCTTTTTCTCTCCTATCTCTCCTGCTCCGCATTCCTTTCTCCAGTTTTTTTTAAAAAAATCTTTTAGGTTAAACTATAAATGAAGTTTTCTTTGTGACATCTAATTTGTTTTACTATCTCTAATACCTTGTCTGAAGTGTAAAGTTCAGATGTGTGAGATTGACTAGTCTATCTCTTTGTTTCTCGACTTTTTCAAACAAGATTGTAACTGGAGGACATTTTATCCCATCACAAGAGACTTTTTCTTATTCCTTTTCATTTTTCTTTTTTTTTTTTCCTTTTTTTCTTACCTCTGATTTTCTTATCCCTTGAAGAGCACCTGCCAGACCCTTACAGTAAAGGGAGAGGAGAAGTTGAGGCTGCCCATGCTAAGTCAGGGAGGCTTTCTTTTTTGTTAGTAATGAAATGTGCAGAGAACCCTGCCAGTATTGGGAAGACGTGTTCTCCAGCCTGCCCCTCCTCTTCCCTAGTAACCTGGGTCATACTGTTATTCCCCTTTGCCAGACAATGAGCAGAATTACTGGCTGAGGTGCATTTGGGGATGGTTACCCTGAACACTGGGTATTCTGAGTTATGGCAGGTAGCCCACAGATCTCATAATGCCCGTGAGAGGCTGTTAGCTGTAACTTTAGCAACTTGGTTTCTTGTTTTAGGCCCTTTGCTGCTTATGTTGTTTAAGTGCAAAGAAGTATTGGGCTACTGAATTGATGAACAAAATAGTTAAGAAGAACCCTAAATGTAATGCTGTTGGCATATGTGAGTCTTGCAGAGTCTAATGTTGATGGCCACTGCATTTGCTTAACATGCTAAATTTTTTTTTTTTTGTAATTCCTAGGTTGCTGTACTGTTAATGGACACCCAGGGTGCTTTTGATAGCCAATCAACTATCAAAGACTGTGCAACTGTATTTGCTTTGAGTACTATGACAAGTTCTGTTCAGGTGAGACATGAAAATTGTGTAGGAATCCCTAACATTTTAATTATTTTCTACATACATTTTCCTTTAAAAACTTAATGAGATTAGAGAAATCGTAAGGTTTATGTTTCTCTCTGTTGCATTTCTTCTGTTTTCTATTGTTCTAAAGTCATACAATATTTTAATTACCTTCAAAGAAGAGGCAATGAGCCATTTATCCTAAATCCCCACCCTTTCTTCATAGTACATGTTTTTATAAAAGGAAATAGAGGTTGTATTAAGTGCTAATCTTAATCCAATTCAGCTGTAAGCTTGTCAGAATTATAAGGTGTATGATGTAGTGTGTGTGTGTATTGAAGTATCAAGGAATAAGAAATTTTAGCATTGGAAAGCTATACCTTTTGGTAAAGCTAGGGCTCAGTCATTGTTTGAGCTAATGGTAAAGTACAGATAAGTAAAAATCTAGATAATTCCGAATTATGCTCAGGTTATTATTTTTGCCTTCCTCATTTATCTTACATTGTAGAATTTAAACCTTTGATTCTCTTATTAAGAAAAGACATGTTAACTCATGTTATTATCAGTTTTGTTGATAATAAACATAATTATTATTCTGTATCACAAGTTGTTAAGCACGACAATCTCTTTCCCCCAGCTTTACAATTAGCATGGACTCATCACATATCCTGCATTTATTCTTTTCATTTTCCTTATGGAGGAATGGGTATTAATCCAAGTAGATAAATGGTTCAAAAATGGACACTGGTGGGAAGGGGAGTCTCTAGGATACTTCACCCCTTTTTGAACAATATTATACTGATATCTTTTTAAGGAAAGAAAATACGATGCTGTAAAGATAAAAATTCATCCTTGGCAGCTATTGGACTTGGCAACACTCATATTCCAGAAGTTGTATGAAAAGTTTTTTTTCAGGTATCAGGAATGTACACACCCTTGATGGGGGGAAATCCCTTAATGTTTTACCAGATTGGGTAGCAGTCCTTCCTATGCTTCAGTCCTCTTGGTTTCCTTTCCATGCCCCCTCTCTATTTCCTCTTTTCCATTGGCCTGTTTTTTTAAGACATTTCTTGATTAAATGTGAAGTTAAGTACATAGTATGGAGCATGAGGAGACATTCCCTTAAAGTGGGAATTTTTAACCTGGAGGTCATTGAACTTACTTTTAAAAAATATTCTGATAACGACATTTCATTAGTAATTTTATGTATTTAAAAAATTCTGAGGATGTGTCTATAGGTTTCACCAGACTGCCAAGGGTGGAGTCCATGACATACAAAAACGTTAAAGCCCTAGACTTAAACCTCTCTCCCTCCTCCCAGAGCAGCCTGAGCTCCATATCTTAAAGGGGGGTGGAGTGGTGGAGGGAGAGAGAAAGAGATGAAGATGAGACTTTGACCTTCCTTACTTTAGCTAAGTGTTTAGAGTAGAACCTACCAACGCCACTGCTGGGATGCCTTTGGTTCCTTTTCTTTTTATCTGGAATTTTCTAAGGTGTTATCTCTCAAGGGCTCCTTGTAATTTTGCCTCATTAGTTTACAGTGTAGGTGTAGTAAACTCAGTATTGGAACAAGTTATGCCCTGTCCAGCTAGGGATTTGCTAGGCCATCTTGGTGCCTAGTGCATAGTAGATGCTTAAAAAATGTTTATTGAGAAAATTTGAAACTCAAAATCTTGTGGAAATGCATGTTGAAAACTAAAAATAAATAAGAGAAAAAAATGTTTATTGATTGAAAGATTCCCTTGTCTGAATCTGTAGGTGAGTTGCCTGGTTGGTTTGCTTTTCATCCTTCCCCTAGAGAAAATTAACTAAAAATATAAAAACTGAATTACCACGATAGTGTCATAAAGCTGGAGATCGTTACTGTGTTTACCAAATGAATGCTGTAGACAATGGGTTCAGATTTCTTAAATTGTCATTTGAGGCCCTCCAGTGTCTGGTGCCACCATGCCTTGCAGTTCTCTCACGTGTGGTTTACATTCTGGACAAACTCAACTACTCAACACTTGTGGAAGTGAAGGAGAGCACAGCAGAAATGAGGTCCATATGGAAGCTCGCAGCTCTAACCAAGACTTATGAATGGGTAGGGGAGTACACGGCATTTCTGTCATAAGTACTTCATGTTTATAAAGCAGTTTAAGATTTATAAAGTGCTTTCTCCTAAAAGACTTTGCAAAGTAGGTAGTATCGTTACAACTGACAAATATTTGTAGAATTTAAGATATAATTTGATGTCAAAGGGTTTTTAAATTGTAACTACTCTTCTGGGCCCCACTCTTTCCACTAAGGCTTCTCTGACTCACATAGCAATCTTTGAAGTATTTTCTCTCTCTATTCTTCATAGCATTTTGCCTATGTATGCCTATCATGATACCCGTCATATTTTAATCTGTGCTATCGTTACTTGTGTATGTGTCTCAAATTGGATGTCTCAAGCATCTCAGACTCAGCATGTCCAGTCCTCCTCACTGTACTCCTGAGGGTACCACCACCATCCTCGTCACTCAGACAGCCTTTGGTGTTTGTCTTGCTTGGGCTCCTCACTTGGACTTACTTCCCACATCTAACCTCTTCACACTGTCTCTCACATTTATCCTCTTCTCTTCATTCCTGGAGCCACTAGCCTACTCCAGGCCTTCATCACCACTTTCTGGACTACTGTAGTTTCCTATGTGGTCTTTCTGCTCCATTCCATTCTCTCCTCAACTCCCAAAGGGAATGTCCTAAAGCTCAGGCCTAACTACCTCACACAGACCTCAGTAAACTCTATTGACTCCCTGTGTTTTCCAGTATTAAATATAAATTTTTCTGTTTACCATTTAAAACTCTTCACTCTTTACTCCATGCACTATAATACAGCTGCTCTGGCCTATTCACTGTTCTTTGTATCTGATGTGGCATCCCTTATCTCTGTGATGAGATTTTAGTTTTAGATTTATTTTAGTCTGTCTGTCTCCCTTTTCTGGAGTGCTCTCTCTTTTTACTCAAGCTCTTGGAATGGAATGGAATTACTGGATTGTTTCAAGGGGCTTAGCTTAAAGACACCTTGTACAGGAAGCTTTTTCCCATCCCACAATTACTAGAGTAGAGGTGGGGAACCTGTGGCCTCAAGGCCATGTGTAACCCTCTAGGTCATCCAGTGTGGCCCCTTAATAAAAAGGTTTTGTTTTGTAAAAGTTGGACTCAGTCAAAAGGCTGAAACCAAGACCCTAGACAGCCACATGTTGCTTTGAGGCTGCAGTTTCTCCACCTCTATACTAGAGCATTTTGTTTTAAGATTTTTTTGCCTTTTTTGTACTCCCAGTGCTTAATCTTGGGCCTGGCATATAGTAAATGCTTAAGAAATAAATGCTTTTTGCCTAACTTCTTCCCCCTTTTAAATAATAATTAAATTCTACAGATATTTATTACCTATGGGAATAGTGATACTGTCTACTTTGTAGCATTTTGCCGCTCATGCTTAGCATGGTTGTTTGGGGAAAGCACTAAGTCTTAAACTGCTTTATAAGTGTTATAAATGTAAGGCTATTTATGGTAAAAATGCTATGTGCTCTCCCCCTCCCCCCACATAAGCCTTGGTTAGTAGCTCACTTCCATCTGGGCCTCATTTCTGCTGTGTTCTTTTTCTTTCTTTACATTTAGCTCTGGGGAACCACAGAACTCGGGAACCTGTTGCATCCACTGCTGGGATACATTCTCTGTTGAAACTTGCAGCTACTGTTAAAAACTAGGTTTTATGAAACAATATCTTCTTGCTATTGTTTTGATTCCCTCTGAATAAATGAAGAAGAATTTATTAAGCTTTTAAAATGTGTCAAGTGCTGGGAATACAAATAGAAAGTGGAAAGTGTTTTTCTGCTTTCAAGGATGGGAGGCAGTGCTTCAGCTGGAGGTCAGATGGCAAGGTCCAGTGGCACATGGGGTAAGGCAGCCAAGCAGTTTATTTTAAAATTGTTTCCTTTGATAATACCCTAAACCTTTGACTTTCTACTATTAATTAGTGCTACTTTACATGCTAGTAAACATGTAACAGCATGTTGCTGCTTCTCCTACCTAAAGAAACTAGAGAGAGGACCACCTGGGAGCTTACCCCTTCCCCCATTGTATGTCCTCCAGACACTGTGCCAGCAGAAAGCATCTGACTGCTAAAGAGTCAGGATCATCCAGAAGCAGAGTATGTTCTAACCAATCAAGATTGATGAGCTCTGCTGATAGGAGGGACAAAGGCAGAGCTCTTGTTGATAAGACTAGGAATCATTGTGCGTCAGATGGTTTTGTTTTATGTTTGTGTCACAGAAATAGAAGACCTTTGACATGTTTATTTTGTTGATTATAGCAGTAGATGAAACTTCATTTATACTTTCTATAAAAATTATAACTGGTATTCCATTTAAAATGATAAACTGTACCCTTTGTAAATCTTACAGTTCTATATAAAGATTGTTTTTCTTAACAGGTATATAATTTATCTCAGAATATTCAAGAAGATGATCTTCAGCATTTACAAGTATGTATATTAGAAAATTCATGTTAAGTGGTTTTTAGTAGAAATCTACTTGAAAAACCTTAACATCGTACCCTTTCTTCCAGATCCTTTCAATCTAACTATAACAATATTGAGTGTTGTGAAGTTATAATCTAGTTTGGTTCTTTATCAGGATAATCTTTTTTATATAAACACTGTGAGAAAAACTTAAGTATTTGACTTCTTTGAATGTTTTGTTTAAGCTATATTTAATTTCTTATTTTAAAAAATATCATTTAATCAGTGTTGTATCATACCCTCTTCCTATCTTCCTGTATCATTAATTTTAATAGCCTGATTTAATAGTTGTTTACAGAATATGGAAGACTTGCAATGGAAGAAATCTATCAGAAGCCGTTTCAGGTAAATTTTACAAGTTATTTTACCTCAGCATGAAAAGTTTTCAAGTTAGCTTCTAATCTTCTGGTGAAAGAGAGTAGATTTTAGTAAATATGTCCTGTGAATCTTTGGCAAATACCACTTAGGTTGGTCATAAAATTGCCAGAAAGGTAGATAAAGAAGGAGTTAATCTGGGCTGTTTGTTATCAGTAATTTCAAAATTTCCTAAGGTTCTGCTACTTTTCTTTCAGTGTAATTGATTTGATTTTCATGTAGGGCTCTGTCTAACCCTATATTGCCACCTCCTCTCCCCACTTGACCAGTATGTGGAGAAAGCCCCCACTTATTTCAACTCTGAACTCATTTCTTGTGTACACCTTAGGTGGCCAAAATGGATTGTAGCTCTGTGGTTTGGGTCAATTCTGTCACCTTTTGCTTTGATTAATACTTATCCTTGTAGCTGGATTCCAGGTTTTATGAGGCTAAAATTATATTTAAGTAGTTTTTAATATATTTTGTTTCCTCTCGAGGACCCCTGAGTACTGAAAGGAATACAAATGCTGTAATTTCAGCTATGGTTTCTTTTTCATATGTTCTGCATGTAATAGCAAATGACTATTTCAAAATCATAGAATATTAAATCTGCTACTGTTGGACATCATCTAGTTCATGCTCTTTTTAGAAGAGGAAAAAGATTCATTCAATTGACTTGCCAGTTTAATTTTACTCCTAGCTTGGAGACAGTTGTAGACAGTAAGATTATTCTTCATGTTTCACCAAGTTTTGTTTATTGATGTTATACATTTTTGATGATGATAATGAACCTGTTGATATGTTTATTGCCTTTTGGAACCAACTGGCTAGGATGAAAATTGGTCTCCTGTGTGTATGAATAGGGGTAGTTAATGTTATTGAATTGACTTTGCATCAGATATCTTATTTTGGCCTCTATTTGTGCCATGTGAGGTTAAAAAGAACACTGGACTTGGACTAAATAATCTTCCAAAATGACTTTCAGCTCTAAAAATAAGTAGTTTTACTCACTACAGACTTAAATATAGTTGGTTAATCTTATTCTTCTGGAATGAAGACTCAACTAATGTACTTTATTATGATCAAATTAAGTATTCAGTCCCGTAGTTTTTTAAAAAAATTAAGTTGCCAATATACTTTCAAATGGTGGTAAGACCTAATTTGCTCTCTTTGATGACATTTAAAGTTTGTTAGATAATGACTGTGCGTGATGGGAGTGGGAGGCAGGTAATCCTGGATCATATACATATACATGCACATACACACACACGTGTACACACACACATAATGTATATGTGTGTGTAATATGAAGAGAAGAGAGAATGAATAAGAGAAAGAATCAGAAGTAGAGACTGTACCAGTGTTTCTGGTAAAGATTGTGTAGAGAATTAAGGGAAACTTGACTGGTGATGATATTAGTAAATAGTCATCTTTCTGTGCTGTTAAGATGATCACTGTTTCTTTTTGTGTAGACATTAATGTTCTTGATTCGAGATTGGAGTTATCCATACGAGCATTCATATGGCTTGGAAGGAGGAAGACAGTTCCTTGATAAAAGATTACAGGTAAACAAAGAGAGTGAAGAATGAGCATGTAAATGGTATAAATAATCCACTAAATAGTGTTAGTGTTTATTAACCAGAAACACTAAAATAGCCATGGTAATAAAATGCAGTAGATTTTTAGAAAAAGGGTAGTCCTGTTTAAAATAACTACAAGATGCATAAAATACTTGAATCAGACTACCAAAACACGCTCAGTATTATGTAGATTAAATTACAGAATGCTTCTTACCAGAAATAAAGAACAACTTAAAATAGCTGGGGGAATAAATAAAAAATATTCAGTGCTTGTGATAGAGCTATACCAATAAAATTAAAGTGATACTTCTATAGAAGTTAATTTGTGGATTTAATTCTGTACCAGTCAGACTACTCAAAAGATTCTTGGTAGAGCTATGTAAAGCAAAATAAAATTCATTGAGAGGAACTAAGAATTTATAATATCAAGGAAAAAGTAGGCATGACGGAGAAGTAGCACATCCAGCCATCGAACTATATTTATAAGGTAACAATCATATATTTAAAAGATTTATTATATATATAAAATAAGGAACTAGTTAAAAAACAGAAAAATATATTCATAGACTAGAATAGGGAGAAGCAGAAATAATGGACCTCATTAACTCAAGTGTTTGGTATATTTCAAAATATAAATTACCCAGGAAAGAACTCTATTCGATAAGAACTGCGAAAACTGAATACCAGTCTGGCAGAAATAAGACTGAGATCATCTTTTCTTGTACTGTATGCATAATAAATTAAAAGTGGATAGCTTTTACCACAAAATAATTGGAAGAGAAACAGATCACATACCATTCTCTGCTTTGGGTAAGGGATGAATTTTTAATCAAACAAAGGATGGGGTTAAATTTTGATTCCATTAAATTGAAAAGTGCAAAGAATAATATGTGCAGGATAAGAAGGGGCTCATTTAACTGGGGGAAAATCTTTGTACCAGATAGCCGTTATATTAGACAATTAATAGAAACACAGGATGTTTCCAAAGTCCTAGTGTAGTTTTAAGCTATCACAGCTGTTAAAAGTTTCAGTTTAAGTTACTAAAACTTAAAACAGCATTAAGACTTTTGGAACATGCTGTGTACCCAAGACAAAAAGCAGATAGGTGGTTGAAGGACGTGAATACGCAATTCTCAAAAGAAGCATCCCCAACTATTAACCACTTTATGAAAGTATATACTATGTCACTGATAATAAGGGGGTCCAAATCAAAACGAACTTGATGTGTCCACCCAGGAGATTGACAGAGGTGACAAAGGGTTGGAATAATCATGTCCAAGTGATAGAGAGATGAGCACACTCTAGGATATTGCTTGTCTTATTGTAGAGTGATATAACCATTCTGAAAAGGTCTGGAATTATGATTCAGATGTCCTTATCCACTGACCCAGAGATTTTACTAATAGACATGTACCCTAGGGGAGGTCATTGACCACTGAGTAGTAGTCATTTATTTATAGTATTTATGTATATATATATATATATAAAATATTTACAGCAGCATTTTTGTGGTAACAAAAACTGAAAACAAAATAGATGCCCATTGATTTAGGAAATGACTTACCAAATTTTGGTACAGGAGTACTGTGCTGTAAATATTATGAATGTGATAAATACAAAGAATCCTGGAAAGACTTATATGAACAGATCCAGGAAGAAGTGATCAGAACCAGGAAACAATACACATGATGCTGCAACAATATAATTAGAAAGAACAACCACCACAAAATAGTCTGAAGTGAAAGCTGCGAAATGATAGGCTATATTTGCTCCCAAGGAAGAGACTGTAGAAAATAGCCCTTCTTTATCCTTTCTTGCTGAGGTTGGGGTCTGTTGAATCTGATCTTTTTGATTATTTTTTTACTACATTCCTCTCTCCGTTTCTCTTGTGTCTCTCAGTCTCAGCAGTCTTTGTTATAGATGATTATCTGGCAGTGGGTGGGGTAGGGGAGGGATATGAGGTAAAAACAAGAGGAGAAAAAAGCAAAAAAGAACAGCAAAAATCTATTTAAAATAATATAGATTTTTATTTTTCAAGATAGAGAAAGGAACACAGTGATATTTTACCAGGAAAACCATTTATTTTATACACATTGAATCTTAAAGCTAGAAGAAAATCTGATCAGTTCTGTCATTTTACACATGAAGAAACTTAGGAACAATCGAGAGATGATTCATTTGTCTACTCTATTAGTTTTTCATTTGGAACTAATAAAAGAGTGTTGCACCAGAAGCCAGGTGAGGAGAATTGTAGTTCACAGAAACATAGAACTTCAGCCTTGAGTCCATGTTATACGAAAATTGACTAAAGAACTGAACTTGTTTAGCTGGAGAGGGGGAAGACTAAGGGAGAGGTGACAACTATCTTCAAGTATTTGAAGGGCTATCATGTAGCTGTCTGCAGAAGTGGGTTCTTCCTCTTTGAAGTCTTCAAACAGATCTATGAGTTTGACTAGGTGGTTGGAAAGGTCCCTTCCAACTCTCCAGTTCTTTGATTCTCTGAACTAGAGTTCTGGTCTCTTGATTCCTCACATGATACTTTTTTTCACTACATAACTTGTAGACCTCTCCCATTTCCCCATTAAAACATAGATGCCTCTGCAGTACAAGTTTTTTTCAGAATCTATACTGAAGCATTCCTAAGATGCCCACGGAACTCCCAGCTGAGAGCGATGTACAGAACTTAGTGCCAGAGTGGTAGAGTGGTAGGACTGGAGGAGAAGGGGGCAGCCTCTTCGGGGGGTTGGTCAGGGGAGGTAAGAAGTGGTAAGAGAAAGTACACCTGCCAGATGGCATCTCTGAGGGGCAGAGGCTGCAATGATGCTCCCTCGGTGCAGTGTGTCATCTCCACATGTAGTGGTAGCACAGCTAGTTGGGGTGTGAGTTGCAGACCCTGGAAGCACGAAAGTCCTGGAGCCATCACTTTTGTAGTTGGGAGAAAAGGGGCTCTAGAGACTTTCCCCAATTTGTGTGCCTTACAGGGAACCCCAAGTCAGAGGGGACTGGATAGAACTTGTCATGGAATTAAAGACTTAAGGTAAAAGGGACCTGAGAGGTTGAGTCCAACCCCTCTCTCCTTGAATCTTTGTGCAAGTGTTAGTGTGACCTGGGTCACCCAGCTAGCAAGTCTCCAAGCTGGAATTGACCCTCACATCTAATATTCTTTCCTTCCTTCTCTCTCACGCTTTGAATTTGGTACTCATGCATACGAGTATTTATTTAACAAAAGGAATGCCTATATTGAGTGGAATCTGACAAATGCCTTTGCTGATTTTCTTATATTTTCCCAGTGTACATTGATGGCATTTAATCATGTTGGTTTAAAAAAAAATTCCCTCCTTTATATCTTTATCTTGTTTTCTTCTTACTTCATTATAGGTAAAGCAAAACCAACATGAAGAGCTGCAGAACGTAAGGAAGCATATTCACAGTTGTTTCTCTAACCTTGGCTGTTTCCTGTTGCCACATCCTGGTCTTAAAGTTGCAACCAATCCAAGTTTTGATGGGAGATTGACTGGTAGGAATTTCTTATTCCCATTCATGTGAAATACTGATTATTTCCATTAGTTGGATTTTATTTCATATGCGAGTTTGGTTTTACGAGGCCATAGGGATATATGGGATAAAAATGTTTTGCTGCTCATTTTTCAGTTTGGAAGCATTTTTTAAAAAGTGGTTACCATGCTCCTTGTTTCAAGGTTTTAAAAATTGAATTCTGTCACAACTATCTAAGCAATAACTTTGATATGTCAGCTTTTTACTAGTGGCAAAATTTTGAAAGGTTAGTCTTAAAGACTGTGTACATTTATTTCCAAAACATAACAGTATACTAAGAAACTCTAATGTACTAACAGATGTAGATTTGGGTCTTCTCTTTTTGTGTGAGGAGATAGTGCAGATCCTTTTTATGTAGGTTTGTGGAAATAAATGGAGAATGGTTGAGGATTGAAGACACTCATTAAGAAGAACTGAGGAAAAAAACAAAACGTTTAAATAAAATCAAAACACAACAAACAATTTCTTACCCATGAGCCACTGGCCTGAAATGAGACTTTTGACTCATGGGAAAACATTTCCTGTCTAATGTGAATTAATGTTGTAGTAAGACATTTTCAACAAGGGCATAGGGAAACTGTTTATAATGTTGGGTTAGTTACCTGTAACTAGCTGTATCAATTTCCATACTGTGTATAATAAAGGTGATGTAAATTTTTTGAATTATGTTATCTAAAAAAGAAAAAAATTAGTTATCATAGCTTCTCAGTGAAGCCATGTAAATCAAAGATAGTTTCTGTACTGCTTTTCCATACTAGAAACCTATTGTAGTTTTGTGCCACTGGGGACTGAACTTCTATTTCTTTTGCGACTAATTTAATATCGACTAATTCCATCTCTACTAGATATTGATGAAGACTTTAAAAAAGAGCTTCGCAATCTGGTTCCGTTACTGCTTGCCCCTGAAAATTTGGTAGAAAAAGAGATAAGTGGATCCAAAGTGACTTGTAGAGATCTTGTAGAATACTTTAAGGTAGGCAAACTCTGTTATATTTACAACCACTAAAATATAATTTCCTAAATTAGATAGCTAGCTCATGGGGTATGACATTGGTACGTAGAAATGTGTTGAGAGGACTGGTTCTTAAAGCAATGACAAAGAAAATTTTAAGTCTGTTCTCTTTGGCTTTTGATGAATAAAACTTGTAACTGGGATGATTACCTGCAAGATTTTACTTAATTTCATAATTTTCTTGCCTTTATCCAAAGATTTGAAATGGGTTTGTTGGTTGTGGGAGATAAGAAGAACAATGCCATTCATGATATTTTAATTAGCATTTATGAAACCTGTTAGGATTGAGAATCATTAATTCCCTATCTCTGGTGATCAGGAAAAGTCTTTTGGAGTTGTGACTGTTTACTAAGAGTAGTTGAAGTGTAATGAATGGCAAAGGACCTTTATGGCTAGCACTTCAAGCACATTTTATTCCTTTTCAGTTATTTTTCATCCTTCAGAGTGTTGGGATTAGTACTGCTGAGACTGACTTAGAATAAATAATGTAGTGGAAAATCAATTCCATGTTAACTCAAACCTTGGGAGTGGGATTGGGGAGAATGAAAGTTTATATTTTCTGTCCTTTTTTTTAGTTTATGTGATTTAAGTTTAAAACTTCTGAATAATTATGCATATGAAGTAAGATAGTTTTGATAGGCATTTATATGGATGTGTGTGTCTGTGTCTGTGTGTGTGTAAGTGGAAGGAAGACAGATAGCTCCAAACCTGTTCCTTATCTCTTTCCAGCCAAAAATTGGAGATTGACTTTCCCTTGAGAATGGAATATGATGAAAGATGCTGGCCATCATATAACCTAAACACTTTTGCATTGACTATATTTTGCATAGAATTGTGGGGGTCTGAGTTATGTATAGTTGAAAGCAGATATAATTTTAAATTTATTGATATCTTTTTTTTCTGCATCATCTGTATTTCCTTTTCTTCCCCTAACCCATCTCTGAGGACTATCTCGTTTAATAAAGATTTTTTTGAAAGTTCAGCAAAATTAACATTGAAAATGCACGTGCAGTATTCTGCACCCTAAAGAGTGGTGGTTCCTTCTCATATCTCTTTTTTGGGGCTGAGCCTGACCATTATAATTTCAAAGACTTCCATTTTGAAGGTTTTTTATTTTTTTTCCCATTTATGTTGCTGTAGTTATTCTATATATTGCTTTCCATGTTCTTTAAAGCAGATCTAATTTAAGATACTTGGAAATGTTTCAGTTCAGATATATCCTATAGTCTTTTAGGTTTAATTTGCCTTTTATTTAATAACTTTTAAAAAAGGGGGCAGGTTGATAGTGTTATGAAACTGTTAGATGATTTCTTTTTACTCAGTGATGAAAACAGTTGTGTGTATGAGCAACCTCTCTGTATTATTTTAAATTTTGTTTTGGCATTTTTGATCTAGGTTTGAAGAATAACCAATTAATGAAGATTTGTTTGTTTTTAGGCTTATATTAAAATCTATCAAGGAGAGGAACTTCCACATCCTAAATCTATGCTTCAGGTACTTTATCTTATTTTGTATATTTGAGGGAGAAATGGGCTTAACATGGAAAGTTATACTGAGGTTATGATCAAATTTTATATGATTTTTAAATTATGTGCCTGCAATTTTGAAGATAATCTGAAGTCATATCTTGGATCAGGGAATTTACAAGTGTTTTGAGTAGCTGATTTGTCTTAATATAGATTAGAATAATTAAATTAGAAAGGCTGAGTTCATTCCTTATATCCTGTGCATGTGGGTATAACACTGTACTATAGCTATATAACACTGTAACTGTATCTTGTGTTATATGTGGGGGTGGGATGAGGAGAAGCCCTTTCTTATCAAGTTATCAGGTTTTTCATACATTTGTTAATGATCATGGCTTAATATAGATACCTGAACTAAACTTTCTTTTTTCTTGAGACCAAAAAAAATATTATATTTCAGTTCTTTTTATTTGTCAGTAATTTATCTTTTGGAATGAAATTTGTTTTTTGAAAATGTGATGATTTGGGACTTAGTTTGTAAGAGTAAGAATGTGTTGTATTATTTTCTTAGAAAATTTTGATAAACTGAGAACTCTTAGGGTTTGATGCTTTGGATAGCCTATCAATTTTGGAGCATAGCAGGCACATTTTTCTCCAAAATATGTAATATATCTCTGTGGATTGGATTATATCTTTACTTTTACATGGATTATGTGTCTGTTTTTAATTTTGAATGTGAGATAGATTATAAAATATAAAAATTTATAATTTTATATGTGAGATAGAAATGTTAATTATTCATTCAATAGAGTTGTTTCATTTTTAACCCTATTCAGACCCCCTAACTTATTTTAGATGATTTGCAGCTGTAATTATTTGGTATATGCCTAGGTCATTTCAAATACGAATATCATAGGTTTTAAATCTGGAAAAAAAACATCAGTCTTCTAGTCCAGCCCCTCATTTTCCAAGGAAATTTGAGGTCCAGCAAGTGATGTTCAAGATTTCACAGGTAGCAGTAACAGTTGGGCTTTGGGCCCCATTATTTCATGCTTTTATGTTAACATAAGGGAAATGTAATTAGGAAAGGGTATAGTGACTGTATTCCCCTCCCCCATCCTCACCCCCAGAGTAATGACTGAATAAAGCAAATAGACTAATCTTTGAATCAGTTGAGCCTTTGAACTTGTTACTATTGTTTCTCTTCTTGGAAGGGTGATTATATGTAATTTTTTGTAGCTTTTATGTTTAAAGCTTAACATTACAGATCAAAAAATGCAAGTTTTTTTTTTTTAAAGGCAACAGCTGAAGCTAACAATCTTGCTGCGGTAGCAGGAGCAAAAGACAGCTATAGTAAAAACATGGAGCAGGTTGGTTAATTTTATATTGTGATAGAAGTTAGATACTTTAAAGACAGGGTCTTTTTGAGTTTGTGTCCTGGTTTATTGTCATACATTACAAGCACATCCTTGTCTCCTTCCTTATTCTATTTTTGGAAATAAGTGGTTTTTAAAAAGGTGATGTACTGTACAAGAAGAAAAAGAGGCCTGGTAACAGCCCATAAGCCATATGGATAATTTTTTTTTTGTTAAGTAATTTAGAATGCTATTAATAGTAGCCTCTGATATAATAAACGAGCTTGTGGCTCACAGTTGTTTGTAAAATCACCATGTGTTGTCTTAGCAATTTTCACTGTGTCTTCCATTCAGGTATGTCACTCAGTCTTTATTAAGGCACTGGGAATTCAAAGATAAAAATGAAACTGTCACTGCCCCCAGGATAATGACGTTTTATCAGGGAACATGCATGTAGGTGAAGGCAGAACGCAGGTGACCCAGAATAAGAGAAGTAATTTGCCTTCCATGCTTTAGTCCTGTTGTTTGTATAAGGATGACACTGTAATACTTAGAGGTTTTGGGTGGGTTTTAAGTGACCTCTTTACACTTCGATTTAGAAGGGAAATGACTTAGTGTGCCTGTGTTAGCTTAAATGTTTTTAGTGAAACACATCATTCAAAGCTACTTAATTTCTCCTCTGAGCTCTTAAGACCTTGGGCCTAGCCCTGTTATTGTAAGAATTAAAGTTAGGCAGTATTTTTTTTAAAATGCTATTTCTAGACGGTAGTTTATTGGACTTCCATTTTATTTGAATAGGTATGTGGCGGAGATAAGCCTTACATTGCACCTTCAGATTTAGAAAAAAAACATATGGATTTCAAGGAGGCTGCCGTCAGACAGTTTTGTTCTGTGAAAAAAATGGGAGGAGATGAGTTCTGCCGTCGCTATCAGGACCAGCTTGAAGCTGAGATCGAAGAAACCTATGCAAATTTTGTAAAGCACAATGACGGCAAAAACATCTTCTATGCTGCTCGCACCCCTGCCACACTGTTTGCAGTCATGTTTGCTATGTACATAATCTCAGGACTGATCGGCTTCCTTGGCCTGACTTCAATAGCTGTCTTGTGTAACCTGATCATGGGTTTAGCACTGATAGCCCTCTGTACTTGGGCATATGTTAAATACTCTGGGGAGTTCAGAGAAATTGGAACAATGATTGATCAAATTGCTGAAACACTATGGGAACAGGTTGGTATATATCTTTTAGTTTTTTATTGACTATTCTGTCTCCCCTTATCTTGGTGTTTTTCTCTGTTGTTTGAATAGCTGCTCTCTTTCTTGTACCAGATCTCATCCTCTCTGGGTCTTGGTTTCCTTGTCTATAAAAAGAGGCATTTGAACTAGATGTCTAGAGTTATTTCTGGTTTTAAATTCCATGAACCTAGTGATTGTATTGATGTGCTCTCTATGGAGTGGACTTAAAATCAAGGTATCAATATATTGTATAGGTTGAAAGATTTATTTTCAGAACCACAATAATTACACAAGCTTGGCTATAACAAAATTGACATCTCTGGGATAGATGCCTAATGCCTTTTCTTAGGGTTGATTGTCATAGAGATATAGTCAGTTCAGCAAAAAAATGTTGTTCAGTTTAAATGAATGAGAGTGTTTACTGTGGCGTTTTTGATAAGTTTTCTGTGGAATATGAAAAAGTCCTCATTAGTAATACAATCAGAGAAGACTTAAAGAGGAAAGACAAATAAATTTTACAAGCATAACTAGTATTTTTGACAAAGTCCCACTCACCAACATGAGCAAGAAAAACCATGCACGGCCATGTTCGAAAATTAATGTTGAGTAGTGGATGTATCTGCAGCCAAGTGACAAAGTTGCTTATCAGGAAGATAAGGTTGACAGATCTGACGCAATATGAAGAAAAAAGCCTAGAATACATTGTGTATTGGACCTGAAAAGCTGCTCACATTGAGTTATGTCATGGGAAGACAAATACACTGGAAGTCAGGAGGACTTGTTTAAGATTTTGCTATTTGGTATTATTGGTATGGTCAAAGTCAAGCCTCATTAACACTAAGCAGTTACTCAGTTGGAGTGGCTATGTCTGAACCTGGCATTTATTTGCTGATTTTGGCATCTGGTACACAGATATGAAAGATTATCATCTTGGAATATTTGAACACTATCAGACAGAAAAAATAAAGCTACTGTCATTTGTGAACAGTATGGTAGTTATTTTCAGTTTGTTTTCCTGTAGTCTAGTGAGATATTTGATCAAGAAGCTATAATTCATGGTTCTTCTGCTTAAAATTTTTTTAAGTCATTTTGGGGGAAATTATTATATCTTAATTTTTTTCACTCCAGTTTATCTCATAAAAATACTTCTTTCCTTCTGCCCACTGTAATCCACCCATAAGAGTGATGACTTGCACACTTAGTTTTTGAAATAATATTGCTTATTCATAGTTGACAAGAATTCACGTATGTATGGACTTAAATTCTGCCCTATCCTGAAAATTCTCTAATTATTTTATAGCGTTTTTGGTATCTTACTTTTACTAAAGGACTTGTTGAAAGACAAAGCCTTTGATTTGTTTTCTGACTTAATGAGTTTATAATTCCCTCCCCCCCTTATCCTAGTTGCCTTTATTATTTTAAATTAGGAGTATATGTTAATTATCCAGGTTCTTCCTTTAAAATAATCTACCTCCCCTGCAGCATTAATTCTAGAATTTTGATTATCATTAAAACAGAGTCAGCCAGGTGAAAACAGTCTGTAGTATGTAAAATTATTTTCATGTTAGTTTGAATTTCATTGATTACTCTTCAGAGGACAAAGATCTCTCAGTTGTTATTGAGTTTGTCTAAATTTCTTTGCCTTTCTCTTCTCTTTTGCCTCAGAGGAGTCCCAGGAAGGTGAGAAACCTACCAAGTCTCAAATTTCTTAGTCTTATACTCTGTCAACTTCAAGTCAATCTGATGTCATTTTCCTAATCAATCACTCCATGTTTTAGGTGTTTTCCAAACTGTTTGAAGTTATTAGACGCCGAATGATTCATCGTGCTCTTTCATCAGCACAGCGACAGAGACTGTCATCCAACAATAACAAGAAGAAAAATTAGACAGTATTTTTAACTTTTCTGTATATGAAGTGTTCACACTTACACATGTAGGACACTAAGCAGGACCGTCTGGGCCGGTCGGTCTGCATAAAATGCTGTAAACATACCAGATTGATGCTGCAGAGAGGGTATGGAATTGCACATACGTCTCATAGGAACTATAAAGTGGTTTGAATTCAGTGACATACCATATAGGAGGAAAATGATTTCTATTTTACTTTGTAAAGTGACTAAATACATTATTTCCAGCAGTATTGCTTATTCTTTTGAAACTTTTTAGTTTAGTTTTCCATATTCTTGGTTACTTTGTTCATTACTTTGAATTGAATTTTAAAGTATTTTTATATGTAATTTTTTTTTACCTTATGGCTTTTTGTTTTGTTTTGCACATTTCTCATACCACAGGTATTGAAGCCCCTGGGTGATAAATTGATGGAGGAAAACATAAGGCAGTCTGTAACAAACTCTATCAAAGCTGGCCTGACTGACCAGGTGTCTCATCATGCCCGATTAAAGACAGACTGACAGTTCATCTCCTCTTCAACTCTGCTCTCCCGTCCTTTTTCATGCTTGCTGTACAATGAGAACTCAAAATAAACCAAAGTTTACAATCCACTATAGAAGTAGTTTAGTATAACTGGCTCCACAGATTGTTGCCACAGAGTGTGAAAATTGGTTGTTGGTTTTTAAGCATTCTCTTCTTCACTTACTTCCAAGACACAAATTAGTGCCATGGAGACTGAGAGAGGAGCATTCTTTTATTATCACGCACATTTGTGCCATGTTTAATTCTTAATTTAATCTGCAGTCTCTGGCTTGTTAGAAAAATTCGTCGTCTGAAAAGGATGTATCAGGGAAATATTTTGAGAATCTATTAAAGTGAAATCTTTTAACAGAATGTAAACATACAGTGTCCCATTGAGATTTTAATTTCTGGAGTAGCTGTGAATCAGAGTCAGTTTGAGATGGTACTGACAACTGGCACCAGGGATGTCTTTATTGAGCCACGACATTACAAATGTAGATTGAGATTGCTTTACTACCATTGGTATCAGTGTTACACAAAGTGCATGTATCATCAGATCTTCACAGAAATGACAAGACCTCACCTTTTTCACTAAGGAAGTGATTTTGGAGTGTACATTTGTCTTGCCTTCTTAAATTCGATAGACGTGCCCTAAAAGGAGATACATAAGTGGGAAATGAAACTGTCTCTTCTGCAGTTTAGCCTTTGTGTACATAAAATATGCCATTAATTTTATTGGGGGAGAAATTCCAGCCAAAAATGTTGCCTACAGCTATGAGTTAGGATTGTCTGTACAGTGTGTAGCTTTTATTTTCTAAAATCACAGATAGGGCATGTATATGAATTATAAATATTATAAATACGATTTTGTATTAAAAGTTTTGTAGTTTATGGCAAAATCTGGTTCTGTAGTAGGCTTAAGTATGGTTTATGTAAAGGAATGTTTGTGGCTCATGTAAATGTGTGAATGCATAAACAATTTGAAGTTTTTGATATATTTGTGATATTTACCTGCCTTGAGCACCACATTTTCAACCCCCTATCCCCACCCCGGGAATTCAGTGGGATTGTTTGTTGTGAAACTCCGTCTTCCGTTGCATTTTAAAGTTATCTCCTGTAATTTATTTTCAGTACATAATTAAATATTGGTTGTGTGTGTGTGTATATATATATATTTCATATGTATATATATTTCATATATATGTATATATGAAATGGAACTTGTGATTCTTTTTAAAGGAACTCTTCAAATATATATTCCACAACACAAACCATGTTTGTTTATACTAAAATGAGCATGAGCAGGAAATGCCCAAATGACAGCTCCTAAAGTACTATGCCTTAGTAATGAAGGTAAATTTGTGAAAGAATACAGTTACTCTTCCATGTCTGTCTCTGTTAGAAGAAAAAAAATTGTCTGAGTCTAGGTGTAATTGTGGGGTTTTGTTTTTGTTGATGTTTTGTTTATTTTCATTTGGGGGTGTGAGTTAGGGCTGATATTTTACAGTGACCTGCACTTGTGAAAACACACATCTTGTTCTTTAAGTGAAAAAGAAGTCAGATGTCATTCTCTACGTTGAGAGTTTGGAAACACACTTTGATTTTGTATCTTTTATTTCCCTTCTTGGAATCTTGTTTTTATTATGGATTGTATTTATTTCTATCTACATTAAATTGATACCAGCTCACCTATTTTTAAGCAAAAAGAATCCACCTGAAGTTTGTATGTTTTCTTTTATCACCCTGTTTAATGATGCTGTGGATTGTTTATGAATAGAAAAATAAAAAGTTGACTGTGTCATAGCAAAGCTTTTGAAATTGAAGGCTGCATTTCACATGTTTCTAACTAAGACCACGTCAGTTTGTGTTTTTTAAAGTAGTTTATCCTTTCAGCATTTCATGACTGGAAGCATGATGTTGTAGAAACAGTGTTTAACTTGGAGTCAGGCCTTGGTTCAGGCTGTGGGCAGGTAACCTGCCATCATTTTTGAATTCCTCATCTGTAAAATTAGAACTACTACCACCTACCTCCGAAGTTATATGAGGATCAAATGTGTGTAAACTTCTTTATAAACTTCAGCTCTGCTATGAGCTGGAATCTATTACTGAATTAAGAGTAATTTGATTCTGTAAAGGTCACCTCAAGAAATCCTTTCCTTTGAACAGCAAGATCCTGGCCCTTGTTAAGTGAGTAACTGGTAGGAACACAAAGCATAACAAAACTGTTGGATCAGATAAGTTTATTGTCGATTCTTTGTTTAGTATCCATCAGTTTTTTAAAGGCTTTATATACAAGGGAATCACTTTCAGTAGATTACTTTTTTCCTCTTCTGAGTCACTAAGACAGTTTTAAGGAATATATCTGACCTTACCTTAATTAGGTTGTAGATGAAAGGATTTCAGGTAATCTTAACTTGTTTGCAGCTGATACTTCTCTCTAGTTCTGGTGCTCAACAGGGAAGGTGACTTTTTCTTCCCTCTCCTCCTAGAGAAGGAAACCTGGCACAGGGAATAAATGAATGAAAACACTGTACTAAGTACTGGGCACATAAGGAAAAAAAAGGAAATTTTTCCCCGGTCTCAAGGAGAGGCCCTTCTAGTTGGGGGAAACAGCATATAAGGGGATTCGGCTATTGGATGAATGAAAGGGCCTGATTGCCCTGTAGAGTGAATGGCCAAGAATCTGTAGGGTGCATGGGCAAATTAAAAGAAAATGATGATGGGGGACTGGGTAGATGGTAAAGATCGGTAGGCCTCTCTGTCTGAGGAAATTCTAAAACAGAGAAATAAGAAATCCGAGTTGCATTTGCAACTCTCCCACTAGACTAGTTACATATCATTCATCAACCCTTCTGAGGTTTACAAAAGTGCCTTTTGAGGTAGGTAATATAAATATCCCCATTTTGTAGATGAGGAGGTAGGCTCAGAATTTGTGGCTCATGCTTTAGAAGTGG
Organism: Potorous gilbertii; assembly: GCA_028658325.1. NCBI lineage: Eukaryota > Metazoa > Chordata > Mammalia > Diprotodontia > Potoroidae > Potorous > Potorous gilbertii. The sequence goes on along the minus strand of CM053769.1, from coordinate 153,524,077 downwards.
CAGAGTTGGGATTGGAACCTGGATTTCCTAGTACTTTTTAAAAAAATTTTGTTTTCAGTGTTCTACAGTCACTTCCATGTATCTTAGATTTTTCCCCCTCCCTCCCCCTCCTTTCCCCCTACCTCCCCACTCCCTCTCCCTGCCTCCTAACTCCCTCCCAGAGACACAATTTTATATAGGTTCTAATACATTCCTATTAAATACATTTTCACCATAGTCTTGTTGCATAGAAGAATTAAAATGAATGGGAGAAATCATAAAACATAATACAAAAGAAAATGATCTCTTCATTCTGTGATCCAGTTACATAGTTCTTTTTCTGGATGTGGAAGGCATTTTGTGTTGAGACCATTGTGACTTTTTTAAGTCCTTGCATTTGCAGTGAAGTACTAAGTCTAACAGAAAAATTTCTCACACACTGTGGTTGTTGCTGGATACAAAGTTCTCCTGGTTCTGCCCCTTTTGCTCAGCATCAGTTCACATAAGTCCTTCCAGGGCTCTCTGAAGTCTTTCAGTTTATCATTTCTTACAGCACAATAGTATTCTGTTACCTTCATATGCCACAGTTTATTCAGCCATTCCCCAATTGGTGGGCATCCCCCTTGATTTCCAGTTTTTGGCCACCACAGAGCTACTATAAATATTTTTGTACATGTGGGACCCTTTTCCATTTTTATGATCTCTTGGGGATACAGTCCTAGATCTAGTATTCTTTCTGTACTAGTATGTGCCTAATCCCAAAGGTTTCTCTCAGCTGAAAAAAAAAATGGGTGAATCTAGGTAGTCTAACCTCCCAAGGACAGTGATGTCCAAATATTTTAAAAATGATAGTAATCATCACCAGGCAAATGTATAGTCTTTTTAGAATCTGCTTTGGGATAGTATCATATAGCTTAAAGATTTGGGGCAAAATGAAATAGAATTAACCTATTTTGAGTAATTTTACTCTTCATTTTCTATGGGAAATTAGAGTTGATATGCGCTGCTTAATTCTCAGAGAGGTTGAAACCCCGTTTGTTACAGAGCACTTGACTGGACCTTAGACTTGATCCAATATTCAGATGTGAAATTATAAAGGACTGGAGATTCTTTATAAGAAGGGACGTCCAGAACCTTACCTTGGATTGTGTCCCGAATGTATGACGGCAGTATTTACATTGTTATATTATCTTTCAGATAAAGGAATTCACAAATACACTATTTTTATTTCCTTTTTGATAAAATTATCCAGAAATATTTCAAGAATAAAATAACTTTACCTAGAATATCTTTTACTCATTCTGTAAACCTATCTTTTTCTCCTTCTATCTCCCCCAAATCTCTCTAACATCTCTAGGACAAGTAATTATCCTGCTCTCTTTGGAGGTGGGAAAGAATGCTGCTGTTACTTTGCTCACAGGACTCTGGGATTCATGGGGAATACAAGACATAAATATATAACTTTTTGCAGTACCAAGACCTAATCATTTCTAAGTGGTTATCTCCGTCTCTTCCACTGAAAAATTTTCTTAAATAGACTTGAAAAACATTTCTTTTTAGCTTAGCCCCAAATCTAAAGGCCAATACTTTATGACTAGGGTGCCACTTATTAGAGCTTTCTCTTACATGTTTTCAGGGATTATATATATATATATATATATATATATATATATATATATAAAATATAGGGATCATAGAGGAAATATATTTTTAATGATCATGTTCTGTAATATTGAGTCATTACATGGAATTCATGCTTGCCTTGGCTAATTTATGAGTAGTTCTTATTTGCACTGTCTTAATACTGTACCACATTACCCCAAGAAGATTTCTCTGGAACAAGATCTAGCAGCAAATGGGTCCTCTTTGCTGGGGTCTCTGAAACCTGTAAGGTATATTTCTCTTTCATATGTGGTCTTTGGCTGTTGGTAACAGAACAACTAGAAGGGAAACCTTCCACCCCCTACTTCGAAAGGAAATTGTGCATTTAAGTTTATAATTTTAAAGGAAAATGGATCGGCTTGGCATGCCATGTCTTCAGCAGAAAATCATTGCCCATGTAACTGTTAGTGTCTTTGAACCATTCTGGATGTTCTGTTTAGAAAACAATGGAATCATTTGAAAAAAAAATCTTGCTATCTTAGTGGGCCTCAGTCAACAAGCATTTATTATGCATTTACTGTGTGCCAAATATTGCGTTAAGCACTGTCATTACTTGGACAAAAGGAAAAGTTTACCTTTCATAGGCTCACGTTCTGGTGGGGAAGGCAAACGTACATATATAGGTATACACAAATTAAATCCAAGTTAAACTTGGAGAAGTTACTAGTAGCTGGTTCTGGTCCTGGGTGTATCAGGAAAGGCCTCTCACAGTAGATGGTGGTTGATCTTATTGAAGGAAACTCAGTTTTATAGGAGGCAGGTATGCAGGGAGTCTATTCTGGAAATGGGGAGCTGCTAGAACAAAAGCCCAGAGATGGGTGATGGAGTGTTGAGTGTGAAGAACAGCGGGACAGCTAGGTGGACCATCGTGTGGAGGGGAGTGGTATGCAAATAAATAGGAAAGGACTATGTTTTAAAGAAATTGAAATGTCAGTTTATAGAGGATCCTACAGGTAATAGGGAATCTAGACTAAGTTGAGGTTGTGACATGGTTGGACATAATGTTTTAGGAAAGTCAGTTTGGAAGTTACACAGATTGGAATAGAAAGAAATGAGGTAGGGAGGCCCAAGGCTACAGGTGACGAATGTGGAGCTAGGTTGGTAGGTATGTCGAGTGAGAGAAGGGAACATTTGAGAGAAGTTTTTTAGCAAATGATTGGATATGGAGGTTGAGTGAGTGACATAATGTTGACTTAGGGCTATGAACCAGAATGACCAGAAAAATGGTATTCTCGTCAGTTTGGAAGGGGAGCAGTTTTGGGGGTAAAAATACCAAGTTTTGTCTTCGATTTGTTGAGCTAGAGAGGGGTACAGAACATCCAGTTAAATTTTCTTTCTAGGAAGTTTATGTTGTGGAATGGAGCACAAGAAAGATAAATCTGGAGGTTTTTTGCATGAAAGTGAACCCATGAGAAGTATAGAGAAAAGAGACCGTAGGACAGTGAGCCTTGTGATCCATCCATAGTGGCCATAACACCCATGATCTCGTAATGGAAATTGAAGAATAGTCAGGAGGAGAACCAAGAGAGAGTGGTGTCATAAACACCCAAGAAGAAAAGTGTGGTCATACTGTGGAGGTGTTAAGAAAGGTGATGGCCTTGAAGGGAGTCTTTTTTTGTGAATAGTGAGGTTGGAATCCAGATTGCAGAGGTTTAAGCTGAGAGAGGAGAGGCACTGAGGAGGCATTTTATGATTGATTAAGTCAGCAGCTTAATATGGCGATCAAAGACTTAAAGGTGATCTTGGGTTGCATCAAAGCAAGTATAATGACTAGGACTAGGGAAGTGACAATATTGTGCTCTGCCCTGATTCCCCCCATACCTGGAATATTGCGTTTTGAGCACCACATTTTAGAAGCAACATTGATAAAATGGAGAGTGTTGAAAGGAGGGCATCTGGTATGGTCAAGTTTATGTCACATGAGATTTGTTCAGAGTAACTGGGGCTGTGTGTGTAGTCTAGAGAAGAAAACAGAATTTGACATGATAATTGTCTTAAGTATTTAAGATGTACCATCTGTTAGATAGAAAAGGCATTACCTTAGTTGAATTTGACCCTAGAGGGCAAAAGTAGAATCAAGATAAAGTCACAGAGGAGAAAATACAGGTTTGCTATAGGGAAAACTAACCTAGCAATCTGTAGTACTTATAAACAGGATTGGTTCCTTTGAATAGTAGTGAATTCCTCATTCTTTGAGGTCTTTTTTTCAGAGGCCATGTGACCCTTTGCTGCGGATGTTGTAAAAGATTGTTCATATTCAGGTGGGACAAAGTGGCCTCTTAGGTTCCCTTCAAACTCTTGAACTTCTGGGATTTTGATTCTGAAACCACTACAAAGCCCCAATTCTTTTGGAAAGTGCTCTATTTTTAGAGTGGATTTATGCCTTCTACTAGTCGAATTCAGTGATTATTTCTCCAGAGAGATCTGCAGCCCTCTTTGCCTAATCTCCAATAAAATATTTTGACTTGTTTCTTGAGTGTCCATTAATGACTACAACATTGTGTCACCTGTAATGTTTGCTAATTCAATTCAATACATATAAAATGCGTACTGTGTGCCAGGCACCGTGTTAAAGTATTCAGTATACAAATAAAAACACGATTCCCTGCCCCTAGGAGCTTATAATTTAATGGGAGAAGATAATGTATAAAGAGGAGCTGAAAAGCAGAAGGTGAGATGCCATCAGAGGCTCACAGGCATCGTGTTCACTGAGTTAAAGCCAAGTCAAGCTGCTGATGGAGAATAGAGTTGTTAGGGAGGTTTTGAATCCTCTAATGGAGGAAGGCTTTTAGTGCTCCTATCTCCAGAGTGGAGAGGTAACATGGAGAGTTGAGCAAGTGTAGAATATTAAAACCCAAGCCAGTCTTTGTGGTGATGAAATTTCAGATGATCAGTGTATGGGGAAGGGATGAAGGAGAGGAGGGATATTCCCTGGAGTTGGACCCAAGCAGAGCTGGATGTTTAATAAGAGATGTGAAATCTCTTTTGGAGAACTGATAATGACCTGTTTTATGTAGCTTATGAGAGAAATGATGTTCTAGAAAGCATGTCTCTTAAAGTGCTGGTTATGGTGCAATACGGATAGTCCTGAGACCTTGATGTTGGTCTCATGACAATGAAGTAGGAAATCCCTGAAGTACACTTAAGTTGTTCAATTTAAGTGAATTGAAAAAAAAAAGCCATATAGCCATTTCCAGAAACTTGCATCTTTAAGCTTGACTTTGGGGTTAAGTCAACTGGAAAGACAACCAATCTTGCATCTATCACCTTTCAGTGTCTTGTTTCAAACTACTTATTTTGGCTCTATCAGAAGTAGCCCCTGTGTCACTGCCTCAAATGATCAATTTTACATATTAACCAACTCAAAGCTAAGGAAATAAAAAAAAAAGGAAGGACCTGATTTAAGTTGAAATTTGAATTAAGGAGGGGGAAAATGGGAAAGGATGAAGGCCCTTTTTGGAAGGTGGGTCAGATGTCTGAGTTCAGAGCTATAAATAGTTTGAAAATCTAGACCAACTCAGAACTGGATTCCATTAATAGAGGTAAGGACTGTAATTGATTCAGTCTTAAAGATTATTTTTAAACAATCCAATAATTTGATTGGTTTTTTCAGTTGGTTTATGCCCTAATTCTAGTGTAGACAGTTTGAGTTTTTTAATATTCCTATTTGCCTGATTTTTTTTTTTACTATGAGCATTCATAATAAACTGCAACAGTGGAAAGACCATTGGATTTAGAATCAATGCAGGTCCAAATGTCAGTTCTGTCACTTACCTGTGGGAATTTGAGTATTCACCCTCTCTGAACCTCCGTTTTCTCATCCATGGTGGTTAGATGACTTCTAAGGTAATTTTCTGCTCTTGACTCTATCACTCAATGTTCCAGTGATAAAATCATTCTCTGAAATTACGGGGTTAAAAAAGTGCCTGAGAGACTCTTGTTCTCTTACTGTTTATGCCTTGGAGTGAGATGAAGGCATTCTTTGGATAATAAGTTACTGAAATGGTAGACCATTTCAATTGCTACAGCAAACCAAGACAATGGAATAGGGGAAGCACTACAGCCAAACTCTCCCAGTATTCCCCTACAAAAAACACCTCAAGTTGAATTAGGAACAGACTCAAGAAAAGATTGAGGTGAGACATTTTTTCCAGCTCAAGATAGTTTAGGAGGTGTAAATGAGAAGTCTAGGACCTAGGGTTGGGAACTGGCCTGGAGCCCACATGGCAGTAACACCAGCTGTGGGCCTTGAGGGAGCTGAAGCAGTTTCAGAAGCTTTCAAGCCAGAAACAAGGAGATTGGGCATCTGGTTATAGATTATAGGGGACATTTGTGCCAGCACTGGGGCAGGGCTGGATGCTATCTGGCAACTCCATTGTCTATACCAACTTCTGGGTCACAGTTCAAAGAGAAATGCTTTTGGTCATAAGGGATCAGGGATCCTAAAGAACAGTATCACTTTTTCCTTCTGGGTAACAAGTTGCTGAAATGTCAAAGACTCTTTTCACTTACTACAGTATCTCTGTAGAAAACTTGTTGATAGTTGATGCGATGGGGTGGAGGAGATAGGAGCCAAGATGGTGGAGTAGAAGCAGTATAGCCAAGTTCTTTCAACATCCCTTCCAAAACCTCTAAAATAATGCCTGAAGTTGAATTCTGGAGCCCCAGAGCCAAGACAAGTTTGGGGTCGGACCTTTTTCAGTCCAAGACAACTTAGGGAGGTGGAAATAGAAGAGAGGAGCAGGGGCCTTTCCTGGGTAAGACCAGAGAACAGACCAGGAAAACAGTGACTACATCTTTTACCTGGATCAGTACACTCTGAAAGCACTGAAAACTTTCCAAACTTGAGAAGTAGCTCTGAAAATAGCATTGCCAAAAAACCTGATGTTTGGGACAGTGCCCCCACCAACAGAGCCCATCTTTAAGAAAACTCGAAGTCAAGAAATAGGCTAAAAAAAAAAAAAAGCAAACAACAAAGAACCCGAACATAAAAACCTACTATGGTGACAGAGAAGCTCAAGACACAAATTCAGAAGAAGACAATGATATCAAAATAACTACAGCAAAGTCTTAAAGAAAAATGTGAATTGAATATAAGCCCCACAAGAATTACTAAAAGAGCTAAAAATGAGTTAAAAAATCAAATAGGGGTGGTAGAACAAAGGAGAGAGAGTGATGCAAGAAAATTATGAAAGGAAAATTAACAGATTGATACATAAAAATACCATAGGTATGTAAACACTAGAGAAAATGATACCCTAGAAACAGATTTGGTCAAATGTAAAAAGGTAAAAAACTTCACTGATGAAAATTCCTTAAAAATTAGAATTGAGCAGATGGAAGTTAATGACTCCACAAGACATTAAAAACAATAAAACAAAGTCAATAGAATATAAAATGAATAAAGAAAATTGGGAAAACCATTGACCTGGAAAATAGATAAAAAAAGATAATTGAAGCATTATTGGACTGCCTGAAAGCCATGATCAGAGAAAGAACCTAGACATCATGTTTCAAGGAATTACAAAAGAAAACTGCTCTGATATCCTAAGACCAGATGGTAAATTAGAAACTGAAAGAATCTACTGATCACTTCCTGAAAGAGATCCCATAATGAAAACTTCGGAGAATATCATAGCCAAATTCCAGAATTCGTAGGTCAAAGAAAAAATACTTCAAGCACCCAAAAAGAAGTCATTCAAATATTGTGGAGTCACAGAATTACACAAGATTTAGCAGCTACCATGTTAAAGAAGCAGAAGGCTTAGAAGATATTCCAGGAGATAAAGAAGCTAAGATTACAACCAAGAGTAACCTACCTAGCAAGAGTGAATATACATTCAGCGGGAAAGTGTATATTTAATGAAATAGAGGACTTTCCTGGTGTATTCTGAAGTATTGCTGATAAAAAGACCCAGAACTAAATAGACAATCTAACTTTCAAATATAATATTCAAGAGAAGTATATAAAAGTAAACATGAAAGAGAAATCATAAGGTAGTCAATAAGTACCTTTTACATTCCTATGTAGGAAGATGATACATGTAACTCCTAAGAATTTTTTCCTTATTAGGACATTAGAAGTACAGACAGAGGACGTGGGAGTGAGTCAATGACTTTGGGATGGTCTAAAAAAACAGATAGGTAAGAAAGAAGGATGCACTGAGAAGGGGGAAGGGAAAAGAAGAATGAGGAAAACTTTCACATAAAAGAGGCATGCAAGCAAGAGCTTTTACAGTGGAGGGGAAAATGATGGGGTTGGGGATGGGCAACGCTTGAAGCTCATTCATTTCTCAATTAGTTCAAAGAGGGAAGAATACATACACACACACACACACACACACACACACACACACACTTCAATGGGGTATAGACCTCTATCTTACCCAACAGGGAAATAAAAGAGGAAAGGCGTAAAAGAAGGTGGTGGGGATATGATAAAGTGGAGGGCAGATTAAGAGAAGCAGTGTTCCGAAGCAAAACAGACTTTTGAAGTGGGACAGAGTAAAAAGAGAGAGAAGGATAAACAGAAGAAAACAGGATGGAAGGAAATGCACTATTAGTGATAACTGTAAATGTGAATGAGATTAATTCAACCATAAAACATAAGCAGAAAACAGAATGAATTAGGAACCAGAATCCAACAATACATTTTATAAGAAATACGCTTGAAACACACACACACACACACACACAGTTAAAATAAGAATCTAGAACAGAATCTATTATGCTTCCACTGAAGTAAAAAAGAAAGGGTTAGCAGTCATTATCTCAGACTAAACGAAAGCAAAAATAGACCCAATTAAAAGAGAATTAGGGGAACTACATTTTGTTTAAAAGGTACCATAGACAATGAAGTAATATCAATACTAAACATATGCACTAAATGACATAGCATTCAAATTCTTAAAGGAAAAATTAAATTAGTTACAGGAGGAAATACATAGTAAAAACTATTTTAGTGGGGGACCTCAATTTTCCCTTCTCAGAGCTAAATAAATCTAGCCATAAAATAAGAAAGGAAATTATGGAGAGCAGTAGATTTTTAGAAAAGTTAGATACAATAGACCTTTTGGAGAAAATTAAATGAGAATTGAAAGGAGTATACCTTTTTCTCAGCTGTACATGACACTTACACAAAAACTGACCTTGTATTAGGACATAAAAACCTCACAAACAAATGCAGACTTTTCAAATCATAATAAAAATTACATCCAATAAAGGCTGTGGAAGCAAAGATTAAGAATTATTTGGAAACTAATCCTAAAGAATGAGTAAGTCAAAGAACAAATCATACAAACAATTTCATTAAAGATAATGACAACATACCCAAATTTGTGGGGTGCAACCAAAGAAAGCATTACTTAGGGGAAAATTTATGTCTCTAAACATGTACATTAATAAAAGAGAGAAAGAGTAGATCAATGAATTGGGCATACAACTTAAACCTAGAAAAAAATTCCCTAATTAAATAACAAAATGCAAATTCTGAAAAATCAAAGGAGAGATTAATAAAATTTAAAGTAACGAGATCATTGAGTTAATAAATAAAACTAGGAACTAGTTTTATGAAAAAAAACCCCAATAAAATTGATAAACCATTCGTTGTTTTGATTTTAAAAAAAGAAAGGAGAAGATAAAATTATTAATATCAGAAATGAAAAAATGGAATGCACCACATAGAATTAAAGCAATTGTTAGGAGTTATTTTACCCTATTATATGTCAATAAAACTGACAATCTAACTGAAATAGATGAATATTTACAAAAACATAAATTGCCCAGATTAACAGTAGAGAAAATAAATACCTTGTCTTAGAAAAGGAAGTTGAACACACCATAAATTAGCTCATTGAGAAAAAAAATCTCCAGGACCAAAGGGACTTACAAGTGAATGCTACCAAACATTTAAGGAACAATTAATTCTGATACTATATAAATTATCTGGAAAAAAATGGGTAAAAGAGCCTACCAAATTCCTTTAATGATTCAGATATGATACTGATACCTAAACCAGAAAGAGAATAAAATGAGAAAAAGAACTACAGGACAATTTCCCTAATGAATATTGATGGAAAAGTTTTAAATAAAGCACTAGCAAAGAACTTACAGTAATATATCACAAAGGTTATACACTATGACCAGGTGGAATTTTTACCAAAAATACCAGACTGGTTCAATATCAGGAAAATTATAAGCATAATTAATCAGATCAATATCAAAACTCAAAAATCATATGATTATCCATTAGATGCAGAAAAAGCTTTTGACAAAATGTAATACTCATTCCTATTAAAAACACTAGAAAGCATAGGTATAAATAGAATATTTCTCAAAATTACAAGAGGAAGCATTATCTGTAATGAAGATAAACTAGAAGTCTTCCAAATAAACTCAAGGAATAAACAAGGATGTCCATTATCATCACTTTTATTCAATATTCCATTAGAAATACTAGCTATAGCTAATATCTCTAGTATATAACAATATAGCAATAAACAAGAAAAAATAATTGAAGGAATAAAATGAGGCATTGAAATAACAAAATTGTCACTCTTTGCAAATGATATGATGGTGCACTTAAGGAACCCTAGAGAATCAACTAAAAATCTAATTGAAACAACCCACAACTTTACCAAATTTGCAGGATAGAGAAAATCCCCCATCATAAATCATCAGCAGGAAGAGACAGAGAAATTCTATTTAAAAGGACTGCAAATAGTATGAAATACTTGGGGTTCTACCTGTCAAGACAAACCCAAAAACTATATGAATATAATGACAAAACATTGTTTTCACAAAACTAAAGACATTTAAACAATTGGAGAAATATTCGTTGCTCGTGGGGAAGCTGAGCCAATACATTAAAAATGACAATTCTGCCTAAATGAATTTATTTATTCGGTGCCATAAGGATCAAACTACCAAAGCATTATTTTATAGAGCTAGAAAAGATAGCAACAAAACTCATCTGGAAAAACAGAGGTCAGGAATATTTAAGGGAGGCAATCAAAAAATGTGAAGGCAACCTAGCAGTACCAGAGTTTAATCAAACATATTACAAAACAGTAATCATTAAAACAATCTGGTATTACCTAAGAAATAGAGTGGTAGATCAGTGAAATAGATTAGGTACACAATACACAGTAGGAAATGACCATGGTAATTTAATATTGGATAAACCCAAAGATTTGGGGGCAAAAACTCACCACTTGACAAAAATTGCTAGGAAAACTGGAAAAGAGTTTGGCAGAAACTAGGCATAGAGTAACATCTCACATCAGGAGAAGATCAAATAGGTAAATGACTTAGGTGATAAATAAAAGGTTATTTAAATGTAAAAGGTGATTAGGGGATCATAGAAAATTTTGTCAGAGCTATAAGTACAGGAAGGGTTTATGACTGAACAAGAGATAGTGAGGACTGGGAAGTACTGCATAATTTTGATCATGAGAAAGTTTTGCAGAAATAAAATCAATGCAGCTAAAATTAGAAGGAAAACAGGAAACTGGGTGACATGTTTACGGCAAGTTTCTTTGATAAAGGACTCATTTCTCAAATGTATAGTAAACTGAGCCAAATTTATAAAAATACAAGACATTCCCCAAATGATAAGTGGTCAAAGGATATGATCAGACAGTGTTCAGAAGAAGAAACCAAAGCTATCTGTAGTTATATGAAAACAATGCTCTAAATTAATGTTGATTGTTATTTAGTCATGTCTAATTTTATGTGTGCCATGGACACCAATGCTGTCTATGGGTTATTTTTTAAATTTTGCTTGTTTTTTGGGGGGGGGAGGGGAGAGGGGAAAGATACTGGAGTGGTTTGCCATTTCCTTCTCCAATGAATTAAGGCAAATAAAGGTTAAGTGATTTGGCCAGGGTCCCCAAATCAGTAAGTGTCTGAGGCTAAATTTGAACTCAGATCTTTCACACTCCAGGTCTAGTGCTCTATCTACTGAGTCACCTTCCTACCTACTATTGATTAGAGAAATACAAATTAAAACAACTTTGAGATACCACCTCACATCTATTATATTGGCTAACATGACAATAGGAAAATGATAAATGCTGAAGGGGATGTGGGAAAATAGGGACACTAATGCACTGTTGGTGGAGTTGTGAAATGGTCTAACCTTTCTGGAGAACTAATTGGATCCATGCCTAAATAACTATACAACTCTGCATACCCTTTGACTCAGAGATACCACTACTAAATCTGTATCCCAAAGAGATCAAAGAAAAGGCAAAGGAGCCTATTGTACACAAATATTTGTACAGCATTATGACTTGGATAACCTGCATGGCATAGCTCATAGTTTCATTGACTATGACAAGGCAGTGATCCAGAGGCAGAAAGATCTGGAAAATTATATCTGGTAGAGAGAGTGCCTGAAGAACTCTGGACAAAGCTTCACAATATTGTACAGAAGGCAGCAGCAAAGACATTTCAAAGAAAAAGAAGAGCAAGGAAGGAAAATGACTGATGAAACTTCATAAAGTTAGCTGAGGAAAGAAGAAAAGCAAGATGGAAAGAGAAAGATATACCCAACGGAATGCAGAATTCCTGAGAATAGCAAGGAGAGATCATAAGGGTTTCTTCAATGGGTAATGCAAAGATACAGAAGAAAACAATAGAATAGGAAAGACAAGAGATTTCTTCAAGATAATCAGTGATATCAAAGGAGTGCAAAAATGGACATGATAAAAGACAAAAGTGATAGAGAAATTGAAGCAGAAAAGATTAAGAGGTGGCAAGAATACACAAAAGAACTATACTAGAAAAATCTTAACATCACCTATAACCAGAAGCCATGATGGTATTGTTATTGATCTAGAGCCAGACATGCTGGAGAAAGAAGTCAAGGGAGGCTTTAGGAAGCATTGCTAACAGTAAGGTTAATGCAAGTGATGGAATTCCTGCTCAGCTGTTTAAAATCCTAAAAGAAGATGCTGTCAAAGTACTGCACTCAATATGCCAGCAAATTTGGAAAACTAAACAGTGGCCACTGGATTGGAAAAGATCAACTCAGGTCCCAATCCTAAAGAAGAACAAGGAAATGCCAACAAGTTTATGCTTAAGATTCTGCAAGGTAGCTTCAGTAATATGGGAACCAAGAATTACCAGAAGATCTGGCTGGTCTTTGAAGAGGCAGAGGATTTAGGGGCCAAATTACCAAAATTTGCTGGATTATGGAGAAAGCAAGGGAATTCCAGAAAAACATCTACCTCTGCTTCATTGACTACATCCTTGGGTGGGTCACAATAAAATATGGCATGTCCTCAAAGAGATGGGTATATCAGATCATCTTACTTTTCCCCTAAAGAACCTACACATGAGCCAAGAAATAATAGTTCAAACTGAACATGAACAACTGATTGGTTTAAGAGTGGGGAAGGATTATGACACGGCTGTATATTGTCACTTTATTTAACCTATATGCAGAGTAAATCATGTGAAATACCAAGTTGGATGAATCGTAAGCTGGAATTAAGGTTTCTGGGAGAAATATAAAGTCTCTGATATGCAGATGATACTGCTCTGATGGCCAAAAGTAAAAAGGAATTAAGAAGCTTCTTGATGAGGGTGAGATAGGAGGGTGTAAAATCTAGTTTGAAGTTTAACTTTAAAAAATTAAGATATTGGCAACTGGCCCCATCACTTTTTGGCAAACAGAGTGGGAAGAAATGGAAGCAGTGTCAGATTTTATGTTCTTATGCTCAAAGAGTACTACAGACCGTGATTGCAGCCATAAAATTGAAGACACTTGCTCCTTGGAATGAAACCTAAATCAAATCTGGAAAACATACTAAAAAACAGAAGCCTCATTTTGCCAAGGTCCATATTGTCAAAGATATGGTTTTCCAGTAGTAATGTATGGCTGTGAGAGTTGGAATGCTGAATAAGGAAAGCTGTGAGATAAAAAAAGTTGAGCACTGAAGGACTGATGCTTTTGAATTGTAGTGCTGGAGAAAACTTTTGATAGTCCCTTGGACAGCAAGAAGATCAAGTCAATCAGTACTTAAAGAATTAATTCAGACGATTCACTGGAAGATCAGATACTGAAGTTGAAACTTAAATATTTTGGCCATGTAATGATAAGATGGGACTCACTGAAAGGACCCTGATGTTGGAAAGATTGAAGGCAAAAGGAAAAGGGGACAACAAAGGATGGGTAGATGAGTACTATAGGAAAGATGGATAGAGAGTACTATAGGAAAAAATGAATATGTACTTGGACAGACTTTGAGAGAGTGGAAGATAGAAAGGCCTGGCTTGTTGTGATCCATGGGGTCACAAAGAGTCAGATATGACAAACAACTGAACAACATTCATAGCAGGTCTTTCTATGGTGGCAATGAATTGGAGGGGTGCAATTTGAACTATGCAAAAGGCCTATAAAACTTGCAAACCCTTTGATACCACTACTTGGTCTGTATCCCAAAAGAGATAAAAAACAAAAAAGAAAAGGACCTATAAATAAAAAATATTTATAGTAACTCTTCTTGAGTTATCAAAGAATTGAAAATTGAAGGGATACTCATCAATTGGGGAATGGCTGAACAATCTGTGGTATATGATAATGATGGAATACTGTTGTGGTATAACAAGTAGGATGGCTTCAGAAAAACCTGTGAAGACATATATGAACTGATGCAAAATGAAGTAAGCAGAACTAGTAGAACATTGTACACAGTTACAGCAATATTGTTAATGATGCTCAACTGTGAAAGACTTAGCTACCCTGTCTGAGACAAGGAACCAAGATAATTCCGTAGGATGCATGATGAAAAATGCTCTCTGCCTCTAGGGAGAGAACTGAACTCTGAATGCAGATTTAAACCTACTTCGTTCACTTTATTTTTCTTGCTTTTTGTGTACCATGGACATATGTTTTGCATGACTTTACATGTACAATGGGCATATATTACTTGTCCTAGTGGGTGGGGGGGATGGGAGAGAGAATCTGGAACTCAAAATTTTGAAGAGGAATGTTAAATATAAATAAAAAGAAAGAAAGTTGCAGCAGTCCTTAAATGGATTCTTTCTCTTTAGGGATTGTGAGCCAGTGACATGGAGGCAATATATAGTGCCTAAGATACCCTGCAACTCTGAAATCTGTAATTCTCCAGTCACCTCATCACTGCCACCTTTATAAGAAAAGAGACCAAATAGGTAGCCAGGTATATATAATACAACAGACTTTTGATGTAAGCTTTATTGAGTAGGTAGGGTAATTCATGGCATCTAGGTAGCACAATGAATAGAATGCCAGGCCTGGAGTTAGAAAGACTCATCTTCCTGAGTTCAAATCTATCTTACCAGCTTACTAGCTGTGTGATCCTGGGCAAGTCACTTAGCCCTATTTGCCTCAATCTCCTCATCTGCAAAATGAACTGGAAAAGGAAATGGCCAACCAGTCCAGTATCTTTGCCAAGAAAACTCCAAATTGGGTCCTGAAGAGTCCCGTATAGCTGAAATGACAGAACAACAACAACTGAAGGGTAGTTTTATTGAGAAGTAACTAAATGGGAGCAATGGTTAAAGAAGTTGCCAGAACTTGTGATTTAGTCTTCAAGATCCCAGGATCACATGCACATTATGAGGTGTCACTACAACAAATGTACCATTTTTATACTACTAAATCCGATGGCATTTTCTAAATCCTTGTTCTTTTCAATCTAAAGATTCAATCTAATCTAAAGATTTTAACACTTACCAATCACCTCCCTCACCACACCCATCAAATGTACAGGCGCATCACACATCTCTGTCTTCCCTCTATCCGTCTGACCATGCCTTTTCATTCTCTTTTACTGGATCATCACCCACCTGTCCATTAAATATGGATGTTTCCCAAAGTTCTGCCCTGGGTCTTCTCTTCCTTTTTCTTGGTGATAGCAAGTCTTCTAGATTTAAGTATTGCCTCTGAGAAGATTGCAAAGTCTTGAGCAAGAAGTGGAAGACCTTAGGAGCACCTGTGGGATTTCAACATTCCTGACCTTTTGAAAGTAAGAGGTTCAGAAGAGAGGCAGGATTTGGAAAATGGGCAATTAAGAACATGGTATCTGAGGATGAGATTTAACTTTCTCAATAGTTGCTTAAATAAACCAAGTATAAACATGATAGGTATATTACATTCCTGACCAGGAGTCATTAAGGTGTTGGTAAAATGTGCTTGTCTGGAGATTTACAAATCTTCTTTAAAGTGAAAAGGAATGTAGGTATAAGGAAAATTGCCTAGTTATAACCACCAGGCTAGATTCAAGGGAGAATAGCTACTATATAGAAAGAAAGACATTCAGACACCCAGAAGTATACTGAAGATAAAATACAAGAAAGGTACAAGTCATAAAATCCTTAGACAGATGTCTATGCAAAAATGCACAAATTATGAATAACAAGGAAGATGGAACGAGAGACAGACAGACACAAAGACACGGAGACACACAGGTAGACATAGAGACCGGGAAACAGAGTCAGAAAGACAGAGAAAGAATCAGAGAGACAGAGACAGCGAGAGAGAAGAATGAGAGAAAAACATGACATATTAGGAAGGTTTGCTTTTTTCAGGAAGTTCAGGAACCCATATGGGGGAGCATGGTGTGAAATAGAGATGTCAAACATGCAACAACAGCCTTGAGTATTGCCTAATCAGACTTAAATGTGATTGGGAAATAAACTAACAAAATAAATAAATACACAATGGAACATAGATAACATTACTCTTTGGTTCTCTAAGTAAATATGTAGCCATCAGGGATCCTTAAGTATGGTTTAGTCGTTCCCCTCACCCCTCCCCTCACCACTTTCTGTTTGAGTTTGACAATATTTGACAGCATTTGTGTGAAGTTTAATAGAAGCAGAAGCAGGAGATATTTTCATCAGAGTATATAAGTCACATAGATAGAAAGAAAAATGAAGAATCTATTTGGCAAATAGATCATCAAGCCTGGGACAGGATGATTAATTACCTGAACATCTGTTAGAGTAAAATCCTGTAAGGAGAACAACTAATAATTTCTTCATTTGCCTTAATGATGACTTTGCCATTCAAGAGTCAGAGAAGCAACCAGGGAAATTCTGTTCTGAATCTGCTTCTTGTCAAGGAGAAGATTTCAAATGGTTTAGAACAGATGAAGAAATGGTTAATCCTATAGTAAACAATCCCATTGATCTCACAAAGGAGGTTCTAAAAACACAAAGAAAACAATTTTTATTATAGGGAAAAGGCAGATGTGGATACAAAGGAACTCTCCAACTAACTTGATATTTTTGAAAGATGGGTTGGGAAGATGTACATATGGACGGGCAATGAAATATGAATTTATAAATGTGGCTAATAATAAATGCTAGATGTGCTAAATTCTGGCTTTAGCTGAGGCTAGTGAGGAAAACTAAAGATAATACATTTTTTTCCCCATGTTGTATTAAGGAAAATTGGAGGATCAAACAAGGGAAAGGACTGCTGCTTAGCATTATGGCATCTTATGACACTGATGAAGCAGAATTGTTCAATTCATATTTTTGCTTTCTCTCCTTAAGAGAATGATCTTTGGAACAACAATGATTAATTGAGGGTCGATGGCCAAGGTAACTAAGGAGATAGTAAGAAAAAATCCTAGTTCTCTGGATGATCTGTCATCTGGTTCAGGGGAATCACATCCTAGGGTAATGGAAGATATCACTGACAACTTTGGAGAGAGTAGTTTCAGTTGAAGTCAGAAATCAAATGGTTTGGAAAAAAGAGTGAGAGTAGTGAAGGCATCAAGGATTGCTTTTTTCCCCCCCAGGCAGATTAATTGAGAAGAAGAGGAGAGATGTATATTGAAAGTTATGTCAACTCAGTTACACATTGTTCCCAGCCTTGTTTATTAATCAGGGTTGGGAGAGGCTCTGGTGGGAAGGAGACACCGAGTCTGCTGCTTTTTGTATTGCCCGCTCTTTGTCACATATCCCTACCTGCAAATTGTCACATTCTTGCTACCTTGGGGATGAGAGATGCAAGGACCCAATCTCTTCCGCTGAGGTAGACCTATCTGAATTGTCTTAACGTTACCTATATACCTTGAAGCCATTGCTGATATTCAGTGATCAGCCTGTCAGCATATTACTACTACCTTGATGTACTTATAATAAAAATCCTCTTATTTCTCTTTGCCCTGAATTTTGTTTCGATAATCAGAAAACCCAAATGAAGAATTTTCCTTTCAATATATAGGACAATAGCTATCAGAGAAGGCTGAAACAAATAAGATATTTTTTTCTTTGTAAGGACAGGAGAGATGTGGGCAATCTGAAGGGAGCAGAGAAGGAGGAGCCACTAGATAGGGGATGGGGGAGGGGAAGAGAAATACTATTACACTAAATGCATTACAAAAATTCCATTTGACAGGGATTTGATCATTTGATAGGGAGAGATTAAATATTGTAGGGAGAGTTGGGGTGATAGTGGAGTCTATCTGCTGGAGAAGATAGGAAAGTTTGGGAACAAGGTTGCATGCTAGTTTTGGTAAGGAGAAGGACTGGAGTGGAGGAGGAGGTGGAGGGGATGATGTCAGAGATGTGAGATGAGGGGAACTCTTACCAGATGGTTTATTTTTTTTTTCTTTTGTGAAATATGAGATGAGGTCTTGAACTGAGAGGAGGGAGGAAGGGGATACCATGGGAGTCTTGAGGGAAGACAAGAATGTTCAAAACAACAGCTATGATGAAGAAATATAGAATCAATTAGAGGATAGAGGGCTTTAATGGAACCAAGGAAGAACTCTGAAAGAATAAGAATAAAGGATGTTATCAAAGAATTGTATGACAGAAAACAAAGGTGAACTGCTCACATGGCAGAAGTGAGGGATAATTGATGAACAGCCAGTGTGCTCCCCTGGTACCTTTACAGTGTTGGTAGAAATCACAGGTGGCTTCCAGCATGTTGGGTAAACTCCTTGTGCTGAATGATTGGGAGACCATGGACGATCACACAGGATGGGCAGGCAGGATGAGTTGTGATTTGTAACATTTTAAGGAGCTCCAAAGTAATTGAGAGCATAGATCCATCAAGTATTTGAGAAGAAATAGGAAGCCTGATTGCAAGAGTTTAAGAAGAGAGTGAGAGAAGAAGTGGAGGGATTAAGTAATTCCAAACCAAACCAAAGTAGATAGGACTGTCTCAGGGTATAATGAGTTCTCTTTTTATTGGGAGTCTTCAAGCAAAGTGTGAGATGGGATTGTGTTTTAGGTGAGGGTTGAACTAGATGGTCATTAAAATCCCTTCCAACTTTGACATGATATGGTTCTTTGGATGATAGGGCTGGATTCAAAAAAATATTGTGTAGGAGGTTGGCCTCTTAGGGCTAAATGTTAACTTTTCTCCTTGGGTTTTAAAAATTAATTTCATAAGTATAAAACAGACAAATAGATAGATAGCACTTTGCCCAAAGTAGAAGTTAATAGTGTGATGTGGTCAAAGAAAACAAACAAACAAAAAAACTAATGCAATCCTACTCAAATAATCATCGATCTTTGTTCACATTGATTTGGGAATTGCCACCAAAGAGGCAGATTGAGCTTCATTCACCCCTGCCCATTTTGCATAACTTTTATCCTCCATAAATTCACTCCTGGGAGTCTACCAATGTGGTAGAGGCTTTCCTTAATTTTTTCAACATCATCAAGGACCCATGAAGTAGCCATGCCACTCACCTGTTGTCCCTCATTTCTCAATATATACCAACCCATACTCTTTCTGTTATCCAATTTCTGGATGACAGCTTTCATTCCTGTTCTCCTTTGAAGTTCTTCATTAACAGGCTGCTTACATGATCTGTGTGACACTTATCATTAGTTCTTCAGAGACAATGGTTTTCCAAGAGTCTATGCTATACAACACAACTCGTAAGATGATAGTTAATAAAAAGATGGGTTTTTACTTTCATAGGAAATTTGGGGTTAGAAAACGTTTTACTCCTCTTTGCAATTCAGGACCCCAGCACATTATCTATCCTGTGTCATCCATCCCAGAAACATATATTATTAGCAAATTTTATAATGTGTCCATTCATATGCATGTTGAAATCTGGGCAATAGCCTTCATCTATTTTGTCTTTCTGGTGTAGATGGACATGTCATATTTCTCTGAGTGATTACAGATCTTTTCCAGGAGGTTCTGAAATATCTTTGGGTTAGAAGCAATCAATATAACATCAATCTGCAAACAGAAGTATTGGGAAGACCTAACCATCCATAAGGAATCCCTTCTTTTCCTGACCTTGTTCTTGTGCTGGATCTCCTCCATCATGGAGGTGAATATCTTTGTTCATCAGATATCTCCATGTTTTATAACATGTTAATTGTCAGAGGGTCGCTGAGCAAGTTTATTCCTATTTTTGCATCCTCCAAGGAATTCTGAATAACCTTGATATATAGATGGCACATTTTGTTACAAAAAACTGTATTTTATTCTAGAGCTAAATGCTGATTTGGGGACCCTCAGATATATACATTCAGTCCTAATTCTCTCCTGATTAAGTCCTATATTGTCAGTAAGTATAATGAGGTCTTCTCTTCTTTGTTGTATCTTTCAGTCAATTTTGAGACAGGAAGGATAGGGTCCATTGTTGAAAGTCTTTTACAAGTCTACTTTTTCCCTAATGATATTCTCATTGAGGATGCCCTCAATTCATGTATACATGTCCTTCGTAAAGGTTTTATACAAATGAGAGAGTAACCAGTAGTTATTGATACTTTCTTGGTCACCTTTTTTGGGAATCACTAAAGTCCGAGATTTATTTTCTTTGCCTTTGTTGTCTTTCTCTCCTTTAGACACTTTGTAGATTGTAACCTTTAGACCCTTTGCAATTGTGGCCTCATAACTGTGTTGCCCCAGCATCACTCTTCTCTATATATGCTTGATCTAATCCTGCTCCTTTCCTCATTGTTATTCTCTTTGGAATCATTTCTACCTCCTCTTAGTGACCTCAACGTTAGGGTCCAAATGTGGTGATTCCACTGTCCCTGAGGGAGATAAAGTTTGTTGTAATAATACTCACAATGCTTTCCATGTTTCTTTTGCTTGTGGTCTGTTTTCTGTTTTCATTCTTGATTGTTCTTGGAATATCTTTGCTTAATTGGCTATTTTATCAAGCTGTTCTCTGCTTTATGAGATGCCGTGCTTCATAATTGTTTCTCATCTTCCTTTGGAAGACTCCACAAGTGAGTTTGTACTCTAATGTCATGTTGCCTTTGGCAGCCATCTCTTTCAATGGGCCAGTAAATCAAATGTTTGCTGACTTAGCCATTTTCTGAGTTCTTTAAGTCTTCATGTTATAGTAATTAATTTACATTGGTTTAGCTTCTATATGAAATTCTTCTATCTCATGTTGATATAATTTCTAATGTCCATTTCCCATTTTTGACTTTCATTAGATTATTTAAATAATTCAAGATTAAATCTTTTTAGCTGTCAGCATTTCTTCCCCTCCCCTCTCTCCCCCCTTATTACTAATCTTTTTTCTTACTTACAATAAATCCTTATCTTAGGTCAGATGAATCAATAGCCTGACTATGCACAAAGAGCTGAATCAAGGATTACTCTCAAATCAAATAAGTCTTTTTTTGTCTGTTAAAAATACATAGGCAATTTCATTTTTGGTGATATTGCTTGGAGCCCACTATGTCCAGAACCTACTAATGTAACATTGGCTTCCATTAGTAGAAGCATAGTATCTAGAAATAAGGCCTTGATAGTTTGATTATATCCTGTTCTGGCTAGTCCAAATTTAGAACTATATTTAATTTTTAAATTAAATCAATATATTAAACACAATAATAACTATTATTGTATATAACTTTAGGTGCCACATTTTAGGATGGATAAACTATAAAGTAAATGGAGGGTAAGCAACCAGGATGATGAAGGGCCTTAAATTCCTACCATATATATATATTGGTTGAATAAACTAGGGCTGTTTAGCTTGGGGAAGAGAAAACTAAGAAAAACCATGGTAGATATTTTCAAGGATCCAAAGGGCTATCCTATGGAAGACAGAATAGACATTTTGTGCTTGGCCCCAGAGGGTAGGTCTAGGAACAGTGGATGGAAGTTTCAATGAGGCAAATTTCAGAACAATTTTGTCAAGATGTACACTGAAAAGAGTGCTGAATTTGGAGACAGAGGATCTGAGTTCACCTCTCACTTCTGTCACTTATCAAGATGACCTTTGACTAGTCACTTAACCACTCCAGGCCTGAGCTGCTTCATCTATAAAATGAAAGGTTTCAGCTTGATAACTTCTAAGGTCCCATCCAGACCTAAGAGTCATTCAGAGGAGGAATGGGCCACTTTACATAAGCAAGCAGCAGGACTCCTGTCATCGGAGACCTTTATGTATAGGTAGAAGATGTAGCAAGGGTATTAGACATGGGGTCTTTTTCCCCCCAGGCTAAGTGGTTTCCGAGTTCCCTTCCCACTCTGACAATTTGTGATTCTGTGATAGCCATTCCCAATCCCTCACCTGAACTTAAGTCATATTTATAGCTAGCATTTACATGTAGTGTTTTTAAGGTTTTCAATAAACTTTTTATGCGATCTCCTCTGATCCTCGCAACTATCCTCATAGCCTAGATACTAATAATTAGTGGTCCAGTATCAATTTATGGTTTAATATCAATTAGCTCTTAGAAAGGGATATTTACCGAGAAGACGGCAAGACTCAAAGAGCAAAAACTTCCATGACTAGGACCTCATTCCCTTCTACTACCTCTGTTCCCAAGGAAAGGAGGCTCAAATATAAAGTGATTGATACCAACATTCTTTGCACCAAGGTCACTTCTGGCTATGCATTAGTTTATAGTACTGTCAGAACATTTGACTGCCTAGTTGATTTACTGCTGGGCTGGGTCAAACAGAGCACTTCTCAGGGAACTTCTGATGGTTATCCTGAGGAAGCGCACAGAGTAGTATTTTCATCTCTGATACTTATTCACCAAAGATCAAGAAAGAAGAAACACTGAGGCAGAGCCAAGATGGCAGAATAGACCTGTAAAAGCTCTCCCCCCACAGCTCATAAAACACCTGGAAAAAATGACTCTAAACAAATTCTATAGCAGCAGAAGCTAACAAATGACAGAGTGAAAGAGATTTCCAGCCCAAGGCAGCATGGAAGGCCTACAGGAAAAGTCTATTGTGCTGGGGATGGAATGGCACAGCCCAGCTTTGGCTGCCATTTGGCAGGGACAGGACTGGAACAGGCCTCAGGGGGCAGAATCCCCAGCAGCAGCTGCAGTTCCCAGATTCCTCAACCCACAAATGCCAGAGACAGCTTAAAATGTCAGTAAGAAAGCTCTTTCACCTGGATGAGAAGGGAATGCAGTGCGGCCTCAGGCCCCAGGCAGTGGCAGCATCCATTTTTCGAGTGCTCAGGCTAAAGACCCTGGGGGAATTGAGCAGCTGATCTGAGTCTCAGTTCTGAGTGGTGTTCCTGGAGTGAGGAAGAGTGCTGGCTGGTGAAGCTGGTGGAGGCTCTAGAGAGACAATTCTACTCATAGATCCTGGGCAGAAAAGCTTGCGGTTGCTTCCAGACCAGAGTGCAGGCTAGGAGAGGAGGAAACTCATCTCCCTTGATTGTGACACCTTGGAGAAACTTAGGACTTACAGGTCCCTAGAGTATACCCTCCACTTGAGAAAGGAGTCAAAAGTCAAGTAATTGGATGGGAAAATGCCCAAAAAAGGGGGAAAAATAAGACTATACAAGGTTACTTTCTTAATGAACATCCTTTCAAATGAGGAAGAACAATGCATACCACCAGAGGAAGACATAAAAGTCAAGGTATCTGCATCCAAAACCTCCAAAATAAATATGCAATGATCTCAGGCCATGGAAGACCTCAAAATGGATTTTGAAAATCAAGTAAGAGAGATGGAGAAAAAATTGGGAAGAGAAATGAGAGAGATGCAAGAGAATCATGAAAAGCAAGTCAATAGCTTTCTAAAGGAGACCCCCCCCAAAAAAAATGCTGAAGAAAATAAAACCTTTGAAAATAGACTAACCCAAGTGGCAAAAGAGGTAAAAAAAAAAAAAGCCAGTGAGGAGAATGCTTTAAAAAGCAGAATTAACCAAATGGAAAAGGAGCTTCAAAAGCTCACTGAAGAAAATAGTTCTTTAAAAATTAGAATGGAGCAGATGCAGGCTAATGACTTTATGAGAAACCAAGAAATTACAAAACAAAATCAAAAGAATGAAAAAATAGAAGACAATGTGAAATATATCATTGGGAAAACAACTGACCTGGAAAATAGATCCAAGAGAGACAGTTTAAAAATTATGGGACTACCTGAAAGCCATGATCAAAAAAAGAGCCTAGACATCATCTGTCATGAAATTATCCAGGAAAACTGCCCTGATAGTCTAGAACAAGAGGATAAAATAAATATTGAAAGACTCCACCAATCACCTCCTGAAAGAGATCCAAAAGGAGAAACTCCTAGGAATATTGTAGCCAAATTCCAGCGTTTCCAGGACAAGGAGAAAATATTGCAAGCAGTCAGAAAGAAATAATTTGAGTATTGTAGAAATACAATCAGGATAATACAATATCTAACAGCTTCTACATTAAGGGATTGAAAGGCCTAGAATATGATATTCCAGAAATCAAAAGAACTAGGATTAAAACCAAGAATCACCTACCCAATAAAACTGGGTATAATACTTCAGGGGAAAATATGGTCATTCAATGAAATAGAGGACTTTCAAGCATTCTTGGTGAAAAGACCAGAGCTGAATAGAAAATTTGACTTTCAAACACAAGAAACAAGAGAAGTATGAAAAGGTAAACAGTAAAGAGAAATCATAAGGAACTTTCTAAAGTTGAACTGTTTACATTCCTACATGGAAAGATAATATTTGCAACTCTTGAAATTTTTCTCAGTATTGGCATAGTTGGAGGGATTATACACACACACACACACACACACACACACACACACACACATGCATATATAGATAGAGGGCACAGGGTGAGTGTAATATCAAGGGATGATATTTTAAAAAATAAAATTAATGGGTGAGACAGGGATATATTGGGAGGAGAAAGGGAGAAATCGGATAGGCCAAATTATCTGTCATAAAAGAGGCAAGAAAAAGCTTTTACAATGGAAGGGAAAGGGGAGAGATGAGAGGGAACAAGTGAATGGTACTCTCATCAGATTTGATTTAAGGAGGGAATAACATGCACACTCAATTTGGTATGCAAATCTATCTTACACTACAGGAAAGTAGGGGAGAAGGGGATAGGTGGGGTGGGGGGAATGATAGAAGGGAATAATTAGAAATAAACACTTTTGGGGATGGACAAGGTCAAAGGAGAGAACAGAATAAATGGGGGGCAGGATAGGATAGAGGGAAATAGAGTTAGTCTTTCACAACATAACTATTATGGAAGTCTTTTGCAAAGCTGCACATATATTGCCTATATTGAATTGCTTGCCTTCCCACTGGGGATGGGTAGGGAGGGAGGAAGGGAGAGAAGTTGGAATTCAAAGTTTTAGGAGCAAATGTTGAGTATTGTTCTTGCATACACCTGGCAAACAAGAAATACAGGTAAAGGGGTATAGAAATTTATCTTGCCCTATAGGACAAAAGAGAAGATGGGGATAAGGGAAGGGAGGGGTTGTAACAGAAGGGAGGGCAGATTGGGGAAATAGGTAATCAGAATGCAGGTGTTTTGGGGTGGGGGAAGGGGAGAGATGGGGAGAAGATTTGGAACTCAAAATCTTGTGGAAATGAATGTTGCTAACTGAAAATAAATAAATAAATAATTTAGAAAAGAAAAAAACAAAAACAAAAAAAGGATTAAACTGCACTAAAAAAAAATAAAGAAGAAATACAACAGAGAGAAATTGAGGTGCCATGTGGTCATGGCCACATGGTGGCTTGGGGGAGGAGATGAAGCAGTTGGGGGCTGCTACCTCTCCCCCTCCTGGAATCTTAAATCAGTTTTTCTTCCTTCTAATTTTACAGCCACTGGGAAAGAGAGAACTTTCAACTGTTCATGCCTTTTGTATTCATACTCAATTCTGGCTCAGAAGTCAATTAATACGTTTTTCATCACCTACAATAAGCTAACAGGAAATAATGGGCACTTGTGCCTGTTCTGAACTGGGGGGCAGGGCTTGTCCCCTCATGCATTTCCAGAGGCTCAAAAACTTGCACACAGATATGCAGTAGGCAGAGAACACAGAACACTACACATATTCCAAGGACTGGCTATCCATTGGCTAGTCTCCCACTTTTATGGCTATAAAAGCAAAATGCTTTTATGAGGAGGGTTATGGGGCAGGAAAGAATATTACTAACTGCAGAGATCTGAGTGCCTCAGGGATCTTTTCTTGACCCTATGCCATTATTTCAGCAGCAACTTGGATAAAGGCATATATGAAATGTGGAGCAAATTTGCAGATAACAGAAGCTGGGAAGTACATTTAACATTCTAGATAAGAGTCTGCGTCCAAAAAGATTTTGACAGACTAGAGCATTGTTCTGAATCTAATAAAATGAAACTTAATCAGGATAAATATACAGTCTTATACTCTGATTCTGAAAACTCAGTTTAACAAGTGCAAGCTGGGGGGAGATTTAACAAGTCAGCAGTTCATCAGAAAATGATCCAGGGGTTTTTATGGACTTCAAACCCTCCATCAGTCATCAACAGGGTGATGCGGTAACCAAAACATTTAAATTGATCAAGCACACAGAACTGCAAGGAATTCTTTTTCAGATATGAGTTGGATTAGAATGCCTCTTAAGTCTCTTTTAGCTCCTGAGAATCTGTGATTCATGGATGATTTTAAAACGCACCTCAGCAAAATAAAAGATAAGAAAGAGTCTCTCACCTTCTGTGAGCTCAGGAGACTTGTCTTCTCCTACAAAATACTCCTCCACCAGTTGGAGAGAGAATTTGAGCAGAGAACAGGATTGGCTTCAGACTTGTTAGAGTACTTACATTGGCATCTCTTAGGGGAGAAAGCAGACACAGAGATCACGCGTGGCCAGAGAACATATTTGTCTAGCAGAATCAGCCAGTAGACAACTGTTTAATTGCTTACCACTCCATATTTGGGGCAGCGAGGTAGTACCTTCACTAGAACACCAGGCCTGGATTCAGCAAGCTTCATCTTCCTCTGTTCAAATCCAACCTCAGGCACTTACTAGCTGTGTGACCCTGGTTAAGTCACTTAACTCTGTGTGCCTCAGTTTCCTTATCTGTAAAATGATTTGGAGAAGGAAATGGCTATCTCTGACAATGAGTGCATCAGCCTCATTGTCAATGTGTACATCCCTGAAAAGTACACTACGAAGGTAAGTGAATTTATCCACAGCATTCAAAACTTTTGCATTTGTTGTAACCGATGGTTCCATATATGGATGATGTGGTGGTGGCTGATGGAGCACCTGTGTTTTCTTGGTGTTAATTATTAGACCAAAATTAACACAGAGATACTTGTTTGCATCTCAGCTTCAGAGGCTGCAATGAGTGCACAATCGTCTATAAACAGAAAATCATGCACCAACACTCCCTCCACTTTGGTCTTGGCTTTGTAGCCTTTTCAAATTGAAGAACTTACTGTCAGTATGGTAGTTGACCTTGATGCTGTGTTCATCCTCACTGAAAACGTTTGACAACATGGCTGAAAACATCATGCTAAAAAGCATGGAAGCAAGCTCACAGCCCTGTATCACTCAGTTGGTGAATGGGAAGGCACAAGAGCTTTGTCCTCTATCCAGAGCTCGGGCAAACATGCCGTCATGAAAATGATGTACAATACTGATGAACTTCTCTGGGTAACCAAATTTTGACATAATTTTCCAGAAGCCCTAATGACAAAGATAAATACAGGGCAGATGGAAGGTAATTTGAGAGAAGGGTCTAGCAGTTGGGGGATTGTGACAGATCTGTTACTGAGATCTGAGCTGGGTTTTGAAGCAAGTCAGGGTAACCAGAAGGCTTATGTAATGGGGATGGCCACTTTAAAAGCACCAAAGTTATTGGACTGCACCTGGTCATGTCCTTTGGTGGGCTATGATTTATGGGTCTTCTGCTGCCACCTTCTGGCATTCTGTTGAGTTTCAGCCACTATACAGAAAATTAATCCATCGACTTTAACATATAGTCCCTAATGCTATTTTGGTTCTGTTATGATTAAGGCCCCGGCTGCTAGAGAAACCCATAAGCACTGGCGGTCTTTCAAATTTGTTTCTGCCTGAATTGCCACTCTCCGAACTGTCTACTCTGGCTTTTTTCAGACTTTATCCTGTCCCTTTGTGGTTCACGCAGTCTCAGCTTCCTTTAGCAAGACTAGAGAAGAACTGGGTGTGCCTGGCAATCTTTGTCCTGCTTTCCTGCTAGCAGTGAAGTCATGCTTTCTAGAAGGCAAAAGAGCTCTGAATATCCCTTGCCTGAGATATAGTTGTGACATTTAAAAAGTCCAAGAGTCGTAGTTTCTTGGCAATTAGTCATTTTATTAATAATGCTATAATTTTATTAATTAAAAAGTCAGGGACACTCTCAAATGTTAAAGACTAAATATGGTGATGGGCTCACAGTTTAGATGCCCTTGGAAGAGTGGGCATTCCTAATGGTGGCAATCAACTCTGACTGGTTAACAATTGATGAAAGAGAATGAATATTACAATAGAGGTGCACCTAGTCTAATGAGGGGCGGGGGAATGTAACTGATTATGCCATTTACCTCTGAATTGTTCAGCCTTGGACAATCTAATCAAAGAATTTATCCCCACCCAAACCTGTGCAGAGTACAAAGGACTTCCCTACCTTAGATTAAATTCTTTATAAAGTTGGGTGGGGTCTGACCAAGATGGTCAATCTCATTATCAGCAATGTCCTTCAGAGACTGAATAACCTCAGGCTTTGAAAAAAAAAATCTTGGTCCTAATTCAAAAATTGATTATTGATATAAGGGGGGAATAATCATTTCCCTCACTGTTTGGGAACATTAGAGCTCATCAATTCCAACCTTGCTCATTTTATATATTGGAAAACAGGCGCTGAGTGGTTTTGATTTGTTAAGGTTTGCCCCATGGCAAGGTTGGGATTTGAACTTGACTCTAAATCCAATATTACATCACTGTCCAAAATGGCTATACTATTTTGTATAATTTTTTTTGTTGGTGTTTATTCAAATTTTTTTTTTGAAAAAAAGACAATCCTTTGTGCTTTTGTAGTACAATGAAATATTGGTGGAAGACTTCAGTGGAGACAATCAGGCCCATTGAGAGAAAAACCTAAATGGCAGGCTTAGAAAGAATGAGAAAACCCTGAGCAGGATTAACTTAGAGTCAGTCTTCTTTATTTACTGCAAAATGTCCCCTCTCCCCACGTATGGTTTCCCTCTGGTGAATATTTCAAAATGAAAGATGAGGGAGTAATTGTATCCTGTCCTCAGGGACATAGGAGACACAACAAGGAAGGACATTTTCTTCTAATGGGAAACCCAGGAAAAGGAAGCGTCTCCAGAGTAGCTGTGCTCTTCTCTGTCCAGGGAGTGGCTGGTCCTCGTCATAGGCACAGGACACATGGGCCTGGGAGGAATTCAACAGAGCGAGAGGGAGAGGGAAGATTTGAGGGATACAGTGGGAGCAAAAGCACACCATGTGGAGGGTGTGTCACAGAGGCAGCAAGTTGTCCATTTGGACTGAACATGGAGGAGAGTATACATTATAAAGTTGTGCCAGATTGTGAAGGTCCTGGAATATAGGGCTAAGTGTTTTATCTCTTGGGGCAACTAGGTGGCACCATAGTGGATAGAGCACTGGGTCTGGAGTCAGAAAGACTCATCTTCCTGAGTTCAAATCTGACCTTAGACTCTGACTAGCTGTGTGACCCTGGGCAAGTCATTTAACCCTGCCTGCCTCAGTTGCTTCATTTGTCAAATGGGTCAGAGAAGGAAACAGCAAACTACTCCAGTATCTTTGCTAAGAAAACTCCAAATGGGGTCACAGAGGGTCAGACACAACTGAAAACGATTGAACAACAACAACAAATAATAGCAATGACAAGTGATAGAAGATGCTTGTAATAAGCTCCAAGCCTGCTCACCGTGAAAAGCACTGAGTAGCTATCATGGCTAGTAATAAATAGATGCTGAGGATATTGCTGGAGAAAAAATTGTAAGTCCATAGTTTGTTGAGCACTTCATGCTCCCCCTTACCCAAGATCTCTGTACCTTTTAGGCAATAATCCTCTCCAAGCCATGGTTTTGAGAACTTCTGCTGGTGTTTTTACATTTATTCCTAGCTGTGTGACCCTGGGGAAGTAACTTAACCTCTGTTTGCCTCAGTTTCTTCATCTGTAAAATGGAGGTTAGAATACCTACCTCCCAGGGTTGTTATGAAGATAAAATGAGATAAAAATTAGAAAAAGTGCTTAGTACAATGCCTGACAAACAGTATGGGTTGTATAAATATTTCTATTATTAATACAACATTAATAATGTTAACAATTAATTAAATGAAAGTCTTAACCTTAATAATAATAATCCTGGTTTCTGAGGGCATGTCTGCTTCTCCTAACATGGAGACACCCTTGAGGGGTCTTCTGAGAATGCCTAGCTTGCTTAATGTGGAGCCTGCTGTGTCCCCTGCTATATTCTCTTGACGATTGCAACGTCTTTAAAATGGTTGAGACTGAGCTGCTGTCCTTCTGCTGATCTCTTTCTGACCATTTTTATCTGGTACCTCCAGAAGTTGCCATGAACCAAAGCGTTCCTTCCCTGGATCTGAGAAACAATCCTGGCAGTGTTTTCTGTTGTGTGCTTGTCCTCAGTTTCAAGTGCCAGAGGTGATCCTCATGGGACCAGGATTTTGAGCCCCAGTGACCTTGAAGCCAGGATTGCAGGTAGAGTGGTGCAACCAGTTAGCCTGGCACAGAAGCCTGCAGAGAACTCAAAGGACCTGGGATTTAAGCCAGAGAGCAATCGTGGACTTGGGATGGGGATTGTTCTCTATGGGAACTGAGCTAAGCTATGAACCTAATCCCTTTCCCCTCCCCAGAGGTCAACTGAGGTGGTGCAATGACAGAAAAGGATTATATTCAATGAGTCAATAAACACTCATGAAACATCTACTATGTGCCAGGCACTGTGCTGAGTGTTGGGGAGGCAAAAAGAGGTAAAAAGACAGTCCTTGATCTCAAGGAGCCTAAGTCTGATGGAGGAGATATCATGCAAACAGACATATACAAAGCGAAGTCTATATTGGATAAATAGGAAATAATTGGCAAAAGGAAGGTACTAGAATAAGAGGTGTCAGAGAAGCTACCAGCAAAAGATGAGATTTTACTTGGGACCTAAAGGAATCTAAGAAAGTCAGCAGGAAGAGGGAATGGGATGAGAGAATACCAGGCATGGGGGACAATCTGTGAAAGTGATCAAAACAAAAAAATGGAGTATGTTTGTGGAAGAGCTGGGAGATCGGTGTCTTTGGATCTAAGAATATGTGTTAGGCAGGCGGGTATGAGAAGACCGGAAAGTAGGAGGGGACTGGGTTGTGAAAGGCTTTGGATATCAAACAGAACATTATATGTTTGATTCTGGAGGCAATATGAAACCACTGAAATTTACTGATTAAGGGGTGTGTGTATGTGTGTGTGTGTGTGTGTGTGTGTGTGTCTGTGATATGAGCAGACCTGTGCTTTAGAAAAATCACTTCAGTGTTAAGGGAGTTAGTTTGTATATTTGTGATTATATGTTCTGAAATAAATTTTCTATGTAAAAGCTAATCTGACTGTTCATGGCTGGAACCATAGTGGAACTGGGGTGCAGGGGATCTGTCTACAATTGGGGGAATAATATTGGTGGGGACTGGAGCCATAGGCAGAGGGCCTACACCAGGAGTGGGGAACCCTTGAGACTACATGTGGCTCTCTAGGTCCTCAGGCAAAGACCTGTCAGGCAAAGGACCATACTTGAGGACCTAGAGGGCCACATGTGGCCTAAAGGCTGAAGGTTCCCCACCCTTGGCCTGGATACCTCTCCATTCCCTTAAGCGTAGTGGAGAACCCTAGGGGAAGGGTTAAATTGAATATAATTGGCCTTCAGGCAGTGACGGCCCAGTGGCCTGTGTAACATATGGAGCCTTATCAGGTATGAATTGTCCCCTTTGCTTTTGTCAGGACCCCTGAAGAGATTCCGAATTTTGGATTTTTATGGTAGTCCAGACTATGAAATCCTACAGAAATTTGGCAAAAAACCCCCCAAAAAACAACAAAAAAGTTTAGGTTGTAAATGTATAGTTTTGTTCTTGGTGAATGCTCATTCACATCTCAGTTCCATTGGTATAATTTTATGAACATTTCTTGATTAACTGCTAAGTAATGATACTTTTTTATATTATTGAATTCTACATAAGATTTGATACACTGATATGTTTTCTATTACTGAGTCCTGCATAAGTATTGACATTAAATTTAATATGGAAATCTGGAACCTCTAGATTGCTACAGTCTAGCAGCAATTTGCATTTAAGCAAAGCTAGACTGCTTACATTTTGTGAAAGCACTCTACAACTGTGCATGGTGAAAGTGCCTGGACCTCCAGTTAATAAGTGGTTGTTATTCTTGGCTAAATGAACCTATTTGTCTCATTGTCCTGATGGGGGAGTTTGCAGTTTTATTTGGTTTGCCCTGGTAGTAGCAATGCTACATGGGAGAATTTCATAGTAGGGATCCAGAAGAAATGGCTTGGAATTCTATGGGGATCACCAATGCTGGGGGGATCCCTAGAGAATTTTAGTGTTCTTGTATAGAAAGTGACATTTTTTACGAACTGATAATGCATTTTTCTTATTGTTAATATAATTTTTTTTGTTAATGGGAAGATCTTTCCCATCCATTAATAAGCCCATGTGACCTGTTTAAGTCACATGGAACAGGAAGGGATGGAGCTAGAGCAGAGCTGAGAGGAAGTTGGTTAGAGAGCAGTTAGAACTGGAAAAGGCAGCAACTATTGTGAGCAAGGGAGCCTCTTTGTGATTTTGTTGAAGGGAGCTGGTTTTTGGGAAGTCTCATAGAAGGAAGATTTGGGGCTGGTGCTGTCCTCTGTTGTCCTCCTTATTGTGTATACATTTCTTTGTTACTATGATGGATTTGGCTTTCTGGCTTTGGGATTTGGCTTTATGGTGTCTGAATAAATGTTATTCTGCCTTCTATTTGGAGGGTCTGTTATACTTTGCAATTCAGAATTATGTTGGCATATTCATAGTCACCCTTGTGCTGTGAATATTGCCTTGGCGATACAAGTTCCCAGTTAGTTATATGGCCTGATTCACAGAGGGAATCATTGGAAGAGCTTCTACTCAGGAGAGTTTTCTCATTTGAGAAAGAGGCTGTGCTCAGGTCCCAGAATCCTGTGTGGGGAGCTCCTTGTGACTTGGGAAGCTCAATGTGGGATCAGGTTCAGGTTGGAAGCCAAGTTTTCTTTGTCTTGGCTGTTTTGCTTTATGGGTTGAGAAAGGCCACGTAAGACTGAGGCTAAGCAAGCAGAGATGTTGGATAAATTTTGTGAAATGCATCTTATTTTGTTGCCTTATTTAGGGGAACTTTATAAAATGTTCCTTGTTCTGTGAATTTGTAAAATTTATATTTGGAGATAATTGTGATTTTCATGTGTACATGTGGGATTGCATTTAATAAAGTAACTTTGGCTGTTTGAAAACTTTGTTGTATGAAACTGGGGAAGCAAGTGAAAAGACTTTGTTTATACCTCCTCAGAGACCATAGAGAAATGCTCTAAATTTGGGATGTGGATTGAGTTAAAAAAATATGTATTTATAGTAATAAAAATATAATGGTATATATAATATGTAATATGTTAATGAAGAATTAATATATTTGTTAACTAATAATATATTAATAGGATATAATATATATCATACATATATAAAAATACACTATATACACATATAGTATATGTATTATATGTATATATATATAGTGTATTATATATATATATATATATATATATATATATATATATATATAAATTTTGTGAAATTTGCTATCCCCAGTAAGTAGGCAAGGAGGAATATATATATATACATATATATTTGTGTGCGTGTTATGTGTACAAAGTGTGTATTATATATATATATATATACAAAGTATGTTTAATATATATATATATAAAATACACACTTTGTACACACATATGCACACAAATATATATATATTCCCCCTTGCCTATTTACTGGGGATAGCAAGTTTCAAACAAGGGGAAATGTGTAACCTGGGCTTCTCTGGACAAGCTTAGTTCTCTTAACATGGAGATGCCCTTGAGGGCCTTTTGTTTGTTTAACATGGAACACCCAGTGTCCCCTACCTAGTGGAAGCACCCTGCCCTGATTGGCTACCTACCTTTAAAACTGGTGAGAATGAACTGTGGCTAATGAACCTAGGGTGTAGGAGACTACTCTCCTATAACTGAGGTAGCACCATTGGTGGTGGTGTGGCTGAAGCCTTTTGCAGATATCCCCAATTGCCCTAAGTGGAGAATCTGGAGGGAGAGGTGAAATGTAACTTACCTAACCTTCAAGGAGTGGGGGACACAGGTTAGTCTTTACTATTATCATACAGTATTACTTATTTATTTCCCAGGATAAATGGTTCAAAGTAAAGTGTGGAATGAATATGTAGTAGTGAAATAACGTTTCCTCCAATAAATCTGGACCTCTCTCTCCCTAGTCAGTTTGTGACCTTTTACCTGAATTTACCCTCAATCTATTTCTTTTTTAAAACATTTATTTATTTATTTTTAGTTTTCAGCAATCATTTCCACAAAATTTTGAGATCCAAATTTTCTCCCCATCTCTTCCCTCCCCCCACACCATAACACCTTGCATTCTGATTACCCCTCCCCTCAATATGCCTCCCTTCTATCACACCCTTCCCTTGCCTTATCCCCATCTTCTCTCTTTTCTTGTAGGGCAAGATTGAGCTCTATACCTTATTACCTGTATTTCTTATTTCCCAGTTGTATGCAAAAACAATTCTCAACATTCATTCCTAAAACTTTGAATTTCAACTTATCCCTCCCCACTCATCCCCACTGAGAAGACAAGCAATTCAACATAGGCTACATATATATAGCTTTGCAAGACTTACATAATAGGCATGTTGTATAAAACTAACTATATTTCCCTCCATCCTATCCTGCCCCCCATTTATTCTATTCTCTCTTTTGACCTTGTCCATCCCCCAAAATGTTTACTTCTAATTACTCCCTTCTATCATCCCCCCACCCCCACCCCACTTGTCCCCTTCTCCCCTACTTTCCTGCAATGTAAGGTAGATTTTCATACCAAATTTAGTGTGCATGTTATTCCCTCCTTAAGCCAAAGTGAAGAGAGTAAGCTTCACTTTTTTCCTCTCACCTCCTCCCTTTTCTCCTCCATTGAAAAAGCTTTTTCTTTGCCTCTTCTTTGAGAGATAATTTGCCCCATTCCATTTCTCCCTTTCTCCTCCCAATATATTCCTCTCTCACCCCTTAATTTTATTTTTTTAAAGATATCATCCCTTCTTATTCACCTCACCCTGTGCTCTGTCTCTGTGTGTATGTGTAATCTCTCCAACCACCCAAATATTGAGAAACATCTCAAGAGTTACAAATATTATCTTTTCACATAGGAATGTGAACAGTTCAACTTTAGAAAGTCCCTTATGATTTTTCTTTCCTGTTTACCTTTTCATGCTTCTCTTATTTCTTGTGTTTGAAAGTCAAATTTTCTATTAAGTTCTGATCTTTTCATCAAGAATGCTTGAAAGTCATCTATTTTATTGAAAGACTATTTTTCCCCCTGAAGTGTCATACTCACTTTTGCTGGGTTAGGTAATTCTTGGTTTTAATCCTAGTTCTTTTGACTTCTGAAATATCATATTCCAAGCCTTTCAATCCCTTAATGTAGAAGCTGCTAGATCTTGTATTATCCTGATTTGTATTTCCACAATACTTGAATTGTTTCTTTCTAGTTGCTTGCAATATTTTCTCCTTGACCTGGGAACTCTGGAATTTGGCTACAATATTCCTAGGAGTTTCTCCTTTTGGATCTCTTTCAGGAGGTGATTGGTGGATTCTTTCAATATTTATTTTACCCTCTTATTCTAGACTATCAAGGCAGTTTTCCTTGATAATTTCATGAAAGATGATGTCTAGGCTCTTTTGTTGATCGTGACTTTCAGGTAGTTGCATAATTTTTAAACTGTCTCTCCTGGATCTATTTTCCAGGTCAGTTGTTTTTCCAATGCGATATTTAACATTATCCTCTATTTTTAAAAATTCTTTTGGTTTTATTTTGTAATTTCTTGGCTTCTCATAAAGTCATTAACTTACATCTGCTCTATTTTAATTTTTAAAGAACTATTTTCTTCAGTGAGCTTTTGAACCTCCTTTTCCATTTGGCTAATTCTGCTTTTTAAAGCATTCTTTTTCTCATTGGCTTTTTGGACCTCTTTTGCCAATTGAGTTAGCCTATTTTTAAAGGTGTTATTTTCTTCAGCATTTTTTTGGGTCTCCATTAGCAAGCTGTTGACTTACTTTTCAACCTCTTTCATGGCCTGAGCCCATGTCATATTTATTTTGGAGGTACTGGATGTAGAAGCCTTGACTTCCTCTGACAGTATGCTTTTTTCTTCCCCATTCAAAAGAATGAAAGAAAATACCTGTTCACCAAGAAAGTAACCTTCTAAAGTCTTATTTTTTCTTCCTTTTTTGGGCCAGTTACTTGTCTTTTGAATCCTTTGTCAAGAGGAGGGTATACTCTGAGGACCTGAAAGTTCTCAGTTCCTCCAAGATGGTACAATCAAGGGAGAGGTATTTACTCTAAGCTGAGCTTGCAACTGAGATTCAGATAAGCTGTTCAATTCTCCCAGGGACTTTAGGCTGAGGGCTCCACAAATAAATGCTTCTGCTGCCTCTGCCTGGGGCTGGGGCTAGCGGGGGACCCTGCTCCCTTTTCACCAAGGTGAAAAAGCTTTCTTACTGACCTTTGAAGCTGCCTTTGGCGTTTGTGGGTTGAGAGATCTGAGAACTGTCACTGCAGCTGGAAATTCCACCCCTCAGGCCTGCTCCAGTCCTGCTTCTCCCAGTGCTGCTGCACGACCAAGGCTGGATTGTGCTTTGCTCTACATGTGGTGTGACAAACCTTTCCTGTTGGCCTTCCAGGCTGCCTTGGGCTGGAAATCTCTTTCACTCTGTTGTTCTGTGACTTCTGCTGCTCTAGAATTTGTTGAGAGTCATTTTTTACAGGTATTTTATGGTCTGTGGGGGAAGAGCTAGAGTATGTGTGTCATTCTACTCTGGCATCTTGACTCCGTCCCCCCTCAATCTATTTCAAGAAGTGACATTCCACTGTCCAATGACTTCCGATGTCTGGGAAATATGCATTTATTAAATGCTTATTGCATGTTCCACTAGAGATACAAATGCTAAATGAAAAGTAGTCCCTTTTCTCATTCAACTTGTATTCTAGTGGGAGGAAACAACACACCAAAAGGAGCTGAAAGATTACATGAAGGTACAAGTCCAAGGATGATGATGATGATGTTGACAATAATAAATAACATCTGTATAAACCTTAAGGTTTACAAAATTCTTTACAAATATTATCTCATTATATCCTCACAACCATCCTGGGAGGCCAGTGATATTATTATACCTATTTGAGAGAAGAAGGAGCTGAGGCAGACAGAGGTTAAATGACTTACTCAGGATCACAAGCCAACAATAACAATAGTTAACATTTATATAGCACTTCCTATGTGCCAGACACTGTGCTAAGCTACTTATAATCATCTCATTATATTTTCACAACAACCCTGGGAGGTAGGGGCTATTATGACCCCCAGTTTACAGGTGGGGAAACTGAGACAAACAGGGGTTAAGTGACTTTTCAGGGTCACACAGATAGTCAGTGTCTGAAGTTAAATTTAAGCAAAACCTTTCCTGTCTCCAGGATCAGTCCTCTCTACTGGGATCGCCTAGCTACTCTGATATTTGGATATACATAATCACAAACTTTTCTGAGGATGTAATGTAGAGTAATGTAATGTATGATCATACATATTGACTTTTCCAGTACAACTTTAAAGAAAAGAGTGTGCCTTAAATGAGACTGCAGATAACTTTTGACAAATCACTGTAGATGTGGGAGGATGGTTTAGCAAGATATTTGGACAGATAATAAAAAATTTTCCTTTTCTTTAAGGTGTTGTTGTTTGTTTATTAGAATAAAATATTATAATTGACTTCAGCAGAGAATAAATGACGTGAACTGCAGAGTTCATTCTGCATATAATCAATTCAGAATGACGCTATAGCAACTACATACAGTCTACTTTCAGAACTGAGAGAGCAGTTGTTTTAAAAATATGTATTTTTAAAATAACCTCTGAGGTCCTTTCCAGCACTCATTATGTCTTTGATCCTCTGAGAATCCCATTGGCTACTTTTTTCCTGAAAATTCCTATTGTTGACTAACATTGAGCTTTATAGTTCTCTAAATGACCCAATTCCTTTATTTAAGAACTGTTGGTTAGCCATACCTCACCCATTCTCTGCTTGTAACATTTTTTTTGAAAACTCAAATGTAAGTCATGACATATTCTCTTCCAAATTTCACCTTATTAGTTTCAAATGGTCAGTTTAGTCTGTTGAGTTGTTTGGGGATTCCAATTTATTTAATTAGTGTTGGACATTGCTCCTAGCTTGTATAATGTGCAATTTTGATAAACATTTCACCGTTGCCTTCCTCTAAGTTGGGGGAGCTGGACAACTCTGAAGCTCAGAATGACTTTTAAATTTTAAAATACAAAAACACTTTATTTAGCTTTCAGGCCATAGGCAAAAGGTCATTGGGCTGAACTTGGCCCATGGGAAGTACTTTGCTGAACCCTGATCTAAATCACTGATGCAATGTTGAACAACAAAAGGTCAAGGACTGATTTCTCAAGCACTCCTCTGGAAACCTCACTCCAGTTTTCTATGTACTCATTTAACACTTACTCTTTGGATCTGGTCACTCAATCAGTTTTGAAGCCTCTTAGTGGAAAATAGCCACTTTCATCTCATCTACAAAGAGACTCTGTGATGCCTTGGAAAGAAATGTAGGGTTTAGAATGAGACAACCTAGCTTTGAATTTACTTTTATCATTTACTACCTGTGAAACTTTGTGCCAGTCACTTAACTTTAATGGGACTCAGTTTCCTCATCCGTACAAGGGAGTTGGACTAAATGACCTCTAAGACCCTACAGATGTAATTCATCCAATTCAGATTTATCTCTACAATGTCTTTCCTTGTATTATTTTATAACTTTTTCTCGTGACTCATGGAGAGACTGGCCAAGGAGGACTGAGCCCTTAGATCATGTTCAGATTTACTCTTCCCTCATGGGTTATACAGAGACCTCACAAATATTCCCCAGTTGGTTCCAATTGAACACAAGGAATTTTGAAAGTTTATTTTGAGCCGTATGTGGTGGAAGGGCTGCTATATGTGATGATGAAAAGTCTTCTAATTGTCTATGGAGCTAGAAGAATCAATGACTCAAGAGATACAGAGTCAGAATTGAGTGGACGTACAAAAGGGAAAATCTGCCTATCTTGGCTTCTTTTTGTTCTTCATGGCTGGTGAGGCAAGGAATGATGGGAACTACAGGTTGGGTGAGTGACAGCTGACTATATGTTTCCACTTGGCTGCCATGTGTCTGCGAGCATATGGTACCTCAGTTAATTTGATGTTTATTCTTTTCTGATCTTAGGTGAATGAATACTCTGAGAGCAGAGTGCCCAATGAAACACATGAGTTTGGGAGATTCAGGGGACTATTTAGAAGCCCTCCTAGCAACTAGAGGTAGTAGCAGTGACCAATAGAGTACTGGTAGCTGATGACAAAGGCATGTATGTCAAAAGATAGCCAAGGATGATGGCACTAGTTTCAAGGATCATGACCTCTTGTAATAGATAGAAGTACTGTCTATGGACTCTAGAAATTGTCAGAGCTCAGGAGAGAGCTGCATCTAAGAGGAACCTCATGAGGACTCTGCAAAGGGATAAGGGGGCTTCCAGTGATTTAGCTGCCCTTCCTTACTACGCTGGGGTTAAATGTGTCTGGCTGTGGCTGATCAGACCAATACAAACTTGAAAGGTTGTACCACACATCATGCTCAAATAGTTTGTATGACCATTTGGGGTGGGAGGAGAGGTCTCTAAATTTGTGTATCTCATGTTTCTTTTGAGCTATTGCAATTCTGCTTTGCTCATAGAGCACAGCACTTTCTCTAATGTGAGCATGCCGTGATAGTCATTCCTTTCCCAGCATCTCCCATGTCTCACAATCAATTACAAAATTCTGTGGAGACACTTTGAGTGTTCTTGTATCACTTCTTCTGACTACCATGTGAACACGCCCTGTGTAAGTTCTCCATAAAATAATCTTTTTGACAAGCATATGTTTTGCATTTGAATAATGTGACCAGTCCATTAGAGTTGTGCTCTCTGAAGCAGAATTTGAATACTTGGCAGCTTAGTTCAAGAAAGGACCTCAGTGACTGGTACCTTATCCTGTCAGGTGATCTTCAGAATCTTCCTAAGACAATTCAAATGGAAGTGATTCAATTTCCTGTCTTAAAACTGGTATACTGTCCAGGTTTCACAGGCATACAACAATGAGGTCAGCAAAAGGGCTCTGTAGACCTTCAGTTTGATAGTCAGTCTAATAACCCTTTTCTCCTATACTTTCTTTTGGAACCTCCCAAGCACCGAGCTAGCTATAGTAATGCCTGCACCAACCTCATCATCTATGTATACATCTCTGGAAAGTATACTGCCAAGTTATCCATAGTATTAAAAATTTCTCGATTTACTTAGATAATTCCATGGATGGTTCGGTGCTGGCTAATAGAGGACTTCTGATTTCTTGATGTTAATTTTAGACTGAAATTAGCCAAAGCATCAGAGAATCAATCCATATTCTGTTGTATTCAATCTCAGGGGTTACACGGAAAGCACAATCATCTGCAAATAAAAAATCATGCACCAACTCTCCCTGCACTTTAGTTTTGGCTTGTAACTTTTTCAAGTTAAAAAATTTACTTTCAGTACAGTAGCGTTATTGATGCTTTTTTCATTCTCATTGAAGAATCTGACAACATGGCAGAAGACATCATGCTAAAGATCATTAGAGCAAGCACACAGACCTGCTTCCCTTCATTGGTGACTGAGAAAGCTCAAGGGCACCTCCATTATCCAGAACCTGTGCAAGCATGCCATCATGAAACTTACTATATGACTTGGACAAGTCACTTGGAGTTGTCAGGAAACAAACACCACACTGATCATCTCTCAGCCCTTTCTGAAGCCACATTGGCTCTTGAGTGGATTACCATCTTTTGGGTGAAGGATCAGTCTATGAAGGAAGACTGGGCCAAGAATCCTGCATCTCTCTAAGCTTCATTTGCACTTTATTTTTGATGGAATTAAATGTTGCCTTCTTAGAGGTGAATAAACTATCCTGATGGATAGTTTTAGTGCTCCACACTAAATTGTGGAGTTCTTGCTTTTTGTTTAGCAACTCTGACTTTCCCCATCATTTTCATTAAATTGATCTTGATGTTTATGAGTGTTCTGGCCCAGATGAGTGAATGCAATGCTACATAACAAATCTCTGAAAGTTGCCTACTCTTTTTCTTTTTTTTTTTTTTAACATTTTTATTTAAAATTTTCAGTTCCAAATTCTGCCTCTCCCTTATTCCTCCCTCCTTGAGACAGTAAACAATCAGATATAGGTTATACATGTGCAATAAAACATTTTCACAATAGTTTGTACAAGAAGACTCGAATAAAAAAAGTGAAAAATAGCACCCTTCAGTCTGTATTCAATCAATGTCAGTTCTTTCTCTGAAAGTGGATAGCATGCTTCATCATTAGTT
Source organism: Potorous gilbertii (assembly GCA_028658325.1). Taxonomy (NCBI): domain Eukaryota; kingdom Metazoa; phylum Chordata; class Mammalia; order Diprotodontia; family Potoroidae; genus Potorous; species Potorous gilbertii. Next base: position 153,482,444 of record CM053769.1, on the reverse strand, counting down.
CTTTGGGGTTGTCTTGGATCATTGTATTACTGAGAAAAGCTAAGTCATTCACAGTTTTTCATTGAACAATATTGTTTTTACTATGTACAATATTTTCCTGGTTCTGTTCATTTCACTATGCATCAGTTCATGTAAATCTTTCCAGGTTTTTCTGAAGTCATCCTGCTTATTTTTTCTTGTAGCACAATAATATTCCATTAGAATCATATACCACAGCTTGTTTAACCATTCCATAACTGATGGACATTTCTTTGATTTCCAGTTCTTAGTTACCACAAAAAGAACTGCTATAAATATTTTTGTACAAATAGATCCTTTTCCCTTTTTTTTGGATGTCTTTGGGACATAGACCTAGCAGGCCCATTCCTTTTCTGCTCCACTATTGCCAACTATGTTTTGACTCAGCTTTTCCTCCAAGTTAGCAACAAGCTGTTCTGGCTCAGAGAAGTGCTCTAATTTGTTGACACCATGTTTTCTGGTCTTGGGGCCACTGTGTTGAATGTGAATATTTAGCTTGGAGAAGATAAGTCAGTCCTGCACTCTGCACCACACATTGCCTTCATCACTCTTACATACTGCTTTTTCTCCTTATAATCACATAGTCTATTAAATGACAATGTTTGCTGCAAGGGTACATCCATGAAGTTTTATTGAATTTAGGTAAACAGAAGACAGTGATAAGAAAGTCATGAGATGCCCAAGTCTTCAGTAGTAAGTAACCATTGTTGTTGTGGTTTTAAATTCCATTTCTCCCAAAGACTCTCTACCATGTCTGATAACCTGTGCCTACTACGATATTAAAGACAGAGTTAAAGACACCCAGAATTACAAGCTTGTCCTTTTTCAGCACATTGATGATGAAGGTTTCCAGGTCTTCATAAAATTTTTCTTTGACTCTATCAGGACTCATCATTGTATAGTGCTTTCCTGTAAGTAGGAATCACATTGTCATGAGCCAGTCAGTCACTCCTTTGGGGTGGCAGGCAAGCTTGTAGACTAGATTAGTTTTTATTGCAAAACCTAGGCCAGTTTCATGATGCTCCCCATTGCTATGGTCACTCCAGAAAAACGTGTATCCAACTCCAACAGCAGTAAGCTGGCCTTCATTTGTCAGTCTTTGTTTCACTCAGGGCTAGTATTTGGACATAATACTAATTCTCTCACAAAAAAATCTATTTGCCTTTAAGGTCTACTGGATTTCCTATTATCCATAAGTATGCACACATTTGGAGAACTTGTCTCTCTCTAGTCTCAGTTTTGCTAGAAAAATCACTTCACTAATCTGTCTCAGTTTCCTCCAAAGTAAAATGAAATGATGATATCTGCACACCCCTAGACGCACCCCTTCAGTTATGTGCATCTTGTCAACATATGTTTGGGCGATCCCATTCAATTTACATCTCGACAGTTTCCCCAGTGAAGCAGCAGGGGGCAGACAAAGACCGTCTTTCAGTGGTATCATTCGTTGGTCCCAGACCTGAAAATGTGAACGATCATTTAGTGTCCATGAGAATGTGAGTGATCACTTAGCTTACATGACTGGGTTCTGTTCAGTTAAGGGTGAGGGTTGGAAATGAAGTGAAGGGGCAGGACCTGGATGCTGGTTTTGTGTCTGCTTAGAGCTTTTTGGGTTTGAGGATTTCTGGGATCATGAAGTTCAGGTAAAACCAGGCTGCAGGTATATCTCATATTCTGATGTTTTCCTGAAAAGCTGCTAGTTAAACTGTCATGCTTTAAATCACACAAGGGGCTTGCTATGTGAAGGCCTTCTATCTAAATCCTCATAACCTGAAAGTTGTTTTTGTTAATCAAATAATCAGTTTCTTAATTTGTCTTTTTGGTAAATTGAGATAAGGATTTTTCATGTTTACTTAAGTGGAAGAACACCTCTTTGAAAAAGATGGCCCCTCAGCTGGGTCTTGAAGGACGGGTAGAATTTGAAAACATGGAGAGAAAATGAGAGTTCATCCTAATCATGAGGAACACTGGGAAATCGAATGGAAGCAGCAGGGGGCACAGCATAGACATGGAAAAGTAAGCCAGCAACACACTAGATCGAACAAAACGCCAGCATTGGCTGCAGCATTCCAGGCAGGGGGAAGATTGACCAAACCACAGAGGCAGCTAAGTGGGTGCCATGGTGATGGTCCTGGAGTCAAAAAGACCCGAATTCAAATCTACCCTCAGACACTTAACTTGATGTATGACCCTGTGCAAGTCACTTAACCTCTGCCTGTCTCAGTTTTTTATTTTAAAAATGGGAACAATAGCACCTACCTCCCAGGTTGTTATGAGGATCAAGTGAAATAGTATTTGTGAAGCACTTAGCACAATGCTTGGCATGTGGTAAGCCCTTAATAAATGTTTATTGAATGAATGAATGAATCTGTACAATGGGGACAATAATGGCGCCCACCTCCCAGGGTTACTGCGAGTATCAAATGAGATAAAATTGGTAAAAATGCTTGGTACAGGGCTGGAACCTAGCAGACGCTATTTACATGTTCATTTATTGTCTCCTTTATTTGTTTTCTCATACACTCACTGCTTCAGTGCATAAGTCTTTCATTTCATCTAGTTAAACCAACCATTAAACCAAGAGTGTAGACTCTTGGGCAAGCCAATACACTTCCTTAAATCATGGATAATGATTATAAATAAATAATAATAATAAATAGCTAACGTTATATTATCTCATTACAAGAACAGCCTATGAGAAAGCCAATCAAGGAGCCTTTAAACGGGTGCCATTATCATTTCCTTCCTATAGAGAGGGAAACTAGTAAGACTAAGAGAAATGTGTCTTGTCATGGCCACAGATTTATATGACTGAGACAGGATTTGAACTCAGGTCTTTCTTCTTGACTGAAACATTTTAAAACAATTTAAATATTTTAAAATTAGATAGTACCATAGTATCCAAAATTAGGGAAGGATGCAAGAAATTTGTTGTTAGCTCAAAAACCCCCACAGTGAAGAATATTAATAAAATGTGTGTGACTCTTTAAGCACTTTACAAACATTGGCTTAGTTTATTCTCCCAATAACTCTGGAATTACTTTTTATCAGCTTCATTTTACAGATAGACAACTGAGTGAGGCAGTAGTTAAGTGACCTGCCCTGGGTGATACGGCGAGATTGGAACCTGGGTCTCCCTGACTCCATCTACGTCCAGTGCTTTATCTGTGTAGCCAGGGAAGGTGGGAGACAAATACTACAGCATTAAGAAGTTGGATTATTATTAGGCTTATGATGACTAAATCAGCTCCAGTTCTGCTGGCATTGAAGAGCTTGTGTAGGCCTGTATGAATAAGTGTCTATATGCCCTGGAGGAGGGCACTCTTTCCTGCATTAAAGATTCTATACATGCATATGTGTATATAGGTATATACATACAGCATATGTATGTATATCCATGTAGACACAAACATCCATATACATGACTTGATTATACAATGCAGTATACATGTATACTCACATGCATGTGGATATATACAAATATATAATGTAAATTATATATATGCATGTTTTTGTTGTTTAGTCATTTTTCAGTCTTGTCTGACTCTTTGTGACCCCATTTGGAGTTTTCATGGCAAAGATATTGGAGTGATTTGTTATTTCTTTCTCCAGCTTATTTTATAGATGAGGAAACAGACATGGAGAGTTAAGTGACTTGCCCAGGGTTACATAACTAGTAAGCGTCTGAGGCTGGATTTGAACTCAGGAAGAAGAGTTTTGACTCCAGGCCCAGCACTCTATCCACTGTATCTCCTATCTTCCCTTATATGGTTTTTGTATCTTATTTAATTTTTGTTGTCATTATTGTTCAGTCATTTTCAGACATGTCCAACTCTTTGTGACCTCAGTTGGTGTTTTCTTGGCAAAGATGTTGGAATGGCTTGCCGTTTCCTTCTGCAGGTCCAATCCCAGAAGCTCTGAGGGTATAGATTTGATCCCTTGGCTTCCTAAGGATGCCGTGCTCTATAGACTTTTATCTCAATCCTGTAAGCACCATCAAATTAGTGATAGGCTTCAAGCCTGTTAGCCATACAGTTGGTTGAAAATTTAAACTGTTCTCTCAGGAGATAACTGAGAAAGATGCTGAGGAATCAGTAGAAGTGAGTCTCCCAAAGAAAGAGGGTTAGATTGATTTTTGAACACCATAAAGACCGTGGAGTGATTACTCAAGGACCAATGAGGGTGGGCAAACCCCAAACTTTAAATAAATTTAGTTTAAAAGTGTGACCCCTTTCCTGCTCTGTTCTGTGACTTGAGTAGGTGCTTGTGATTTGATTAACTGCCATTCCAAAGCACAGCTTCCATTTTACCTTCTATTTTGCAACAATGCCTTGGGTTTGAGGATCTCAGTTCAGAGGCTGGAGAGAGGTGATCAGTCTTTTCTAACCAGTATCCAATATTAAGCAGCAGAAGCTCTTTAAATGGAGGGTTATGTGGTAAGCATTAGCAAACTGCTAAAAAGGGAAAGATTAATTTAAGGCATAGCCTGCATAGGGAAAGGTGAAGGATGTAGTACAGTTGAGCTGATCTCAAAACGACAAAGAAGGGGATGGAACTGTAAAGACTTCTAGTTCTCTGTGGACTTACGATGAATCTTCATGTCTCTATAGCTGATGGTGACCTCCTGGGTCTAGGACCAGGATGGCTGGGGGTGGGCAGGAAGGCAGGAAGGTGGTAGTGAATCTTTGGAAGCAGTGTGATTTGAAGCTGGATATAGAGGAAAAGACTTGCTTTTAAAGTAATATATAGTAAAAATTTATTAGTAAAAATACTTCATCTTTGATCTGGCCCTGAAGGTTTGGAGAATGCTGATTGCCCAGAGGCAGGTGACTGAGCTCAATGCCAGTCTTTCTGAAATAGATTTTTGGGAAACCTAACCTTGGAACCCATCCAATGCTCTTGGTAACCTTAGACATGAGTGCCTATTATCTGAATGGGAAGCCTGTACTTGTCAGTTTCTCACCATTATTCCATCTTGGGATTGGGAATAAGGGGTTGGGAACGTTGTGTGGGCAAAGCCTGTATTATAGTAAGGCTTCTCACAAAATCACACAGTTTTTTATTTTTATTATTTTTTTTACATCTATTAAACTTTTAACAGGCAAAATCAGAGATTCTAAGCAATTATATACTTCAAAGAAATGAACGTTAACTCTTGATATTCAAACAGAAAGAGTTACAATATGTTGCATTTAATAAAAGTAGTTTCTATTTTTAGGATGAGATTCCAGCAACATGAGAATGCCAGTGGCAGTTTCTTTATACAATAAATAAAAAGAAAGGACACCAGGTGTCATCTAGGTTCAATCTACCATGGACGGAGCAAAAGTCCTTTGTGTCAATGACAGATGATCACCCAGCCTTTGCTTGAATGCTCCCAGTGACAGTGAGCTCATTACCTCGTGACCATTGAAAGAGAATTAGAATTTTGTTGGAAAGTTCCTTTTTTATGTCATGTTGGACATTGCCTCACTAAAAATTCTCTCCCTTGGCCCAAGGAAGTTTCTTTCTTCATTTATATGATCTTCTTCTGCATCTTGCATCTTTGTCAGGAGGTGGGTGACGTACTTCATTTAGGGATCTTTTGGCTAGCCAGCTATCCCTGAGGGCTGGAAGTGAGCTTGATGAAGAAAGGGCTGGTGAGATCTCAGGGCTTGTACTGTATCAGATACATTGTATTCAGAAATACTGCCCTTCAGCAGCCAGCCTGGTGAAAGGAGATGGGGGTTCATGGGAGCCCTGTGACTGGTAAACTGGAAATGTGTGAGTCCTCACCTATTTCAAGGCACAATGGATCGAGTGCAGGACCTTGAGTTCAAATCCAGCCCCACCAGATAACTGAAAGATCACAGCCTTGCACCTTTTGCCTTAGACCTCTCATCTTGATCTTTTTAGACTAGCCTCCCCCAAATCTCTCTGCTTAAAATTCTGGAGCCCCTTAAAGTTAGACCCGAGTGATGGTTGTTATCAGAGGAATCGCTAGACTGCTTATGCTACTGAAAAAAATAACGTCAGTCGGTCAAGGGGCATTTATTAAGCACTGACCTACCGTTAAGCCCCAGACTGTGCTGTATTCTACTGATTTCCCCCAGTTTGGGGGAGGGGGAGATATCTCAGGGTGCTGTCGCTGCTCATTCCTTCTAATAGGGTCAAAGACCCTAAATATCTCATGTGGTCTAGCGGGTGGATGGATGTCATGGGTCTCTGCAACCAAGTGCGGATTTGGTTCGGGCCAGCCTGAGCTGATCCTGATTAACACGCCCTGTAAGCCTCTAACAGCTGCGGAGTGGGCTGGAGATCTTTAGTCTGAAATGGAAGGACAGGGTACGTGCCCCGGAATGTGACTCAGGGTCCGGCGGTTTGACCTGCTCGCAGCCACAGGCTCATAAACATTTTCTAAATGCCTCGGGCTTCACACTGGCACGTCCCTAAAGATGTTCCCCGTTCCCTTCCAAGGAAACATTCCCTGCAGAGGGGAAAATTGGAGAGGGAGCTTGGAGAGGCCAAGGGGAACTGTCAGAAGCCTAGAAAGGTCCTGAGTGGTGAAGTTGCCTTTGCGTCCATCTGCAGTTTCTGTAGGCAGAATCCAGTTTCACTAAATGGTGATCCCTCTGAGTCGGTCCCCATGATCTCGCCGAGCCGGTTGCTGCTCCAGATTCCCAGGCAGGGCTGTTTTCTCACAGAACGGAGCAGCTCATTGCAAGGCCCAGCCAAGGGACCGCAAACCCGGCCGGGGTTGGCTCAGTTCCACTAATAGCTTTCTAAAGGGAAGGGGACCAAATGTACCGGATTTCACAAGGAAGGCTTCTGCTATGTGAGGCTGTGGTTACCAAATGGCTTTGCTTGCCTTGGAGTCGTGTTTCCAGATAATGACGGGTTATTTATTGCACCACAGGACCGAAAGACTTTCCCTTGCTTTGTGAGAGGGGAAAGTCAAAGACTCCTTTCACACTGAATTAAAATCGATACCAGGGGCACCACACGCACACACACACACACACACACACACACACACACACACACACACACACACACAATCCAGCCTTTCCCTTTTCCTCTCTTTCTCCTCTCCCACTTTCCACCTTTTCCTTTTCTTTTCTCCTTTCCCTTTCCCTCTTTCCCTTCTTGCCTCTCCCCTATCCCTTTCTCCAGTCTTTTTTCTTTTCCTTTCCTCCCTTTCCTTTATTCTCTTCTCCTTTCATTTTCCCTCTTCTTCCCATTTTCTCCTTTCCATACTTTCCTCTTTTCTTCTTTCCATTCTTTCCTTTTTCTCCTTTCCACTCTTTCCTTTTTCTACTTTCCCCTTCTCTCCTTTCCATTCCTTTTCTCCTTTCATTCTTTCTTCTTTTTCTCCCTTTCACTCTTTTCTCCTTTCCATTCTTTCCTTTTTCTTCTTTCCATTCTTTCTTCTTTTCTATTCTTTCCTTCTTTTTCCTTTCCACTCTTCCCTCCTTTCTTCTTTCCAGTATTTCCTTTTTCCCCTTTCTACTCTTTCCTCTTTTTTCTCCTTTCTATTCTTTCCTCATTTCCACTCTTTCCTCTTTTTCTCCTTTCTACCCTTTCCTTCTTTTTACTTTTTTCCCTCTTTTTCCCATTCCGTCTTTCTCTTCTTTCTACCATTTCCCTATTCTATTTTCTTTCTTTTCTTTATATCCTTTTCTTTTCAGCAAATATTTTTGTTATAAAAATTAATATTGTTTTTACATCCCCATTATTTCTTCCAGGATTTCCCCGCCACTCTCTCCGAATGAGCTATCCCATATAACAACAATTTTTTTGGAAGAAAAAGAGAAAGAGAGGAAAGAAAATCCACAAAACCAATCTTTACATGGAAAAAAATATGAAGAGACATTTGCCGTTCCATACTTGAAGAAACTGTTTTTCACTATTAGCTAAGGTAGCATTGATTATAGTGCTGGTCCTATGTAGGCACAGAACAGAACCAAAGGGGAATTGTCTAGATTGAATCTCAGAGATCATCAGATCCAACAGTACTCTTTTATATCCAGGTTTCTAGGTGGCTCAGTGGATAGAATGTGGGATCTGGATTCAGGAAGCCCTGAATTTGCATCACCCTCAGATATTTCCTAGTTCTGTTACCTAGGAAGATCATTTAACTTCTATTTCAGTTTCCTTATCTGTAAAATGAGAATGGTAATAGCACTCACCTCCTAGCATAGTTGTGAGGTTGTGAGGAGATAGAATTTGTAAAGTTCTTTGAAAAACTAGGAGACTGAAGACCAGAGAAAACAGAAATGACTTGCCCAAGTTCACACAGACAGTAAGTCTAGAACTCCCACCTACACAATAATGTCTAAAATCTCTTGTCACTTGTGAGGATTCATTCACTTAGAGTTGGAAGGAAACTTGAAAGTTGTCTGATTGAGCCCCCTCATTCACAGATGAGGAAACAGAGGCACTAGAGAAAAGTCATATATGAAATAAGCAGCTGAACCAGGATTTGAACTTAGTTCCTCTGAATCTAATTCAGCATTTATTCTTCTGTACCACACTGCACCACCCTGCTTCCCTAGGAAAGAGTTTTGTTTATCAGTATGAACTAGCACTTACTCTTTTCTTTCCCAATTTGCATCCAAAGGGAATGGAAGGAAAGAGAGAGGCAGAAAAGGAAAGGTGGGAAGGAAAGAAAGGAGGAAGGGAAGATTATAATTTAAGGAAATGCTTAATTTCTGTTAGAGTTTAGTGAAAAGAAAAAAAATCTTTCTTTTCACTAACCTCTAACAAATATTAATCATTTCCTTAAATTATAAATTGAAAGAAATGTTTGTGAAGACTCCCAAAGGAGTCTTATGACATATACAAAAAGACTAAGACTCCTTTCTCTAGACCCATCACTGCTCTTCTGGTGAAAGTCCTTTAAGTTCCAGTCACCCATAGACTGGAGGCTTTTTTTGTCTTTAAGACAGAGTCAGTTCAGAACTTTTGCTCATTGAACTCTGTTCCCTATGATCTGACTCCTCTATTCTCGCTATTCATACCTTGTCTCCAGACAACAGATCAGTCTTTCCTTCTTCCCTCCCTCCCTCCCTCCTTCCCTTCCCTTCCCTTCCCTTCCCTTCCCTTCCCTTCCCTTCCCTTCCCTTCCCTTCCCCTTCCCTTCCCCTTCCCTTCCCCTTCCTTCCTTCCTTCCTTCCTTCCTTCCTTCCTTCCTTCCTTTCCTCTGAGGCAACTTTGAAAAAAAAGAGAGTAAATTGCTACTTGACGAAACCTAGTCCTTACTACCTGTCACTCGACCTTGAAATCAGGTTACGAATTAGATGATTTCCAAGGTCCTTTTAGCTCTACATCCTTGCTTTGGTCTGTATTCAACTTGCTCATTTCCTGCTGTTCTCTCTATCTTTAAATGGTGTACAGATTTATCCCATTCCTCTGGGTCATGATTCCGTTCTCTCCTTTGGCTCCATCCTCTTGGTTTGCATTAGAAGAGGTTTTTAGTTATGTAAGGGAAACTGGGGAAGTGTAGTACAGAACTGAGATAGAAATACATGATTTGTCTGAGGTAATGAGATATCCTGGAAAAAGTGTTGGGTTTGGAGTTAAAGGGTCTGAGCTCCGATTCTTATTCTATCACTAATTTTTATGTGTTGTTCAGTCTTTTTCCAGTCATATCCCTCTCTTCCTGACTCCATTTAGAGTTTTCTTGGCAAAGATACTGGGATGGCTTGCCATTTCTTTCTTTTTCCACTCAATTTACAGATGAGGAAACTGAGGCAAGCAGGATTCAGTGACTTGCCCAAGGTCATACAGTTAGTAAGTGTCTGAGTCTGGAGTTGAATTCAGGAAGATGAGTTTTCCTAGATCCAGGTGGGACACTCTATCCACTCTCACCTAGCTGCCCTTGGCCAATTCACTTACCTTGATGAACTTCAGTTTAATTGTCAGTAAGATGAGGGGAGTCAGACTAAAAATGACCTCTAAGCTTCCTTCCAACTCTAAATCTATGATCCTATTGTACCTTTCTCCCAGGTCAGTCCTTTCTCCACCACATCACACTGTTTCTAGTTCAGATTCTCATTTGTTTAGACAACTAGTGTACTTTTGTACCCTCAATGGTTTTTTTAAAACAATTTTTCTGAATAAGTTAATAGTATAAATAAGCTCACAGGGAAATGAATTATTTATACAAAATTTGGTGAAGCTCAATTTGGAGGCAAACGGTGTGATAATTACCAATAAGTCTTCCTTCCAAAGGAAACAAATCCGACACAACTTCTAATTGGGATTTCACTAGTGGTCCATTCCTAGTGCTTTACGTCTCACTGGAAACTCTTGAACATCAATTCCTGAGTATCTTTAAAACAGTATTGGTTTCTGCTTATCCAGCACCATTTCTTCTCCACGTATGCAGTTAAAAGTAGTTGTTCTTAGCTTTCTTTCCTCAAGTGCCATTGCCCCATTCACACATGGGATACTGGATTGGTAGAATACAAATGTTCCACTATCATTATAGATAAGAAGAGATGGTGATGGAAATACTGGCCAAGTTCTTCCATTTCATGTTTATTGTTTGTTCTCCAAGCTTCAGAGCAGCCTTCTATATCTTTCACATCCTGAATTCCATTTTTTAACATAGTTTTTGTCATCTCCCACTGGGCATAGCTTCACATTAATGTCTTGGAGCATCAATATGTTTGCTTTATTTTGTTTGGAAAATTTTGCCAAGTTTTTCATATATTTTTTTTCCCTATTTCATCCTTAGCAACAGGGTACAAGTCACTTTTTGTTGGACTGTTTGTTTAGGATTATTATGAGTACTGCAAGGATAGACGGCCAACTATTTTGTAAAGGATACTTTTTTCCTTTTGGTGCATGATGCAACTTATTCCACCAATCCCTTATTTGTGAATTTCTGGGGATAAGCTGTGAGCTAACTTTCCATTTAGCTGAAAATTTTTTTTAATTTTAATTTTTTATTTTTAATGTTCTACAATCATTACCATAAAACTTGCATTTTTCCCCCCTACGTACCTCCTACTACTCCCCTCCCTCCCTGAGATGGCATACAATTCTGTATAGAATCTGCACATGCTTTCCTATTGAATACGTTTTAACTATAGTCATGCTGTGTAGACGAACTAAAATAAATGGAAGAAATCATATAACAAATCAAAACATAATACACACACATACAAATGATCTGCCACATTCTGTGAATGAATTCCATAGTTCTTTCTCTGAATGTGGAAGGCATTTTGCCTTAGAAGACCACTGGGAAATATTTTTTAAGTTCTTGCATTGTTACGAAGCTCTAAGTCTACCAGAAAAAACTCTTGCACACTGTGGTCATTGCTGTGCACAAAGTTCTCCTGGTTCTGCTCCTTTTGCTCAGCATCAGATCACATAAGTCCTTCCAGACCTCTCTGAAGTCTTCTTGTTCATCATTTCTTATGGCACAATAGTACTCCATTACATACATATACCATAATTTATTCAGCCATTCCCCAATTGATGGGCATCCCCTTGATTTCCAGTTTTTGGCAACTACAAAGAGTGCTTCTATAAATATTTTTGTACATGTGGAACCCGTTCCCATTTTTTATGGTCTCTTGGGGATACAGTCCTAGAAGTGATATTGCTGGGTCAAAGGGTATGCATATTTTTGCAGCCCTTTGGGCATAGTTCCAAATTGCTCTCCAGAATGGTTAGATGAGATCACAGCTCCACCAACAATGAATTAGTGTTCCAACTCTCCCACATCCTCTCC